>CAWUDS030002302.1:0-103831 GCA_963859935.3 Lathyrus sativus | reverse complement strand
CAACAAGAATCATCATCACCTTTCTTCATTAAGTATCATCATCAACAAATTCCAACCGCTAACGTGGTGAGCATTTAATTTTGTAAATAACGGAATTCCTGGGTTTCATTTTTAAGGTTTCAGCAAGACAAAGAGGGAGGATAACAGGCAAAGAAGAAGGAAGGGAAAGACTTCGAAAATCGCCAATGGCCGTGGGAACCGCCGCCGGTTGGAAGAAGAAGGGAAAGGATTTTTTTCTCAACCCAAGGGAAAGGGTTTTTTCCCAAACCCTCAAAACAACACAACAACACCATCCACCTATCCCCACTCCTTTTATTTCTATTTCTATTTCTTTATTTATTTATTATATCATCATATTATTATATTATCTTTTTTTATCTATTATTATTATTATTATTTTTAAAAACTGTAATTAGTAATCACATTATATTTTAATTTATTACTAACACTTTTTTTATTTTTAAAACCCCAAGGCAAAAATTAAAACCCTTTTTTTTTAAAAAAACCATTTCTTTTTTAATTAAGAACCTTTTTTTTAAGAAGCAATTTTCTTAATCAAAACAAAATTTCAAAAATTAAAACATTTTTTTAACATTAAAATTAAAACATTTTTTTATTACAACAAAAATTAAAAACAAACTTTTCTTCATTTAAAACCTTAAAATTAAAACAGATTTGTTCTTCATCAAAGCATTTTTCTTTAATCAAAATAAAACATGTTTTTAAAAAAAATATCAAAAATTAAAATAATTTCTCCTTTTAAATGCAAAAATTAATTCTTCCTTTAAATAAAATTAAAAAAAAATAAAGTTTTTGATTTAGCCGCTTCATTTTCGTCTAACCCTCATTAGTTTGTTCGTTGCAGCTCCTCAATATTTCATTTGTTCGTACTATTTTTTTGTTTCATGGATGTAATTTATGCGAGGCCATGATCGCAGTTATTTTTATTTTCGCTTTTTTTTTATTTGTAATTTACGCGAGTGATCGTCGCGATGCTTCTTTACCGCTTTCTTTATCTTTCCGCACTTTTATTCTGCCGTATAATAATTTGATATATCTTGCATGATTTGCCGTTAGAATCCCTTCGAAGGAGTAGGTCTAGCCGTTTGACCACCGAGTCAATAACCCTAACGTTTGACCATTTCAAAACCATAATCGCCTAGGTGTCCCGCCGTGGACGAAAATGCCATTTACCCTAGCATTAGGTCAAAGAGTCGTCGTACTCTGTTTTAGGGTTTCCCGTCGTGGAACACCTAATTTAACCCTAATTTCAATTCAACTATTTTCAACTTAGAAATAGGAGTCGCCGCACTCCACGTAAGCGTTTCCTTAAGAAATGCTTACTCCCCATTGAAACCTTAACCACAGCCAAGAAGTTTCTAACCTCCCTTTCAAGGGAACTACAATTACTCTGATTTCATTCCCGTCAAGATATGTAGGCACAAGATACGACGTCTTGCCGAGTAAACTTAGGACTAACCCTTAGGTCTTTTAGGTCACTCTATCCCTTAGCTCAGTATATACATCAAACAAACAATAAAATAAAAAGCATACAATAAACAAAAGGTTCCTGTAGAGTACTACAGAAGTTTAGGGTGCTAATACCTTCCAAAGCTTAACCAACCCCTTACCTAGTCTCTCCCCACATTGTGTTTACGATGCAAAAATAAGTTTTCCTTCTTTTGACCTTTTCCTTCGGATAAATCAAAGTCGGTTGTGAATCAAAAAAATTGTGATTCAAACTAATTAATAGTTTGGTATCCTATTTCCAACGCAACAAAAAATGCCTATTCATTTTGATTCTTGTTGCTGAAGATTCAAAGAGATGGACATTGGTAGGAAGGGTACTGTAAGTTGCAAGTTTCAATTTCCAGAGTTTGATCTGATTCGTAGTCTTCTTGCCAAGACCACTCAAAATAATTTGAAGAGGTTCAAAGATGATTATGGAAAGATCTTAGGCATGCTGCATACAATTACAGAATATGAGAGGATGGCTATTAACACATTAATAGAGTTCTATGATGCTTCATTGAGGTGTTTGACATTCAGAGATTATCAGTTGAATCCTACTTTGGAAGTGTTTTATCTCATTTTGGATATTTTGGTCAAAGATGAATCCTTCCAAAGAACCAATCTGATGTTCGTTGATGAAACTATGGCTCTGCTGGGGAGAGGAAAGATACACAATCCTTCCAAAGAACTATATTGGTACTTGTTGGGGAAAATAAGCAACCTTCTCAACCAACCATGATATTGTTCAACGGAGGTCAAACTTGCAAAGGTAAACTACAAATATTCCTTTGATGATTTCCAGCAAAGCATGCAGTGCATAATGTTTTCCTGGTTATTTGTGACCATATTGTGATTTTAGGCATGATATTTTTTGACTGTATCAGAGTTCACGGGATGTGGCAACTCCTATCCATTCACGGTGGTGAGGATCAGGGATCCTCTTGAGAAGGCTTTCTTGACAACAAAAGGTCCTTCATAATTGGGAGTCCAGTATCCACGTGGATCCGAATGAATAGGAGAATACCTTTTGAGCACAAGTTCGCCTACGTAGAATGCTCGAGGGAGAACTCTCTTGTCAAAAGCTCGCTTGAGACGTCTCTGACAGAATTGACCGTGGCAAATGGCTGTTAGGCGCTTCTCTTTGATGAGATTCAACTGGTTATATCTGGATTAAACTCATTCAGCTTCATCAAGATCTGCTTCTATGATGACTCTGAGCGAGGGAATTTCGACTTCAATGGGAAGAACAACCTCTATACTATATACAAGCGAATATGGAGTTGCCCTAGTAGAAGTACGAACTGAATTTTTGTAGCCCTGTAATGCAAAGGGAAGTATTTAATGCCAATCCCGGTAAGTCTTGACCATCTTTTGGACAATCCTCTTGATGTTTTTGTTTGCTACTTCGACGACACCGTTCATCTCGGGCCAATATGGTGAAGAGTTTTGGTGTTCGATCTTAAATTCTTGACACAACTCCTTCATCATCTTGTTGTTCAGGTTGCTTGCATTGTCAATGATAATGTTGCAAGGAATACCATAGCGATAAATTATCTCTTTCTTAATAAATCTGGAAACCACTTGTCGTGTGACATTTGCATAAGAAGCAGCTTCAACCCACTTGGTGAAATAATCAATGGCAACTAGAATGAAGAGATGACTGTTAAAAGCCTTCGGCTTGATCATTCCAATCACATCAATACCTTGTATAGAGAAGGGCCAAGGAGAAGTCAGAACATTCAATGGAGTTGGTGGCACATGGGTATTGTCACCGTAGAATTGGCACTTGTGACATCTTTTGGCAAAGTTGTAACAATCTACCTCTATTATTATCCAGTAATACCCAGCTCGAAGGATCCTTTTATCCATGGCAGGACCTTTGGCATGTACACCCTCACAACCTTCATGTATGGACCTTATGATTGTGTTTGCTTCGTGTCTATTCACGCATCTGAGCAACACAAAATCATAATTCCTCTTGTAAAGTACATTATCACTAAAAAAGAACTTGGTGCAGAGCCACCTAAGAGCTTTCTTATTAGTGATAGTAATACCTTCTGGATTTTACTGTTTTTCTAGATATTTTTTGATGTCGTAGAACCAAGGCTTGTCATCCGACTCGTCCTCAATTGCTAAACAGTGTGCTGGTTTGTTCAAATGATCAATGCGGATAGAAGGAGCTTCACTCTTCCACTTGACTTTGAACATAGATGCCAGGGTGGCAAGAGCATCAGCTAGTTGATTTTATTCCCAAGGAATATGATGAAAAGAGATCTCATCAAAGTAGGAAATCAATTTTGCAATGTGCTTTTGGTACGGAACTAGCTTGGAATCCCGAGTCACAAAGTTTCCTCTAACTTGGCCAATCACTAGAGCAGAATCTCCATAGACCTCAAGAAACTTGATTCTCATGTCAATTGTCGTTTTAATACCGCAAATGCATGGTTCATACTTAGCCATATCGTTGGTGCATTTAAAGCATATCGTTGTGTGTTTTAATAAAGTAAACCCTTCAAACATGCAGTGATGACCATGACCCCATTGAATCCTGTGACCATGCATTTCCTCCTGACCTTGATTCACCAATTTACCAAGCTGAAGACGAGGATGAAGACTGTGAAATTCCTGATGAACTGGTAAGATTGGCCCAAAAAGAGGATGCAGAGCTTCAACCCCATAAGGAACAGGTAGAAGTTATCAACCTTGGTACCGAAGAAGATAGGAAAGAGGTCAAAGTTGGGGCAAGTCTTGGGGCAGAGGTAAAACAACAGTTAGAAGAACTTCTAAGAGAATATGTGGATGTGTTTGCGTGGTCGTATCAAGATATGCCGGGACTAGACACAGATATAGTAGTTCACAAGCTACCGCTCCAACCTGAATGTCCGCCGGTTAAACAGAAACTCAGAAGAACCGGACTCGACATGGCTCTCAAAATTAGAGATGAGGTAAAAAAGCAGATTGATGCAGGCTTCCTTGCAGTGTCCAAGTATCCAGAATGGGTAGCCAACATTGTTCCTGTACCAAAGAAAGATGGAAAGGTAAGGATGTGTGTGGATTATCGAGATTTAAACAAAGCCAGTCCGAAAGACGACTTCCCTTTACCACATATTGATACTTTGGTAGATAATACAGCTCGATTTGCAGTGTTTTCCTTTATGGATGGTTTCTCTGGTTACAATCAAATCAAAATGGATCCTGACGACATGGAAAAAACAACCTTCATCACTCCGTGGGGGACGTATTGTTATAAGGTTATGCCATTCGGTCTAAAGAATGCAGGCGCAACTTATCAAAGAGCTATGGTGGCTTTATTCCACGACATGATGCACAAAGAAATAGAAGTATATGTCGACGATATGATCGCCAAGTCTCAAAACGAAAAAGACCATCTAGAACATTTGTTGAAGTTATTCAAAAGACTCCGGAAATATCAGTTGAGATTGAATCCCGCAAAGTGCACTTTCGGAGTCAGATCAGGAAAATTACTCGGTTTCATCGTTAGTCACAAGGGAATTGAAGTGGATCCAGACAAAGTCCGTGCAATTCAAGACATGCCAGCTCCGCAGACCGAAAATCAGGTTAGAAGTTTTCTTGGAAGGTTGAATTACATATCCAGGTTCATTTCCAATATGACCCCTACTTGTGAACCGATCTTCAAGTTGTTACGAAAGGATCAAATAGTTGTATGGAATTCTGATTGTCAAACAGCGTTCGATAAAATCAAAGGTTATCTCCAAGAACCTCCAATTTTGATACCACCTGTTCCGGGAAAGCCTCTCTTTATGTATTTAACAGTACTTGAAAATTCAATGGGTTACGTTCTGGGCCAGCAAGACGAATCTGGACGGAAGGAGCATGCCATTTATTATCTGAGCAAGAAATTTACTGATTGTGAAAGCAGATACTCACTCCTAGAAAAGACTTGTTGTGCTTTAGCATGGGCCGCTAAGCGTTTGAGGCAGTATATGATTTGTCACACCACTTTGTTGATCTCGAAAATGGATCCAATAAAGTACATCTTTAAGAAACCTGCACAAACCGGAAGACTCACCCGGTGGCATATGCTACTATCAGAATATGATATTCAATATGTGGCTCAGAAATCTATCAAGGGCAGTGTGTTATCAGAATATCTCGCAGATCAACCTGTCGAAGATTATGAACCTTTGAAGTTTGATTTCCCGGATGAAGATATCATGTTAGTGAAAGATTGCGAAGAAACAAGTTCCGATGAAGGTCAACAGACAGATATTTGGTGGAAAATGATGTTCGACGGTTCCTCCAATTACAGCGGGCATGGCGTAGGTGCAGTCTTAATGAATCCTGAAGGTGGTTACACTCCGTTTACAGCCAGACTAGACTTTGATTGTACAAACAACATTGCTGAATACGAAGCGTGTATCCTTGGTCTCGAAGCAACCATTGATCTCCAAATCAAAAATCTCGAAGTCAGTGGAGACTCAGCTTTTGTTATCTACCAAGTCACAGGTGAATGGGAGACAAGACATGAAAACCTGATCCCTTACAGAGCTTATATCGTTGAAACGATCAAGTATTTTGACGAAATCACCTTTAAACATGTTCCAAGAGCAGAGAATCACATCGCCGACGCCTTAGCCATGCTGGCCTCGATGTGGAAAACTAGAGATGTCAATGATGGCACACTTATCAAAATTGAACGCAAGACAGAGCCTGCTTACTGTCAAATGATCAAAGAAGAAACCGATGGCAAACCCTGGTATCATGATATAAAGAATTATCTGTTGAAACAAGAATATCCCGCAGATGCTACAACACTTGACAAGAAAACACTGAGACGATTAACATCCAAATTTTTCCTCAGCAATGGTTTACTTTACAAAATAAATCATGATATGGTCTTACTCAGATGTGTTGACAAAAGAGAAGCGGACTTGTTAATGAAAGATGTTCATGAAGGAATGTTTGGTACTCACGCCAACGGATACGCCATGTCCAAAAAGATCTTGAGAGCTGGTTATTATTGGTTAACTTTAGAAACCGACTGCATTCCGTATGCCAGAAAATGTCACAAATGTCAGATCTACGCGGACAAAATGCATGTGCCTCCAACACTGTTGAATGTACTGTCGTCACCATGGCCTTTCTCTATGTGGGGGATTGACATGATTGGGGAAATTGAGCCAAAAGCTTCAAATGGACACCGTTTCATTCTGGTTGCCATCGACTATTACACAAAATGGGTTGAAGCTGTATCTTACACCAATGTCACACGTCAAGTGGTGGCTCGTTTCATTAAAAAGGAGATCATCTGTCGTTACGGGATCCCAAGCAGAATTATAACAGACAACGGTACCAATCTGAAAAACAAAGTTATGAAAGAATTATGTGATGACTTCAAAATCGAACACCACAACTCTTCCCCTTACCGTCCAAAGATGAATGGAGCTGTGGAAGCTGCAAATAAAAACATCAAGAAAATCTTGCAGAAAATGGTTAAAACCTACAAAGATTGGCATGAAATGCTACCATTTGCCCTACACGGATACAAAACCTCCGTCCGCACTTCCACAGGGGCAACTCCCTTTTCTCTGGTATATGGAATGGACGCAGTTCTTCCCATCGAGGTCGAGATACCATCCCTCAGAGTCATCATGGAAACCAAGTTAGAAGAGGCAGAATGGATTAAAAAAAAGATTTGATCAGCTGAATCTCATCGATGAAAAGCGCATGTCTGCGATGTGTCACGGCCAGTTGTATCAAAAAAGAATCAAGAGAGCGTTCGATAAAAAAGTCTGTATCAGAGAGTTCCGCGAAGGAGAACTTGTGCTCAAGAAGATCTTACCAGTTCACAAAGACGCAAGAGGGAAGTGGATGCCTAATTACGATGGCCCCTTTATTGTGAAGACAGTATTCTCCGGAGGTTCACTGATCCTTACTACCATGGACGGAGAACAACTCACACACCCGATAAACTCTGACGCAGTTCGGAAATATTACGCCTAAAAAAAGTACCCGATAAACCGGAAAATCCAAAAGGACGGTTTATGCAAAAGTTAGGGTAAAAAAGAAAAAAGAGAAGAAAAGAAAAAAGAGAAAAGAAATAAAAAAAGCTCGCTAAGTTGAAAACCTGAAAGGGCGGCTTAGGCAAAAATGTGCGTCCCGGTGGATTGAAAACCCGAAAGGGCGATTCAGGCAAAAATTAGGGACAAAGGCGTTTCGCTGCATCAGACGAAGTCATCAACACTGCAGACTCCACAAAGATTCATCTCAACAGCTCTAGTCAGAAGCAAGGATCTTGGAGAATTCTAATCTTTAGGGATAGTTAGGTCACATGATTCAATGTAACCTTATCCACTTTTCCAGTTTTTCTTGTAAAAATTTCCATGGAATATTGTCATTGGCAAGATTTCATCCTTTAAATAAAATCAGCCTTTTGAGCCTTTCTTTCTTGTGCAAATTATCAGTTCCTTATTTTCTTTGTTATGCAAAATACCGTTCGTTAGTCAACGATTGTTTTTGAAAGCATTAAAGTCCAAAATTTTTGAAAATAACTTGGAAAGATTTAACAAAATGTTTTAACTTGTGGAAAGACTCGAAGAAAATCATACTTCCCTGAAACTTCAGGGTAGCAGGAGTCTTGATACACAGTCAGAATTTACATTCCCCAATGAAATGCTAGCAAGTTGAGCGACGAAGAGTCCTTTGGCCATGTATGGTTACCAAGATTGAAGATTATCCCTCAGGATTTCTTGTGATGATATGAAGGTTCTTTTCCCCAGCGAAGTATTTTTGGCCATCTGTTGAATTCACGTCAACACAATCTACCTACAGGCCCTATTCCCCAGTAGGTCTTCGGGTTTATTTCCCAAGTCTACGTACACCCCTCATCATGGGATCAGTGTGATTCGTTTATTCCCCGAGTCGGTGACACCTATCAATCCCCGTGAAGTCTAAGTTATTACTTGCTTCATTTCCAAGTATAAGTCTAGTCGTAACTGGCATTTTGTTCAAACCAATAGTCGTTGGCATTCATTTGGTCGTCACCGTCTATTCCCTTTTAAACCCAGTCGTCACTGGCATTGTCTAAATCCAATTGTCATTGGTGTCTCGTTAGTCGTCACTAACAAATCCACGTATAAGTCCAGTCGTCACTGGCACTGAATAAAAAGTCCAATTGTCATTGGCGCCTCTTGGTTTGGTCGTTACCAACCTTTCCCCGTGAAATCTAGTCGTCACTGGTAATGTTCCAATTGTTATTGGTATCTTGTTAGTTGTTACTAACTCTCCCCATGAAGTCCAGTCGTCACTGGCACTGCCTAAATCCAATCGTCATTGGTATCTTGTTGTTTGCCACCAATTTTTCCCGTTGAAACCCAGTTGTAACTGGTATCATCATCTGGAGTCCAAACGTTATTGGAATCTGTTTCGTTTTGGTCGTTACCAACACCTTAGCTAAGATCTAGTAATCACTAGCTTTTTTTTATATAACCAATTGTCATTGGTATTCCTCGGCATGGTCGTCACCATCTTCTTTAAAGTCCAGTCGTAACTGGCGTTGTTTAAAACCAATCGTCATTGGTACCCTGATTTGGTCATCACCAATCACCATTAAAAAGTTCCGTCGTCACTGGCATTACTTGGAATTCTGGTCGTTACCAATTTCCCCAAGAAGTTTCTTGATTACTAGCACTGTGTGAACTGGTTGCAGAAGCTGAGGGTATACCCCCAGTGATCCATGTTCCCAGTCAAGTCTCGGAGATCTAGTCGTCACTAGTATCCCCCGTATGTGGTTAGTCTTGTTTCTAGTCCATTCCTGAAGATCCCGTTTGAACTCTTCGCTATAGGAAGTTCCTCATCTGATCATCCCCAGTGAGGTTGTATTCAGTCTTTCGCTTCCCCGGTGAAGCCTGCTTCTCTTTTCACCGATGGAATTAATTTTCCATTTCCCCAATAAAAGTATATCCTTTTCCCCAGTAGAAGTCAATTCTTCTCCCCGGTGGAGTACTTCTGTTCCAATAAGATTGTCATCTTTATTGGATTTGTCTCTTCCCCATGTGAAGTTTCCCTGCTTACGCTATCAGTCATGTCTGAACTGTTAATTTAGTTTTTCAGTACGAGTCCCCAGTGTCGAGTCCTTGTATTTGTCATTGTTTGTTTTATTGTTTCTTTTATTATTATCTTTGCGTCTGTGTTGTTTGCATTCAAGCATCATAAAGCATCATTTAGGATTCATGGCATATCATAACTTGTCCTTTAAACATGACATCGAATCTAAGGGACAAAATTTTTGGTTATCTATATTTAAATACCTTTCACTGCGATTTTCCGAGGATTGTCATCTCTCAGTCATCTCGTGAAGATATTTAAATAGGGGCAACTGTTGTACCCCAAATTTTGACCCCTTAGATTCTCATTATCATTTTAGAAGCATGATCATGAATTATCTAACCCTAAATCAGTGCAAGTTCATTATTGTCAAGTTACAGATGAATCAGGGTTTTCGCACCGACAAAATCAAAACAACCAAGGAATGATCAATCAATGTTTTGGGTTAGGTCAAACATGAAATGAAATCAAAGATAATATCAAAGTCAAATGAGAAGTCCATTTGAAGAAATCAGTTCAGAATCAAAGACAGTGCAGTCGGGAGGCCCCGATTAGGGTTTTTAACTAGTGAAAAGTCAACTGTGGGTTGACTTTGATGTTGGAAGGTGTTGTAATGGTGGGATTGAGGTCCATGAAGTTCATATAGATTATTAAAGACTATTCAAGAAGTATCAAAGTCTCAGGATGTCCAGAATGTCAACAGGCGACTCAATCGGCACCGATCGATCGTACGGTTGACCGAAAAGTCAACTCCTCAAATTTTGAGAATTGGAATCCAAGTTGTGAATCAAAGTTGTTACTTATGTCATAATGGACTTTCATATCAATTTTCATGATCATTGGATCAAGGATGAGAGAGTAATCGAAAAATCGGGAAATTAGGGTTTTAAAAGGGGCTAAACCCTAACTCCTTAACCACACACTCAATTGAGTTGGTTCCAAGCTCATTGGAAAGCTCTTGACAAGTCCTACAAAAGTCCCATACTAGTCCACAACCAGAAAATGCATACTTTTTGAGATAGAAGCAAAAACATTCATAGAAGGGAAAATAACTTAGAAAATTTCTAAGTTATTTTCACTTGAAAAGCTTGTGTGCAGCCAACTTTGAGAGGATTTTTCACCTAGTTCCAATTGGAGTTTGATTTCTTGGCAAACATGAATGTTTTAAAGCTATGTGAGGGCTTTCTGGATTGTACTAGAACATCTCAAGAGGATTTATGAGCAGAAAGTTACATGGGTGCAAAGTTGATGATTTCACACTTTAGTCCCACATTGATCAAAATTGCAAAATCATCTCTTCCATCCAATTGGGCCAACTTCAGCTTGTCAAACTCATTCTAACTGATATATGGAATATGTGTGGCATGTTAGATCAGAAGTTATGCATAGAAGTATCACAAAATTAAAGATTGAAGTTTCATTGCCATAAAGTGAAAGTTACCAAAATTGACTTTTCTAAGCATGAGGTGTAAAGGCCATTTCTGAACCAGCCACTCTACAAAGCTTCTAGCCTGCATTTGCATCAGAAAACCATCAATTAACTTGCCCTTTGGGAGAAAGAATGGCCAAGGAATCCAACAAGTGGGATGGTGGATCAAAAATATTAAAGATTGCTTCATGGTGAAGAAATGTCTCAAGCAAGCACCTCAATCCATTTCTCTATAAAAGGAGGTATCATTCACCTCATTCCACACACAATTGGTCTGATAGAAACCATAGAGAATCTCTATTATCACAATTTCCACTCCTTGCATCAAATTCTCAAAAATCACAAAATTCACAAAAACACTCAAAGTGGTCATGAAATGAAATCTGCCCAAATTCATTTCTATCCTTTCCAACACCTCAACCACCCTCCACAAAACTTCTAAATAACATATAGAAGGTGTGTAATCCATTAAACCACCAAGAAAACTCAAAAATCAAAAAGTCAAACCCCCTACCTATCATACTTTGACCAAAAGCCACAAAAATCACCAAACTTTGTTCTAAGCCTTTCCTTGAGGTTTTGAACATCCACACACCTTATAAATACCATATCTCAACTATTCAAACACTCACCAACCATTAGAAACTCACTCCTTGTCTTTTGGCATTGAAAGTACATTGTTGCTTAAAGTTGAAGAAAAGTTCAAAAACAAAAAATGAGGAAAGATATCTCTGGTTTTCTCAACTGATTTAGCTTGCTCAAAAGAGTCATCAAGAGGTATGTGACTGGTTTCTATTGATTTTTACACTAGTTTTCATGAATTGGCATATTTGAGTATTATGTGTAAGTTTGAAATTTGAACATTATGTGGTTTCATGACATTTTGCTGTTGTTGCTGCATATGGACATCATGTGTGTTTAGACATGTTTTATACTATATATCTGTGGTGTTCTTGTGTTTGTTTGGTTGGAAATTGTTGTTTGTGGTGAAAGCATCTTGCTGTGGCATTTTAAATCAAAGTTGGGCAGTCACATGGCCATTAGGTTATAAGCTAGTTTGTCAACAAGTTTGGTAAGTTAAAGTTGTTTACTATCATGTGCTAAGTATGTATGTGTATCTAGATTAGTCAGCTTGTGCCCATGGTGGCTTTGATTGTTGATTATGCTTGATTAAAACACTAGCAGCCAGCTCCAAAACCAGAATTCAGGTACAGTCCAATTTAAGCCTTGCTACTTGCTTAAACATCATCAAATAGGTGTATGTGTGATGTATGGATGATTACCTTGCTTGTTTTTTGCTCACTCTTTGATTCAACATGTCCATTGCACTTACACAAGCTCTTGTTTTCAAGCATAGCACCCCAGTTTTTGATTCTGGTACTTCTCAACCTTATTTAATTGTTGAAACATTTCATATAAATCATTTTAAGCATGCCTAAACCCTGGTTTGAATGTCACAACAAGTACATGTGGACTTTGAATTTCAAGTGTGTGTTTTCAAACATTTCTTTGCATCAACATGACAGATTTGGTTCTAGGGCATTTCTACTTAAACTACTTGTCTAGACACCTCAAATATATCATTTCAAAGATGTTCAGACCATCACATAAGTGTTATAGCAAATATTTTAAGTTTTCACTTTCAAAATGCAAGTTTCACATGTGTTTTTGCAAATCACATGCAATTTTCACAAGCTGTCAATTTCAAAGATGTTTGAACCTTTAGAGTCATTTCAAATGATATATTAGAGGTGTAGGACATATCAATTTGAAGGAAAGACCTGAAACCAAACTGTCCAAAAACTCATCTTGAAAATGTCACATTTTGTACTTAACTTCCAATGGTGGAAGTTATGTGTTATTTTTGACTTTTTTTTCAAAAATGTCACTTTTTGCTCAATTTTGCAACTGTCATGCTAACTGTCATGTTAATTGTTTTGTACACAAATGATGGTTGGTACACTTTATATTGATCATTTGTAACATGTTTGCATAATCATTTCATTGAAAATCACCCTGTCATGAAAAATCACTTTGCAAATGCATGATTGTCACATACACATCCATACACTAAGCCACTTTTTGCATAACTCATTTTTTCACTCAAACCACATTGCACACACTTCACATTAAACATTTCTAAGATGTGGACATGATCATTTTGCATCAAAACTGGCTGCACTTAAATCTCACTCTTCAAATGCTCATTTTCATCACAAAGTGACATAGCACACACCATTTTTTGCATTATCTTGTTTTGAACTAATTTGCTTGCTCTAACAGCTTACATTGGTCATTTGTAATGTGTGTGTATGATCAAAAGACTTTAAAACCATTTGAACACAAACACACACCACATAATGTACATGAGCACACAATAAGCATGATGAATACCAAAACACTACACAGTCAGTACTGACCTTTGTTTTTCAATTAAACTCACTCATTAACATGTAATAAAGGTGCATGGAAGTTTGTCATGATCCATTTTTGCTTTGAAACTGAGATACCTCAAATCATGCATATCACTTATGTCACTTTTTTGCAAATTACACATGACTTTTCATAACAGTTCAATTTTAACCATAAAGTTAATTTGGATTCACTCATTTTTACTTACCTGTGATGTGTGCATAGCTGTTTTGGTTTGAGGTCAAGTGTATCATAGCATCTACATGAAAATGCATCTCATTACACATTAAGAACAACAGCTATTGGGTTTTGCAGAGGTTTGAGAATTTTCAAAAACTGAGACCACCATTAGATTCCTTGTTTGATTCTACCCCAAATGCATATAAATTTTGTTCCATTCCGATAAACGGTTAGGGAGATACGATACAAAACGTAAATGCTCGGTTTATGCTTTCTTGCCCAACCTGTCATGAAACTTACCCTTATAATTAATTAGGGGTGGCTTTATAAATGGATGTATAGCCACCCCAGTGGTAAGACCATGCGCCTTTCATGCCAAGTACCTGAGTTCAACCCCTGAGGAGGGCAACTCTTTTATCCATTTTTGTGATTTTTCATGTAAATTTCAAAAATTTGTATCTCACTCGTTTTTCATCATTTTTCGTCCGTTCTTTTTTCGCTGTGCTCATATTAATGTGTACTTTCATGCCATGCCTTTATTTTTCATGTTTGAATTTTTTATCACCAAGTTTGTTTATGTACAAGTGTGCGCGTTTTCGTGACCGTATACGTAGTTGCAGATGAATGTTTATGTGGTTCCTCATGATATTTTTCTTGATAATTGTTTGAATCCATGTCTATACATGTTAGTTAACATGCTAGGATTTATTTCTTTGTTGTTACCGTTTTTCATCTGTTAATTTTTCAAGTGCGAACTGCCGTCGCAGTATCGGTCGTTTACATCTGTTAACTGTTGTCAGCATGTTTCACTCTTACCATCTCTTATTATTTACTTGGTTATCACCATGAACATGCTTTATCTGGATTGTTATCTTGTTTAGAATTTTATTTTCCTTTTGTCCCCAAGCGACGAAACTCGTTAGTTCTCGTCCAAGTCATTTCCCCAGTCTCCCTCCAAAGGAAGGTCTGCCCACTTGACCCTCGATGTCATGGATAACTTATTTAAATCACACCCTTGACTTTGTTAATTCATTTTCAACCTTAGATTAGAAGCCTTGACTTTACTTAAAGTCTAAAAGACCCACCCGTACTAGGAGCGTTCTTCAACTAGAACTCTAGGAAAGAGTTCGTCAACTCTGCGTGAGAATCATCGTCATGATCTCTTACTTTCCCATTTTACAATTTAGAATAGGGAGTTTTGTCAAACTCCACACAAACATTGTCATGTTTGTTTCCCCCTTGAACCTTGATCGTCATCAAGTGTTCTCTCCCCTTGTAAGGTGAACTCTGGTTGCTCTGATTCTATCCTAGTCAGGATACGTAGGCAGAAGACGCGACGTCTTTGCGAGCAAACTTAGAAAAACACTTAGGACTTTATTTATTTTATTCCCATCCCAAACCATAGCACAATTCACAGACTTAGCAATCAATCAAACAAAAGGTTCCTGTAGAGTACTACAGATATCTAGGGTGTTAATACCTTCCCTAGATATAACCAACCCTCAATCCCCGAATCTCTTAAGCGTTGTCGTTACATCGCGAAAAAGGTTTTTCTCTCTTTAGACCTATCCTTTGGATAAAATAAAGTCCGATTGTAAAAGAAATAAGGTTCAAGTTAATCAATAGCTTGACATTCAATTTTCACCGCAACAATTTGCCACTGAGAAATTCATCCAAAGATAGAAGGCTTTTCAAAAATATACTTTATTAGATCCATCTTGGATATCAACAAAGTAGTATGGAAAATCATATAGTTTCTCAAGCGTCGAGCAGCCCAACCCAGAGCACAACATGTTTTCTCCAATAGTGAGTATATGGTGTCATAATCATTGAACTTCTTGCTCAGATATTAAATTGTATGTTCTTTTCTGCCAGTGTCGTCATGTTGACCTAATACACATCCCATTGATTCATCAAGAACAGTGAGATACATGATTAAAGGCCTACCCGGAACCGGAGGTACTAAGATTGGTGGTTCTTGCAAATATTTTTTTATCTTGTCAAAAGCTTCTTGACAATCGTTGTTCCACTCAACCGATTGGTTTTTTCTTAGCAATTTGAATATTGGTTCGCATGTAGCCATCAGATGAGAAATGAATATGGAAATGTAATTAAGTCGTCCCAAAAATCCACAGACTTCTTTTTCTGTTTTGGGAGGCGGCATGTTATGAATTGCCCGAACCTTGTCAGGATATACTTCAATGCCCTTCTGACTTACAATAAAGCCCAAAAGTTTTCCCGATCGAACTCCAAAGGTACACTTTGCAGGATTCAACCGTAGCTTATACTTGCGAAGTCTCTCAAACAGCTTCTTCAGATGGTCCAGATGATCATCTTTAGTTCTAGATTTGGCAATCATATCATCCATATAAACCTTAATCTCTTTATGAATCATATCATGAAAGAGGGTTGTCATGGCACGTTGGTATGTTGCACCTGCGTTCTTTAGACCAAATGGCATGACTTTGTAGCAATATGTACCCCATGGCGTGATGAAAGTAGTCTTCTCCATATTGGCCGGGGACATCTTAATTTGATTGTATCTTAAGAAACCGTCCATAAAAGAAAAGACAGATAACTGGACAGTGTTGTCTACCAAAACATCAATATAAGGCAGAGGGAAATCATCTTTTGGGCTTGCCTTATTGAGATATTGATTACCCACACACATTCATACCTTGCCATCTTTCTTCGAAACTGGGACGATGTTAGCGATCCATTCAGCATACTTGTGTTGCACCCCAAAATTTGCCCAACTTTTCTTTACCTAGCTTATGTTTCATTTCATTCACATTAGCATTATCATTTGCATTTCATTGACATGTATGCAGGAGATAAAAAGGTATGATTACCAATCAAGGGCTACACAAGAATGTGAGGCTAGCAAAGAAGGTTATTCAGGTGTTTAAGGGTTGAGATCTTGTCAGAGAAGTTAAAAGATCCTCAGAGAGAGTGATTGAAGCCAAGAGGGTAGGTCTCCTAACTTGAGAGTTGTGGAAAGTCATCAGATGATTCTGAGGCCATGAAGATGGACATGAGGTCTTGAGAGAGCTCATGATAAGTGTTGAAGATCACTTTGAGTCCTAGACAGGTCATTATGCAAGATTAAGAAGCCTCAGCCATGATTGGTGCAACTAGAGTTTGACTGGGTCAACCCTAAGTCAACTGAGGATTTGAAGAAGGTTGAGACCTAATTCAAGGGACATGTGATCATGGATTGATACATTGAGGTGTTATAAGGATGATTCCAAGGTTAACTTATCATGATTGAGGAGTTTGAGAAGTTTCATGCTAGGGTTTCTAAGACTTGACAGTGTAAAATCCCCTAGCTTGACCCCTGACTTCAAGGCCATTTAACTCAAGATATGATCTTCATCTCATCTTGACCCCAACATTATTGTTGTAGGGCATGGTCTTACCTTTAATTTGAGTACTAGAAGTCCTTGATAGGGTTTATAGAACTCAAGTTATGAGCCAGACAAGTTACAAGTCATCTGAGGCATGTGAATTTGGAGCTTGAAAGTTATCCAACTTGCGTGACACTTTTACCTTAGAAGGATGATTCCTATGGAATTTTGGTCAACATGAATGTTGTTCCTTATCCTCTTAGCTTTCCATAGAGTGCTAGAAGTCCTTAATAGGATTTATAGAACTCAAGTTATGGCTTTGACAAGTCAAGGGTATTTTGGGAAGTTGTGATTATGGGTCATTTTTGGTTATGGGTCATTTTCACCAACTTAGACATCTCAAATGAAATGTTTTTCAACTTGAAAGTTGTTCAAAATGATGTTTTTAGCTTGTTTACGTATCAAGAGTCCATTGATATGGATTATATCAAGCATTGGTAGAAGAAAGTTCATAAAAAGGCCATTTTAATGAATTAAGATGAGAAAATTCAAAACAATTGAGAATAACATGTTTTCAAGTCAAATTTGTAGTCAATTTGAATGGAATTAATGTTTTAGAGAGATTGGCATTATTACATTTGTGGTTTGAAGTCCATAACATGGCCATTTGGAAGGTTGCTTCACAAATAAGAAACATACCCCACATACTCCATAGGTTGAAATCAAAGGAAGGAAACCACTTTATTACACTCCATAAGGCTTAAGTGAATCATGTTGAATGAATTTGGATTATGAAAAAAGATTGAAGGCACATATCCACATTGAATTTTTTTGAAGGAAAGTGAAAATCCAAAACTCATGAATGGGCTTGGTTTGGACTTCTAACCCATTGAAACAGATCGTAAATAGGATTTAGAACAGAATTGGAAGGTTCTGGTGATCATTTTCGTGGAGAATCCATTGGAGAGAAGTGGAGCAATAAGCTTAAAGTTGAAATTTGATTTTGGAGTTCAAGAGCGAATCAAGATCAATTGAGGATTTCATCACCTTCATCAAGCATCTTGGAGTGAATCTGCACTTTCTTGGAGGTTGAAGAATGCAAGAATTGCTTCTGTTACAAGCTTGAACACATGTTGGTGCATTTCACTTTTGTGCTTAATTTACGTAGAGATAGATAGGAATTCATAGGTGGTTAGGATCCTGGTGATGTGTAGTTGGATTTAGGATGATCAATTGCATGATTAGAGACGATTTAGGTTGGACACCATTTCGGTTGAGATTGGGATTTTGAGATTCGTGCATTTTTAGAGTGAACAAATGATATGGTTAGATTGCTGGTGAAATTCTGGACAAGATTCATGTAAGGATCGTGGCGAATGGTGGTCTGTAGAGGAAGTTAGGGTTATGCAGGGTGACCGGAAAGGTCACCGGCGGTGGCCATGGCTGCGCGCGAATGTTGCAGAAGTTTAAATGAGGAAGATGGAATCTTCACCATCCGTTTGTGTTGAAATGTTGACTCAGTCCTTCATCCAAGCGCGTATATTGTGCCACGTACCCTCCCCCCTTGTACGCAACGTTTCACTAATTGGAACTCAGGATTTTGTGTTGTGATACATGCACCAAATGAGCATTGGTTCGATACCAGGCGTGTACACTTTTCCCTTTATTTTTCTGAACTGAAGTGAACTATTGAATGAGTTAACAAGGCGTTGGGCCTATGGATCCCTTGCTATCCCCACCCCTCAATGCAAGCCCAAAGTTGATTTTCAACGTGATCCCCTTACTCAACGCACCCCCTCCCTGGTTATTCTTTGGAAATGAATTGATATTCAGATGGGCCTTGGCGCCCTGTTGTTATGCGCACCCCCATTGTGCTGGGCCCAGGCGCTTTGAACTGGTTGTAGTTGCTGACTGCACCCTCCTTTCATCTTCTTGTTAATATTGTTTTATTATTTTTGTGCATTTCATACTAGTTTGATTTTAATCCATTAAAAATAGGAAAATTATTCAATAAATCCTGAGATTTTTTTCCCTTGATTCATGAATGAATTTAGAAATTTTAGGAACAAAAAACTCATGATTAGCATTTATTTTCATTTTATTTGAATTTTTCACATTTTATTTGACAATAAAATTGTAATAATTGCTTCATCTGTTTGTTGAATTTTGTTTGAGCAATTGGTATTGATTCTTGGATGGATTTATGGCTTGTGATTAGGTTAGATATGCATTCTCCCCTCAGATTTTTCTCACATTTTTGTGATGAAGTTAGGTGTTGTTTTAGGACTAGAACTTTAGGAGCTCCATTTTAGGGTTTAGGTGTGATACCTAGAGGTTTAGGATTTTATTGGAGGACTTAGAGAATGAATTAGGTCCTGATTTTTTAACTATAGGTTATTAGTAAATGCATGTTCCCATAGAAAAATAATTAGATTTTTAGAATGTGTTTTGGTATTTTTGATAGAATATTCTAGTTGGTTGTTCATTTGGTGTTTCAATGTTGATGATTGATGTGGAATGGACTCAAAGTTGGGCTTCCTTGCATAGTGGGCTTCTGGATCTCATTGGAAGATATCATGGACATGATGAAGCTTGTGTGAAGTGGCTGGTGGAGCTTGGATTAGAGTTTTTCCTTCTTTTTTGGTTAGCTTTGAGTAGCTTAGGAAATTAGGGCTTAAGGAGAGAGCTTTAGAAATAGATTTTTCTTCAAATAATGGTTGGTTTTGTTCCCATACCATTCTCATCCTATGATTCAAAGTCCTCGTTGTCGCTACTGCGAAAATCGGCGCCGACTGACAGAAGAGTCGCCACCGTGCGTTATTTATCCCAACGGAGGGAAAGGAAAAGCTAGAAGTAAACCTCGCAAAAAAAACGGGGAAAGGTATGGTCATCGCAACCAAAACCTGGGTTCGGGAGTCGGTTACGCAAGGGGAAGGTATTAGCACCCCTCACGTCCGTCGTACTCGACGGGATCCACGCTTGCTTGGGTTTTCTAAAGGATGCAAAACAATCTATCTACGACTGCTAAATCTAAACGGAAGGGAATTGACTCGATAGAGCGTCGCACTCTATGCCTACGTATTCTCAAGAGAGAAAGTCAGAGTCAACGTAGTTCGGGACTACAGGGAAAATTGGCTCGCCAAGACCTCGCGTCTTGTGCCTACGTACTTCCATACTGCGTGGAAGATCAGAGCCTTGCGTAGTTCAGACTAACTACGGCTAACAAAACATTCTCACACAGCAGTGAGAAAAACAACTGGCTTCAAAGGTTCGGGGACCTAGGGCAAAACTACGGCTTGGTCTCAAATGCACTCGAGCAAGAGAGAAAAAGGGTAATCAATTAATCGTCATCGGGGAAGTCTCGATCGCACAGCAGCGAGAGAACAAAAGGTTAGTCGTTAGTGTGCTCGCTAGGATATCGCATCCTATGCCTACATATTCTCGTCTGGTACGAGAAATCAGAGCAGCTGTAGTTCGGCTACTTCGGGACCACAGCTCAAATCTCGTTTTATTAATCTCTGAAAAATGATTACAATGATTGGATACTGAAAATAAATCTCCTAGGAAATACTATCCTATCCTATCCTGAAAAAATCGAATGGAAAAAGTCCCCTAACATGTGGACTTCTAAACTATCCTAAAATTGTAAAATAACCTCTATGAAAATATACCCTAAAAGAAAATGTACTTAAAAAATATTAAGTCTATACTAATATTTTTTCTCTTTTTTCTTCTTTTCTTTTCAACATATTTTTCCATATTTTTCTATATTTTTCTATGTATTTTTTCCCAATATTTTCTCTCCTTTTTCAATATATTTTTCTCTTTATTTTTCTCTATTTTTCACATATTTTTTCTCTATATTTTTCTCTATTTTTTTCTATTTTTTCTTGAATATCAACATATTTCTTTTTATGAATATTTCTTTTTTCACTATTTTTTCTATCTTTTTCTATTTCTTTTCATATTCTTTCTGTATATTTCTTTTATATTTTTTTCCACTATTTTCCTCAATATTCTCTTTTTACAATATATCTTTTCCTCACTAAAATAAAAATGAGACAAAACAAAAGGAGGGGGTGTCTGTTTACAAGGGGTTATACAAATAAAATAACAAAAACAGCAAATTGGGCCCAGCCCAGAAAAAAAAAGTCAAACAAAAGAAACAAAAGCTGAGAGGGGGGATGATCCAAAACGTGTGGTGTCAGCTGGGAAATGGTATTGGGCTCAGGCCCACTTTCGGCCAAGAACACTCTCAGGGGGGTGAGAAGAGTGAATGGAGTGTGTCTGACAATTGATTTCGTTGGGCCCAGCCCATTCTCAGAAAAAAAACGAGGGGGGAAGATGTCTCCAAAAATTGATTGGGCCTGGCCCAGTCCATCCTTCTCCTTCCTCTCTTCACTCTCAGAACAACCGAAACCCTAATCTTCCCCTTTTTCCCTCACAGCGCCACCGTCGACCAAGCTCCTCCGTCTTCCTCTCTCAATCTTTCTCAGCCTAACCTTCAATTCTCGTCCTCCATCTCACAAAGAAACAACAACAATAACTTTATCAATCGAATATCTGGATGCACCCACTACCATGGCTCGATGATCTCGTCGCAAATGCTTGAAGGGAGTCCATGGAAGATTCGTTGAAGTCTAACCCGGATCTGGATTCAACTGTTCTAATGATTTCTGGAGTTTGAGAATTCTTGCCTGTTCTGGTGGTTGAAGATCGAGTATTCATATTCTTGAAGATTTCTTTGCTGGAGATTTGCTCGTATTCTTGACTTGCGGTGAAGATTTGTGACGAACACGAAGGATCTCAGATGACGAACAAACCATAACTCTGGAAAAACCTGGAGATTCGCTTGAACGTTCTTGAAGAGTTAACGAGTTGAAGCTTTCTGGAGAGTTGAAGGATTGACGATTGCTTGCGAGGAATCTGATGAAACTTTCGTGAGAAAGACGTTGAGGATCCTGAAGGTGATGAGGAGTTTGTTGATCTGAAGTTTGTTGATGATGATGAAGTTTGAGGGAGCTTTTCTGGAAACGGACGAGTGTTGATGAAGAACACGTATGGTTGATGAAGGTTGTTTGATTCTGGGAAGGATGAACAAGGTTGGATCGGAGTTGGGGATTCTGGGTTTGTTGATTATGGAGATGAAGGTTTAGAGAGGGACGATGAAGATCGGAGAAGAAGAGAGGAAAAGAGATGAATCTGGGTAAAACTGGGTTTCCGGTGAAGTACGGCGGAGGGCGGTGGTCATAATTAGTTGGGGGTTAGTTAGGGTTGGTCGGAGTTGGTTGGCGGTCGGAGGAGATGGAGGTAGGAGAAGAGATGAAGTTGACCGGAATCTGGGATTTCCTGGGGTTTCGGTGATGGTTCACGGCGGTCGCCGGCCATGCATGCCGGCCGGTGACGCTCTCAGGCGAGGTGTTGATGGTGTGACGCGTGGCTGCGGCTGGTGGAGGAAGAGGGTGCATGGCCTCCACGTGTGGACTGGCGTGGCAGTGTGAGAGGAGGAATTGTTGCATGCACGCTACGTGGCGGAGAGAGGGAGCGTCTGAATGTGATGTGGCGTGGTGTGGCTGCGTAACATGGGGTCCCCCTTTTCTGAACATGTGGCGCTGAAGCTTTTAAAGGCTGGGAATTATCTGGATGCTTCTGGAACTTTCTGGGAATTGCTGGATTGAACTGGACAATTCTGGACAAAAAGACTTTGAATTGGGCCTAACGAATTTGCACACAGAAACTGAAAAAAACTGCACAAAAATGGATTAATGAAATAAATCTGGATTAATGGGAATAATTAACCACTAATTACTAATTAACTAAACTAAACTCAATTAATTGCTAAACTAATAACACTCTAATAAATCCACTAGTCTAAAAATTAATAAATCTCTATTAAATCTAAAATTCTCTAAACTTCTATTAAATCTCTAACAACACCTATATTAAAATTTAAATTCTATAAAAAAGACTATATTATTTATATCTAAAAAACATTTATTTAATTTCTATTAACAAAAACTATTTATTTAATAAGAAAAAATCTATATCAAAAAAGATTAAAAAGCTATTAAACTATTAAAAAAACATTAATATTCTAAAAATTCTATATTATCTTAAAAAATCTATTAACTCCTAAAATGATTAAAAATCTATTTAAAAAGAATTAAAACTATTAAAAATATCTAAAATGATTAAAAAATCTATTTAAACCCTAAAAATAGCCAATAAAATCCAGAAAAATCACAATAATTCCCAGAGGGACAAAATAAGCACCGAACGACACATAACACCGCGAGAGCGCACCAAAAATAGCCTGTAAAAATAAACGGGCACCGAAATATCCCAAAAATACGATTCTACCTATTTAAACTGATTAAAAACACCCGAAACACGAGACGAGAGCTGTGATCCCAATAAAATCAAAACAAATGAAAAAATGCACTGTATGCAATATGCAGATGCGAATGCGATTACGCGTCGAAACCTCGAGCCAAATACGAGACCCGGTTGGTCAAATTTTGGGGTGCAACAGCTGCCCTTATTCAAGCGGCTTGGACCTGACTGGGTGAGGAGCGAACGACTCTCAGCCAATCAAGGTGCGAGACGGTTGAATACCGGTAAACCCGAAAATTTGCCAACTGCTCAACCTGTCGAACACTGGAATAATAGCTGCACGGCAACTATCTGGAGAAATACTGATCTAACATCGCCGTCGGAAACAAACAATATATCCAACATCGCCGCTGGAAGACTAGAGAACCTGAATCACCAAAATACCCAACATCGCCGCTGGAGAACTGAATCTGACATCGCCGTCGGAAACAAAAATCGCTCTGAGAGGCACTCGACATCGCCGTCGTACAAACATCATCTCTGCTGGGGATTTAAAGAGTCGGACCTCGCCGTCAAACAAATATCCAACCTCGCCGTCAAATCCAAACGTTCAACCTCGCCGTCGAACAAACATCCAACCTCGCCGCCGGACAAACATGATCTGACCTCGCCGTCAAATCCAAACGTTCAACCTCGCCGTCGAACAAACATCCAACCTCGCCGCCGGAAAAATGATGATCTGACCTCGCCGTCAAATCCAAACGTTCAACCTCGCCGTCGAACAAACATCCAACCTCGCCGCTGGACAAATGATGATCTGACCTCGCCGTCAAATCCAAACGTTCAACCTCGCCGTCGAACAAACATCCAACATCGCCGCCGGACAAATGATGATCTGACCTCGCCGTCAAATCCAAACGTTCAACCTCACCGTCGAACAAACATCCAACCTCGCCGCTGGACAAATGATGATCTGAACAACTCTGACCTGGGGTTGACCCCTGGTAAATGAAACAAAAGGTACACTTGCGTATTTGAAACTACTCCGCTGGGAATGAGAGACTTAACCGAGCACACTCTGATCCGGGGTTCACCCTCAGAACCATAACGAACATCGGAACACTGCTGCACACTGCCCGCCGTAGAACTTCAACATTAAAGATATATGAAACCCTGACCCCTGGCCATTTCCAGCTTCAGCTAGAAAAAATCTTCAAGTATTCCTGAAGATAGACATCCTTGACCTTCAAGGATGTAAACTTTTCCCGTCGGCAACTCTGCAGGAGGTATCTTCGACTTCAGTCTGAAGAAATGGTCCTTGGCCTTCAAGGATACATGAATCTGCCTTCAGGCAACTCCACCTCTGCTATAGAGCATCCGAGACTTCAGTCAGGGATATACTTCGGCCTTCAGTCCGAAAAATGAATCCTAGGTCATTCATGACCTTGGGGATAACCTTGCCTTCAGGCACCTTCGCTTCAGCTTAAGAAATCTGTGACTTCAGTCAAAGAAATGGTATCCTGAGCCATTCATGACTCTACGGGGATTCAAACACTTTGCCTTCAGGCAAAACTCCGCTTCAGCTGGAGAAACATCTTCGACTTCAGTCAGAAGAAATATCATTCACTTGATCGCAATCAATCATCACCTCAGGACAACTGACTTGGTCTTCAGGCCAACACGGATCACTTTGCTATATCTACAAGCTTTGGAACCTTGTCTTCAGCCACACGTTAATTCATCAACAAGAAATCTGAACTCACAGGAACCTTCTGATACCGCCTTCAGGCGCTTGCGAAATCCATCTTCAGATTAGACATCACTGTTGGAGCAGACATATCACGCTGCTAAGGACTTCAAGAATCATCTTGAACAAACAAATCCGTCGGGTACCTTCAAGAATCATCCTGAACTGATAACCTTTCTGGAGACTTTTATTCTGCTGGGTATTCCAAGAATCCTCCTGGGCAACTCTTGTTGGGGACGCTACTGGGGAGCTCAAGCATCATACTAGGCGAACAACTCGGGAAGCTGTACTGAGGTCTTAAGAATCATCTTAAGCAAACGGCTCTGCTGAGGAATTCGAGAATCATCTCGAACTGAAGACTTCGCTGGGGATCTCAAAAATCATCTTGAGCGAGCGACTGTGGGGATTACACCGGGATCTTAAGAATCATCTTAAGAAAGCGACCTCGCTGGAGAGAATATCAGGAATCTTCCTGAGCAACTGGTCTCTCGGCTGAACACCTGTAAAACAAGAATGATAATAACCTAGATCATGCTTATGATGCGTATGCTTCTGCGCCATGACCCACACGGTGGGAATGCTATGCGTTTATGCTAAATGCCATGTAATCATGCACAATGCTATGCAATGTTAAATGCTATGCAGTGTTAAATGCTATGCAGTCATGCACAATGATGTGATCCCGTCCGCAAAATAAATGTCGAGGGAGAAATTCTCCTATCAAGGAGAAGGAACTACTCAGACAGAGGAATCATCCTGCTGAGGAGAGCGTGGACACCAATATCAATCAGGCTTTGTCTGGGGAATTGATCTTCCGCGGACTGCTGCAGGGAAAACAACTTCGGCTGATTTCTGCAGGGGACGAAACTGCACGAGAACCTGGACCTGCTGATATCCATCGCGAGAATAAACTGCGCGGCCGTCTTGGCTACTCTTCTGGGGATAACAACTCTGTGGGGAGGCAACTTCAGCTGCAACATTCCACTGGGGACTAAACCGACCAGGGTCTGATCAGCTTCCAAGGACTCGACTCTTTTGGACATCTGCAAGCTCGGCTGAGGAAGGAGAAGTCATTCTGCTTCGCTGGAGAGAGTACAACTCTGGGGAGACACAGCATCAGCTGTTCAATATCTGCTAGGGAACATCCACTCATGGTCTCAACTGCTTCCAAGGGTTCTGCTTTTCTGCGGACTCAGCCGGGGAGGGAGAAATCATTCTACTTCGCTGGAGAGTACGACTCTGATGAGGAGTTTCGATCTCGCTGGGGAAGAAAGAATCCTCTGACTTCGGGGGAGAGAATACGACTCTGCAGGGGAATACAACATCAGCTGTTCCAACACTCTACTGGGGGAGAGGGAATCATCCAACTTCAGGAGAGAGCATGACTCTGGTGGGGAATCTCAACTCCGCGGGAGACTTCAGCATACGAACAGCTTCTTACAAGACTTGCACTTGTGACCCGGTGCTGGGGAAAGAATCCTGCTCCGGTGACTTTACTGGGGAAAGAAAACAACTCTGCTCGGGGATGCTTCCTTCAAACCATTGACAACTGATTGTACTCTGCGGGGATTGACCCAAACTGAGGTTGATTGCGCGTGGCACACTGCTGGAAATGCCCCTACTATCAAGGATGTCGATCTTAATCTGCTGAGGATACTCCTGATCCTACTCTGATACGGGGTAAAATATGATCTCGACTCTTCCGGGGATAATAAGCAACTTTCATCTGCTGAAGAGTGGCAATTCTGATTTAACAACATCCACAAGGAATTCAAACATTACTCGGAGCGCTGGCATCCGTCGAGCTTCGTATCGGGAAACATGACAACATGCGAGTCATTGGGAACTACTGCACCAGATACCTTTAGGTTTTTTGTTTTTTCTGGTTTAGGGTAAACACGGATCATGTACACAGTGGGAGATATAAGAAACACTAGACGAGAACTAGCATTCAGGGTGGACTACCAAACGAGAGCTGATAGCGAAACATGTTAGGTTGTCAAACGAGAACTGACTTACGGGTTCTGGATATCAGACGGGAATTGATTTGGTTTGGACATCAGACGGGCTGACTGGATAACAGACTGAGGTATAGACAACCAGGCGAGAACTGGCTGAAAGCTGACGTACACCAGATGAGAACTGGTATAACACATAGGTTAAAACACACGATGATCAGACGAGAACTGGTTACGCGACGACATGTACCAGACGAGAATTGATACAACACTTGAAGAAACGGTGACCAGACGAGAACTGGTTACAATAAACTGCACCAGACGGGAACTGATGCTTACGAAAGGGTGGGCCAGACGAGAACTGGTTACCGGTTTGCCAGGCGAGAACTGGACTTTGGAAACGACTGGTTACTGACACGCAGCAGGTTTAAACTGTAGGATAATGATCCAACGACAGCAAGGTTCTTTTTTATTTGAAAGGTTCAGGTTTTGACAAGGGTAATGACATGATTCCCCGATACTCAACTCCGGCTAGGGATAAACAGGCTGGTTTGAACAACTTGCCCTAGTATACTCAGCTGGGAATAAAAGACTGGCTTGCACAACTTGCCCCAGTACAATTCAACTTGCCCCAATCTAACTCTTGGGAGTACCTGCTCTGAACAGCTTGCTACGAGAAGACTTCGAGAATATTTGCCCCGACATCTGCACGACAAAAGAATTCAATCTCCGATTAAACACCTAACAACCCAGTTGATTTCAGCATTCTCTGCGATGACCTGCCCCTGAATGAGCGTTCTAGCGACTTAACCCGATCTGATTATCCACTGAAGTATCTGCTTTCAAATCTCAGCACTCTGAATAACTGCCCCTGATTGGTTCTCGAGAAGACGCACTTCTGATCAACTGCTTCTCAAACATACTGCCCCTGAATCAACTGAAGCTTCGGGACTTGTCCTCAGACTGACTGATATCGAACTTACTGGAAGTCAATGCCCCTGATTCACAAGGCTTCACAACATACACCATTCTGATTCAGACTACTGAATTACTCGGTCCTGCTCGATTATTTCCTGTCGGAATTTCCTTCATGCCAATTACTAACCTGCAAAAACCGTCTGTCTACGAATGGTAATCTTAATGCAGTGGTTATGCAGATTTTGAAAAAATTTTGAGCTGTCACTCATTTACATGCCATGATTGTGAGTGACGAATGAACCAAAGTTCAAACGTAGTGCTTACGTGGTCAGTGAAAAAACACAACAAGGATGTGACCAGCTGTTGCACCCTAAAATTTGCCCAACCTTATTCACTTGGTTTATGTTTCATTATCATTAGCATTTGCATATAGAGAGTCATGTACATAGACTAACCATCTGCATAGCATAAGCATAGCAAGTCATTCAACAGGGGACCAATCATTATTATCATCTCTAGAAGCCTATCAAGAGGTTATTATCCCAAGTCAATCTCATTCAAGTCATCAGGAAAGAATTTGAAAGCAAAGAGCTCAGCAGATCAAGCCTTGAGTCCATCTCCTAGCTGAGGGTATCTGAGGGTCAACAAGAGGGTTGTGAGCTGTGAGTTGAAGGCATGGAGAGCATCTAGACATTATGAGAGACTTAAAAAGTCATTTGGAGAAGAAAAACAAGTCATTGATGATAGCACAAGAGCTACAGTGGAAGGCAGTCAACTAGGGTTTCATCTGGGTCAACCCTAGGTCAACCCTAGGTCAATTGACTGATTTAAGGGGCATTCAAGTCTATTAAGGAGATGTGGGGTTCATCATTGGACATATGAAGAAGGATATGGAGATATGCCAAGGAGAATTCAAGAGAAATCAAGGAGAAGAGGAGTTACTAAATTAGGGTTTCTCTGTAAAATCCCCTAGTTTAGGTCAGATTTCCAAGCAAGATAAGTCAAAATGCTAGCTTCAAATGGCTTCTTGGCCAACATGAAACTTGTAGAGGATCTCAAGACCTTTAATTTGAGTGGTGGAAGACATCAAGTAGATTTATAGAACTCAAGTTATGGTCCTTACAAGTTACAGGTCATCTGAGGTATCTGAATTTTTGTCTGTGAAAGTGACTTGACTTCCAAGCTAGTTTTACCCCTCAAGGAGATTTCAAATGAATTCTTGATCAACATAAGAATTGGTCCTCATTGTCTTAGCTTTCTAGAATGGTATGGCATGCCTTCATATGATGTGTGGAACTCAACTTATGGTCTTGGCAAGCAAAGGGTATTTTGGGCATTTGTGAATTACAGGTCATTTTAACCTATGTCCAAAACTCATACAAGGAGGCCTCAAATGGAAAAACTTACAACATCAAACTTGCTCCAAATGGGATTTTAAGTCTAGAAAGAAGGTCACAAATTATTGGAGAAGCTCATAGCATGAAGTTGCATAATTGGTCAAAATATGAACTAAAATGGCTTATAAAGTGAATAAATTCAAAGTGAAAAATGGTTTGGGAGATTTATGAGTCCAAATGGAGACTTCCAATATATGATTTTGAATGGAAAAGCAATTCTAAGAACAATGGTTCAAACACTTTTTTGAGTTTAGAAGGAAAAAAGAAAGTTATCTTTGGTTACTTGTAATTGAAGAAACATCACCAAAATGGATCAAAGTTGGAAAGCAAGGGAATGTGCAAGATGGATCTAGAATGTTCACATGAGGTCTATATATTCATGAAATGAGAATTTAGCAAGGGTTGGCTTCATTTGCACCAAGAATTTCACAAGCTTTCTCATTCTTTTTCATTGAAGTTTCATTGCAATTCTCTCAAAACCTTCATCAACTTTCATCCACATCAATTCAATCTCATTCAATCATCATCACAGATCATAATTCAATCAAGAATCAAGTGTGAATCATCCATTTTCGAGCACTTTTTCATCAACATCAAAATTGAAGTTTCAAGTGGACAGCATAATTCAAGCAAGGAATCACCAAAATATTGCATACAGAATTGAGTACTGAGTTTGTGGATCAAGATCCAAGTCTCAAAAGCCTCAGATCCTCAATCTTCCATAGCTGTTTTCAAGCTTTTGCACCAGGTGAGTTTTCATTCACACATCTCGATCTAGTTAGTTTAGCATGTTGTTGTTAGTTTAGATTTGATCTAGGTGGTTAGGAGAGCAGTTAGGATGAATTTGGAGTGATTTAGAGACAATTGTTAGCAGGTGCCATAAACTGTTAGGGTTTAAATCTCTTAGGTTAGTGCATTAGAATCTTGGCTTGATAGCGCAGGTTAGTTACCATTAGTTGTAGATTAGGTTAGTACAAGTTTGATGGAGAATTGTGATGGTGCATCTCAGGGTATATTCATGGTGATCAGAATTTGCATCGATCGGGTTGAATGAATTGTTGAGTTTCAGACTGAATTAAAACCATAGGATTGTAGAGGGAAGAATTATGAGCATTTTTCATGTTCACATCGTGTGGATTGGTTGCCTGTAGAGTGAGAGCAGATGAGGTGAAGCTTGCTCGTGCATGGAGTTCATGGTGATTGAAACCCTAAGTTCAGATGCAAGGAAGAAGACACAATCGTGTCCATCCATTTTGATTAAGACCTTTGACTGGAAGGGTAATCCTAGGGCTGAGATTTAAGCTGAGTTTTGGAGGGAATTGACCTGGGTGCTAAACGCACCGTTTCATTAATTGAAACGGGCGGGCCTCAGATGGTATTGTTATCCCCACCCCCAGGTTATGAGCCCAATACCAATTTCAACGTGATTTTGGTTTCTTTTCATACCCCCCTGGCGCTTTCTTTTATTTCTTATATTGCTGAAGTTTTCTGGGCCTTAACCAAATGCTAAGCGCACCCCCTATTATTGGCCCATCCTGGATATGAACTGCGCGTGGTTACTATTCTAACCCCCCCTCCCTCATTTTAATTCAATTTTATTTTTTAATTCATTTTACTTTTTCATTCATTTTAGAAATCCATAATAAATTCATAAAAAATGCATTTCACTTCATTCTTTTTACATCATTTTCTTTGAGATGTCTAGAAAATTGTAGAAAAATAAAATTGCATTTTTATTTTTATTTCATATTTTTCCATATTTTCTTAATAAATGGCATTTTAAATAAATTCATTTCATGCATGATTTTAATAATTTTTGTTCTCTTACATGCTTTAACATTTTTTGGTCATTCTTTCTATATTGTTTAGATTAGATATTAAGCTTGTAGAAATATTTTAGTTCCCATTTTTAGGAATTAATTTTAGGTGATTAAAATAGGTTTGAACATCATGAACAAATTAGGGTTTTTAGGTGACCACTTAAGAAGTTTGATTTCATTTCCCATAGGACTTAGGGTTTGAATAGATTAGTTATGGGACTATAGGGGCTATGGGTAGTTACTAGATCCCTTAGAAAAAGTCAGGATTCCCCTACTGCTATTATTACTGTCTGTATATCTGATTGACTGGTGTGGTGTGCCCTCTGGGGATTACTGCTTGCTTGTTTGGGTATTGGGATTGTCTGGGGACCTGGGAGAGCTGAAGACTTGAGGAGATGAAAACCATTGGAGATCCAGAGATTGAAGATCAACTGTCAGAGTTGGAGAAAATGTTCTTGCTAGCAGATGCTGAGGAGACTAGGGTTTAGAAGCTAGGCAGAGCTCTAGATTAGAAAGTTTGTTTCTCAAACATGGATTGCCTTGTCTGCATCCATTCTTCTCTGTGATTCAGAGTCTCTCTAAGACACTCACCCCCTTCCTTTGGAAGGCTTGGTGATAGTGTCTAGGAGATAGAACTCTTGAGAGAAAATGTCCCTTGTGTTAGAAGCAGTCTGTTCACCACCCTTGGTAGTCAACTGATTGCTTAACACCCAATTCACTCTTGTGACTGATTCCTCATCCTGGAGGTTTGAGCTTGAAGAAAAGCCATTGCATATGGAAGATAGATGATCAAAGCCCTTGCCTGAAGGCCATGAAGATGGAGATAGATGCTTGTTGAAGCCTGTAGCTGATTGGAGATTGCTTGAAGCCAGATGTTGATTCAGAGCTGCTGATGTTGTTTCTTTTGCTGTTGTATTTCATTTGCTGATGTATTGACTGGTTTTCCGGACTGTATTGTTTGCTGTTTATCCTGCTGGGTTGAAAGTGAAGCCTGTTCACTTTCGCCTATTGTTTTCTAGGTTCGAGGTTGAGTGGGACTCCCTTGCCTCGCTTGTGCTGTTGCATCCATGCATTTTACTGTTTTACTTTATTATATCTGTTATTGTTTCTGTTTCTGCCTATCCCGTAGGATCTCTGTTTCTCTCTGTGCAAGAGAGGAGCATGATAGACACTAGGTCTCAACCCATGCATGATAACATTAGGATAGTTTGATTCCCTTCGCAACCGTAGGTTAGAGTTCTGTCTCTTTCTTTCTCAAAACAAACAGAAAAACACATAAAGATTTCAAACACAATAAAAGACACTTCTTTCGTAAAAGAATGTGAACTCATCAAAACGTCATTTTTGTCCGCTTGGACTGCTAATCAGGAAAACCTTTTCAGAAGGACTAAAATCAATCAAGACAAGCTTGTGTCTTCCGTGGCCCGAACTACGTTTGCTCTGATCTTTCATGCTGTGTGGAAGTACGTAGGCATAGGATGCGATATCCTAGCGAGCAACCTTCCCCTCCTTTCCCGTAGGTAGGCGAACTACGTTGACTCTGATTTCTCGTTTCAGATGGGAATACGTAGGCATAAAGTGCGATACTTTGCCGAGTCATTTTTTATTCCCATTTTCTTTTCTTTCACCCTTGACCTATAGTTTAGATAGAATAACAATCCATACCCGAAAATAAGCGTGGATCCCATCGAGTACGATGGACGTGAGGGGTGCTAACACCTTCCCCTTGCGTAACCGACTCCCGAACCCAGGTTTTGGTTGCGATGACCATACCTTTCCCGTGTTGTGCGAGGTTTACTCTGAGCGTTTCCTTTCCCTCCCGTGGGATAAATAACGCACGGTGGCGACTCTTCTGTTCAGCCGGCGCCGATTTTCGCAGTAGCGACAGCTGGCGACTCTGCTGGGGATCCAACGTCCCCTGGCTGCTAAGGACTGTGATGGTTCTTATGCATTTGGGATCCAACGTCCCTTTGAGAGAGTCAATCCTAACGCTTGTTTTCCCGTCGAGGATTTTGTATGGAGTTATTGCATATTTCTAACCTTGTATTTTCAGCTTTATGTATTGATTGTTATTGCTGTATCTGGGGTGTGACGGGTGTTCTGATATTGAGAGATAAGCCGGACCTGGGCTTGAGTGCACCTAGAATTAGAGTAGAAATTAGTGGGCGCCCGCTTGCTTTGCTTGCTTTGGTGTCCCATGAAATCTACACTCAGACGAGGTTCCTCTGGTTGGCCTCCTGCCCCTTCCTTTGGTTGGCGTGGGTTGCTGGTTAGTGGGATTGTCGACTCTGGGGACCGATCATTTGGAAGTTGGCTAAGTGAGGCCTCTTCAGGAATTGATGATGCCACTCCTTCTGGGAATCGTATCATCAACCCTGAAAGTCTGTGACGCCGACGACCGCATAGGATGCCGTACCTTGTGCCAGTTATAGGGCCACCCACCTGTGAGGGGATTTGGGGTTATGCAGGTAACCAGACCTTCAGATACCGGCTATTTCTTGATCAGAGATCCTGGGTATTTATGGAGAGTCCTGAGGTCTGTCAGAGACCAATTAGAGATGAGATCTGAGGTCTGTCAGAGACCAATTAGAGATGAGTTCTGAGGTCTGTCAGAGACCATTTAGAGATGAGTTTTGAGGTCTGTCAAAGACCAATTAGAGATGAGATCTGAGGTCTGTCAGAGACCATTTGGAGATGTGTTATGGGGTCTATCAGAGACCAATTGGAGATGTGATTTGAGGTCTACCAGAGACCAGTTGGAGTTATGGTTTGAGGTCTGTCAGAGACCAGTATTGGAGTGTTATTTTAGGTCTATCTGAGACCAGGGTTTGATGACTTCTGGATGGTCTATCTGAGACCTTTCTTGATTGGGTTTAGGCTATTCAGCTGCAGCTTCGGTCCCTGTTGAATGTTACTTGCATTGCATTGCCCGCATATCCATTACCATTTGCATTTCACTAACGTGTGTCTGTGCTGCAGGTGCATTTGCATTTCCCTAGTTCTAGTGCCCAGACTCCTGAGTGTTTGATCATGACTAGCTTACGGAGAACGGTTGCTTACAAATTGCCTACGCCTGATATTGTTCCTTTACTTGGGTTGATCTCTCTTGCTGATGAGGGTGTTCGTAGGAGTTTCCGGATGAGCTATGGGAGATTATTGAGATTGGTGTGCAAACCTACAGAGGTAGAGTTAGATGGGCTGTATGCTTTGATGCAATTCTACGACCCTGCTTTGAGGTGCTTTACGTTCTCTGACTTCATTATGGGACCCACCCTGGAGGAATACGCTGAGTATGTTGAGCTGCCCGTGTAGAACCAGGTTCCATTCATTCATTATGATGCCAAACCTAAGCCGGAGAATTTGGCAAAAGCCTTGCATGTTGATGCTTCTGAACTTGTGACTACTGTTTCCCGTGGAGTTCCAGGCTTCTCATTTCAGTTCTTAGTTGGTAAAGCCCAAGAGTACGCCAAGAGCGGGTGCTGGGTTGCTTTCAATGCTGTGTTGGCCTTGTGCATTTATGGCATAGTACTGTTCCCCAATATACAGGATTTTGTGGACTTCGATGCTTTCTACTTGTTTGCTGCTGGTAATCCTGTACCTACCTTACTCGGAGATCTCTACCACTCACTGCATTACAAGAATGAGAAGGGAAGAGGGAAGAATGTTCACCTGTGTGTACCCTTGTTGAGTATGTGGTTTGAGAGTCACCTTCCTAAGAGAGGATCTGCTGCAGAGACTACAGTTCCAGTTGGATGGCCAGAGCGCCTGATGAGGCTATCGTCGGAAGATATGGAGTGGTTTGATCGAGACCTGTTGGGATCTGAGCTCATCTTCAGTTGTTCTGGGTACCCTAATGTGCCGTTGATAGGAAGAAAAGGGTGTATCAACTACAACCCTTCTCTATTCATTCGCCAGTTCGGATATGCGCTGAAGAATCCACCTCAAGAGGAAGAAGTACAGGAATCTCTGTACTTCACAGGAGATCTGAAGGGGGAGTTATTAGCCAAGTTGCAACGTGCCTGGACGCGTATTAACCGCAAAGGGAAGCCACTGTTAGGTAAGAACGATTGTCAGGCCTATGCACCTTATAGAGTTTGGATTCAGGAGAGGGCTAGTCAGTTGAGGATGCCGTTTCCAGAGGCACCAATTCTTGTTCCCGCTCCGGTAGCAGAGCCGACCACTGTTTCTAGAGAAGTCTATGAACAAGTTGTGAGAGAGAAAGAAGCCTTAATGAAGATTAACGAAGGGTTAGAGCAAGAGTTAGCCCAGGCACGCAGTGAGAAAAACAAGGCCGTATATGCTTTCCAACAACAGATCGAGTTGGTAAACAGATTAGGAGCTGAGTTGACTGAAGAAAAGAAAAAGCGCGAACGTCTGGGGCAAGAGTTCAGAAGTTCCCATGACATGCTGGAAGCCAAAAAGAAAGCACTTGACGCAGCACACCGAGAAATATCCTCTTGCAACAAGACTTGGAATGCTACACTCACCAACAATAAGAAGAGGGAAGATAAGCTGAAGCAGCAAATTTCCGACCTCGAAGAGAAGTTGAAGTCTAGCATCAAGAAGTGTGAGGAAGAAGTGATGACCCGGTATAGTGTCCAGCATGCACTGAACAAGGCAATCAAATCCAGAGATGAAGCAGTGTCTCAGAAGCGAAAGTTAGAAGATTGCTTCGGAGAAGCAACCTGGGAAGAAACTGCTGAAGACGTACGCCGTGTCCTTAAGAGGAGAAATCAGCTTGTTGAAGGGCTGCTTGATCGACCAAGCCATCCGGAGACCAAGAAGTTGATAGAGGAGTACCAGACTTTTGGGAGGATTTGATTATCTCATGTAGTAACTTGTATGCTTTATTTGCATAGTGCTGACCATCACCAGGATTGTTGGTTGAGGTCATGCCTTCTTTGTATTCTCAGTGATACTGCACTCTGGGTTTATTGATTCTCTCTGCAATATATGAGGCTTTCTATGATTCAGCTCCGATATTCCTATTGTCAGCACTGTCACTGCACCGGCACCTTCGCACTAGAACTGGGGGAATGAACTTCCCTAATGCACAGACACATTGCATTGCATTCATATTCATATTGCATGACAGGTAATCTTTGAATGGTGTCTTATTTCCTGCTCTGTACCAGGTACTTAACAGGATTCCAGATCAACATCCGCACCGCTATTCTACACGATCCAACTGTCGGAAAGTCATGGACCAAATTCAGAACGAGATGCAGGATGTGCGCGAGAAGCTCGCCCTCTTCATGCAGACCATGGAGGCTATAGCAAAAGGGCAAGAGAATTTGCAGGCCATGGTCCAGCCTCTGTTGGCTCGCAACGCTGGTCATGGTAATGAAGATCATCAGTCTGTCCGGGTTGATACTGCTCATGGAGACGGCACTCCTACGCCCGTGGCTCCGCCCGTGGTCAATATACCTGCCGCTAATGCCAACAACGCTACCGCTGCTGTGAACGGTAACGTCGGAGGGGGGAATGAAACTGCTGTCCATAACGCTGGGCTGGGTGTGTTGCACCCTAAAATTTGCTCAACCTTATTCCTTGGATTTATGTTTCATCATCATTAGCATTTGCATGTAGAGTTATGTACATAGACTAACCATCTGCATAGCATAAGCATAGCAAGTCATTCACCAGGGGACCAATCATTATTTTCATCTCTAGAGGCCTAGCAAGAGGTTATTATCCCAATTCAATCTCATTCAAGTCATCAGGAAAGAATTTGAAAGCAAAGAGTTCAGCAGATCAAGCCTTGAGTCTATCTCCTAGCTGAGGGTATCTGAGGATCAACAAGAGGGTTATGAGCTGTGGATTGAAGGCATGGAGAGTATCTAGACATCTTGAGAGACTTATAAAGTCATTTGGAGAAGAAAACAAGTCATTGATGAAAGCACAAGAGCTATAGTTGAAGACAGTCAACTAGGGTTTCATCTGGGTCAACCCTAGGTCAACCCTAGGTCAATTGACTGACTTAAAAGGGCATTCAAGGTTATTGGAGAGATGTGGGGATCAATATTGAACATATGAAGAAGGATATGGAGATATGACAAGGAGAATTCAAGAGAAATCAAGGAGAAGAGGAGTTACTAAATTAGGGTTTCTCTGTAAAATCCCCTAGTTTAGGTCAAATTTCCAAGCAAGACAAGTCAAAATGCTAGCTTCAAATGGCTTCTTGGCCAACATGAAACTTGTAGAGGATCTCAAGACCTTTAATTTGAGTGGTGGAAGACCTCAAGGAGATTTATAGAACTCAAGTTATGGTCCTTACAAGTTACAGGTCATCTGGGGTGTCTGAACTTTTGTCTGTGAAAGTGACTTGACTTCCAAGCTAGTTTTACCCCTCAAGGAGATTTCAAATGAATTCTTGGTCAACATAAGAATTGTTCCTCATTGTCTTAGCTTTCTAGAATGGTATGGCATGCCTTCATATGATGTGGAGAACTCAACTTATGGTCTTGACAAGCAAAGGGTATTTTGGGCATTTGTGAATTACAGGTCATTTTAACCTATACCCAAAACTCATACAAGGAGGCCTCAAATGGAAAAACTTACAACATCAAACTTGCTCCAAATGGGATTTTAAGTCTAGAAAGAAGGTCACAAGTTATTGGAGAAGCCCATAGCATGGAGTTGCATGATAGGTCAAAATATGAACTAAAAAGGCTTATAAAGTGAATAATTTCAAGTTGGAAAATGGTTTGGGAGATTTACAAGTCCAAATGGAGACTTCCAATATATGATTTTGAATGGAAAAACAATTCTAAGAACAATGGTTCACCCACTTTTTTGAGTTTAGAAGGAAAAAATGAAGTTATCCATGGTTGCTTATCATTTAAGAAACATAATCAAAAATGGATCAAAATTTGAAAACAAGGGAATGTGCAAGATGGATCTAGAATGTTCATTTGGGGTCTATATATTCATGAAAGGAGAATTTGGCAAGGGTTGGCCTCATTTGCACCAAGAATTCCACATAATTTCTCACACTTTTTCATTGGAGTTTCATTACAATTCTCTCAAAACCTTCACCAACTTTCATCATAATCAATTCAATTTCACTCCATCATCATCATAGATCATAATTGAAGCAAGTTTCTGGTAGTTATCATCCATTTTCGAGTGCTTTTCTCAAGATCATCAAAATCACAAGTTCAAGTGGATTGCATGATTCAAGCAAGGAACCTCCAAGTTTGTGCATACAGAATTAAGTTCCTCAAGGATTGATCAAGATTCAACACTTAAAAGCTTCAGATCCACATCCTCCATAGCTGTTTCTCAAGATTTCTTACTAGGTAAGTTTTCATTCAAACTGCTTGATCTAGTTAATTTGGCATGATGTTGTTAGTTTAGATGCAATCTAGGTGGTTAGGAGATTAGTTTAGGTGAGTTTGGAACGATTTGGTGAGGTTTGTTAACAGGTGCCATAATCTGTTTGTGTTCGAATCTCTTGGATGAATGTGTTATAATTGCAACTTGATAGCATAGGTTAATCTCCATTAGATGTAGTTTAATTTAGGCTAGGTTTGAGGAGGATTGGTGATGGTCCATATCAGTGCATTTCAATGGAGGCCGAATGTTGATCCAATCATGTTTGTTGTTGTGGTGAGTTTCAAGACGAATTGATACCCTAAGCTTGTAGAGGGAGAGATTTGGAGCAGATTTCATGTTCACATCGTGTGGATTGGTTGCGTGTAGATGGAGAGCAGAGAGGTGGAACCTTGCTCGTGCATGGCTGCCATGGTGGAGCTGAAACCCTAGGTTGCAGGTCGTTTGGAGAAGAAATAATCGTGGCCATTCGTTTGGTGTAAGACTCTTGACTTTTAGAATGATCCAATGGCCTATATTCAATCTGAAATTGGAGGGAGATTGCCCTGGCCCTAAACGCACCGTTTCATTAATTGAAACGGGCGGGCCTGAGTTGGATTGTTATTCCCACCCTCGTGTGAGCCCAAAAACCAATATTTCAACGTGACTTTATTACTTCCTTCACCCCCAGCGCGTTGTTGTTATTCTGAGTGACTCTGGGCCTTAGTCCTTTTGCTAACAGCACCCTACCCTGTCTGGCCCATCCAATAATGAACTGAGCGCACCTACTGAATGCACCCCCTCTGGCTCATTTAATTCATTTTTATTTTTCTTATTTCATTTAATTTTTCACCAATTTTCATAAATTCATAAATAATTCATAAAAAATGCTTTTTAATTCATTCTTTTTACCATGTTTTCATTAAAATGTCTAGAATATTATAGGAAAATAAATTTTCAGTTTTTAGTTTTATTTCATATTTTTTTCATATTTTCTAAATAAATGTCATAATAAATAGATACATTTCATGCATTATTTTTATGATTTTTGTTCTCTCACATGCTTTAATATTTTTTGATCACTCTTTTCATATTGTTTAGATAAGATATTAAGCTTGTAGAAATATTTTAGTTCCCATTTTTAGAGGCTAGTTTTAGGTGATTAATAAATGCTTGAACATCATGTACAAAACTAGGGTTTTAAGTGACAACTTAGGAAGTTCAATTTTTTCCCTTAGGACTTAGGGTTTGACTAGTTTAGTTATGGGACTATAGGGGCTATGGGTAGCTATTAGATCCCTTAGAAAAAGTCAGAATTCCCTACTGCTATTATTGCTGTCTGTATATCTGCTGTCTGGTGTGGTGTGCCCTCTGGGGTTTATTGATTGTTTGTATGGGTATTGGGTTTGTCTGGGGCCCTGGGGAAGCTGAAGATTTGTGGAGCTGAAGCCATTAAAGAGTCAAATGCTGAAGATCAACTGCAGAGAGTTGAGGAGGAGTTTCTTGCTAGCAGTTGCTCAGGAGATTAGGGTTTAGGAGCTAGGCAGAGCTCTAGATTAGAAATTTTGTTTCTCAAACATGGATTGCCTTGTCTGCATCCATTCTTCTCTGTGATTCAGAGTCTCTCTAAGACACTCACCCCCTTCCTTTGGAAGGCTTGGTGACAGTGTCTATGAGATAGAACTCTTGAGAGAAAATGTCTCTTGTGTTAGAAGCAGTCTGTTCACCACCTTTGGTAGTCAGCTGATTGCTTAACACCCAATTCACTCTTGTGACTGATCCCTCATCCTGGAGGTTTGAGCTTGAAGAAAAGGCATTGCAGATGGAAGACTGATGATCAAAGCCATTGTCTGAAGGCCATGAAGATGGATATTGATGCTTGTTGAAGCCTGTAGCTGATTGGAGATTGCTTGAAGCCAGTTGTTGATTCAGAGCTGCTGATGCTGTTTCTGTTGCTGTATTTCATTTGTTGATGTATTGATTGGTTTTCTGAACTGTATTGTTTGCTGTTTACCCTGTTGGGTTGAAAGTGAAGCCTGTTCACTTTCGCCTATTGTTTTCTAGGTTCGAGGTTGAGTGGGGACTCCCTTGCCTCGCTTGTATTGTTGCATCATGCATTTTACTGTTTTGCTGTGTATATCTGATATTGTTTCTGTTTCTGCCTATCCCGTAGGATCTCTGTTTCTCTCTGTGCAAGAGAGGAGCACGATAGACACTAGGTCTCAACCCATGCATGATAACATTAGGATAGCTTGTTTCCCTTCGCAACCGTAGGTTAGAGTTCTGTCTCTTTCTTTCTCAAAACAAACAGAAAAACACATAAAGATTTCAAACGCAATAAAAGACACTTCTTCCGTAAAAGAATGTGAACTCATCAAAACGTCATTTTTGTCCTCTTGGACTGTTAATCAGAAAAACCTTTTTCAGAAGGAATAAAATCAACCAAGGCAGACTTGTGTCGTACGTGGCCCCGAACTACGTTTGCTCTGATCTTCCATGTTGTGTGGAAGTACGTAGGCATAGGATGCGATATCCTAGCGAGCAACCTTTCCCTCCTTTCCCGTAGGTAGGCGAACTACGTTGACTCTGATTTCTCGTTCCCGGCGGGAATACGTAGGCATAAAGCGCGATACTTTGCCGAGTCATTTTTATTTTTCATTTTATTTTCTTTTTCACCCTTGACCTATAGTTTAGATAGAATAACAATCCATACCCGAAAACAAGCGTGGATCCCGTCGAGTACGACGGACGTGAGGGGTGCTAATACCTTCCCCTTGCGTAACCGACTCCCGAACCCAGGTTTTGGTTGCGATGACCATACCTTTCCCGTATTGTGCGAGGTTTACTCTGAGCGTTTCCTTTCCCTCCCGTGGGATAAATAACGCACGGTGGCGACTCTTCTGTTCAGCCGGCGCCGATTTTCGCAGTAGCGACAGCTGGCGACTCTGCTGGGGATCCAACGTCCCCTGGCTGCTAAGGACTGCGATGGTTCTTACGCATTTGGGATCCAACGTCCCTTGAGAGAGTCAATCCTAACGCTTGTTTTCCCGTCGAGGATTTTGTATGGAGTTATTGTATATTTCTAACCCTGTATTTTTCAGCTTTATATCTATTGTTTATTATTGCTGTATTGGGGTGTGACGGGTGTTCTGATATTGAGAGATAAGCCGGACCTGGGCTTGAGTGCACCTAGAATTAGAGTAGAAATTAGTGGGCGCCCGCTTGCTTTGCTTGCTTTGGTGTCCCATGAAATCTACACTCAGACGAGGTTCCTCTGGTTGGCCTCCTGCCCCTTCCTTTGGTTGGCGTGGGTTGCTGGTTAGTTGGATTGTCGACTCTGGGGACCGATCATTTGGAAGTTGGCTGAGTGAGGCCTCTTCAGGAATTGATGATGCCACTCCTTCTGGGAATCGTATCATCAACCCTGAAAGTCTGTGACGCCGACGACCGCATAGGATGCCGTACCTTGTGCCAGTTATAGGGCCGCCCACCTGTGAGGGGATTCAGGGTTATGCAGGTAACTAGACCTCCAGACTACCGGTTATTTCTTGATCAGAGATCCTGGTTATTTATGGAGAGTTATGAGGTCTGCCAGAGACCATGTGGAGATGTATTCTGAGGTCTGTCAGAGACCATTTGGAGATTTATTCTGAGGTCTGTCAGAGACCATTTGAGAGGTGTTTTGAGGTCTGTCAGAGACCAATTATGGATGGGATTTGAGGTCTATCAGAGACCAGTGAGTTATGGTTTGAGGTCTGTCAGAGACCAGTGTTGGAGTTCTATTTTAGGTCTATCTGAGACCAGGGTTGATGACTTCTGGATGGTCTATCTGAGACCTTTCTTGATTGGGTTTAGGCTATACAGCTGCAGCTTTGGTCCCTGTTGAATGTTACTTGCAGTGCATCCTTGCATATCCATTATCATTTGCATTTCACTAACGTGTGTCTGTGCTGCAGGTGCATTTGCATTTCCCTAGTTCTAGTGCCCAGACTTCTGAGTGTTTGATCATGACTAGCCTACGGAGAACGGTTGCTTACAAATTGCCTACGCCTGATATTGTTCCTTTACTGGGATTGATCTCTCTTGCTGATGAGGGTGTTCGTAGGAGTTTCCGGATGAGTTATGGTAGATTACTGAGATTGGTGTGCAAACCTACAGAGGTAGAGTTGGATGGGTTGTATGCTCTGATGCAATTAATCCCCCCTGCTTTGAGGTGCTTTACGTTCTCTGACTTTATTATGGGACCAACCCTGGAGGAATACGCTGAGTATGTTGAGCTGCCCGTGCAGAACCAGGTTCCATTCATTCATTATGATGCCAAACCCAAGCCGGAGGAATTGGCAAAAGCCTTGCATGTTGATGCTTCTGAACTTGTGACTACTGTTTCCCGTGGAGTTCCAGGCTTCTCATTTCAGTTCTTAGTTGGTAAAGCCCAAGAGTACGCCAAGAATGGGTGCTGGGTTGCTTTCAATGCTGTGTTGGCCTTGTGCATTTATGGCATAGTACTATTCCCCAATATACCGGATTTTGTGGACTTCGATGCTTTCTACTTGTTTGCCGCTGGTAATCCTGTACCTACCTTACTCGGAGATCTCTACCATTCACTGCATTACAAGAATGAGAAGGGAAGAGGGAAGAATGTTCATCTGTGTGTACCCTTGTTGAGTATGTGGTTTGAGAGTCACCTTCCTAAGAGAGGATCTACTGCAGAGACTACAGTTCCAGTTGGTTGGCCAGAGCGTCTGATGAGGCTATCGTCGGAAGATATGGAGTGGTTTGATAGAGACCTGTTGGGATCTGAGCTCATCTTTAGCTGTGCTGGGTACCCTAATGTGCCATTGATAGGAAGAAAAGGGTGTATCAATTACAACCCTTCTCTATTCATTCGCCAGTTCGGATATGCGCTGAAGAATCCACCTCAAGAGGAAGAAGTACAGGAATCTCTGTACTTCACCGGTGACGTAAAGGGGGAGTTATTAGCCAAGTTGCGACATGCTTGGACGAGTAGTAACCGCAAAGGGAAGCCGTTGTTGGGAAAGAATGACTGTCAGGCCTATGCACCTTATAGAGCTTGGATTCAAGAGAGGGCTAGTCAGTTGAAGATGCCGTTTCCAGATGCACCAATTCTTGATCCTATTCCGGTAGAAGAACCGACCACTGTTTCTAGGGAAGCATATGAACAGGTTGTGAGGGAGAAAGAAGCCTTGACGAAGATTAACGAAGGGTTAGAGCAAGAGTTAGCCCAGGTACGCAGTGAGAAAAACAAGGCCGTGTATGCTTTCCAACAACAGATTGAGCTGGTAAACAGGTTAGGAGCTGAGTTGACCGAGGAAAAGAAGAAGCGCGAACGTCTGGGGCAAGAGTTCAGAAGCTCCCATGACATGCTGGAAGCCAAAAAGAAAGCGCTTGACGCAGCACACCGAGAGATATCTTCTTGCAATAAGACTTGGAATGCTACACTCACCAACAACAAGAAGAGGGAAGATAAGCTAAAGCAGCAAATTTCCGACCTCGAAGAGAGGTTGAAGTCTAGCATCAAGAAGTGTGAGGAGGAAGTGATGAACCGGTATAGTGTCCAGCATGCACTGAACAAGGCAATCAAATCCAGAGATGAAGCAGTGTCCCAGAAGCGAAAGTTAGAAGATTGCTTCGGAGAAGCAACATGGGAAGAAACTGCTGAAGATGTACGCCGTGTCCTTAAGAAGAGAAACCAGCTTGTTGAAGGGCTGCTCGATCGACCAAGCCATCCGGAGACCAAGAAGTTGATAGAGGAGTACCAGACTTTTGGGAGGATCTGATTATTCCATTATTTGTAGGCTTCATTTGCATAGTGCTGACCATCACCAGGATTGTTGGTTGAGGTCATGCCATCTTTGTACTCTCAGTGATATTGTACCCTGGGCTTATTGATTCTCTCTGTTATATACGAGGCTTTCTATGATTCAGCTCCGGTATTCTTATTGTCAACACTGTCACTGCACCGGCACCCTCGCACTAGAACTGGGGGAATGAACTTCCCTAATGCACAGACACATTGCATTGCATTCATATTCATCTTGCATAACAGGTAATCTTTGAATGGTGTCTTATCTCCTGCTTTGATTCAGGTACTTAACAGGATTCCAGATCAACATCCGCACCGCTATTCTACACGATCCAACTGTCGGAAAGTCATGGACCAGATTCAGAACGAGATGCAGGATGTACGCGAAAAGCTCGCCCTCTTCATGCAGACCATGGAGGCTATAGCAAAAGGGCAAGAGAATTTGCAGGCCATGGTCCAGCCTCTGTTGGCTCGCAACGCTGGTCATGGTAACGAAGATCATCAGTCTGTCCGGGTTGATACTGCTCATGGAGACGGCACTCCCACGCCAGTGGCTCCGCCTGTCGTCAATGTGAATGCTGCTAACGTCAACAACGCTACCGCTGCTGTGAATGGTAACGTCGGAGTTGGGAATGAAACTGCTGTCCACAACGCTGGGCTGGGTGATGTCAATGTGGGAGATAATCTCGGAGGCAATGGCTTTGTCAACGCTGGGTTCGGATTCAACGATCAGGGATTCGACAATACCGGCAAGTATGGCTTTAATGCTCAAGGCTTTGGGCAAGATGGTTATGGTATGGTCAATCAGGGCTACGGAGGTTTTGGAAACGGAAACGGTGCTGGTTTTATGGCTGGTGGTCCTGCTGGAGGTGTTCAAGGGTATGGCAACAGAGGCCGAGTTCCAGGGATGAATCAGGTCAGAGCTGGACGTAATAATGCATATGATGGATACGGGGCTGGAAACGGTATGTGGCAAGAGGATCAACAGGAAGACGCCTTCTCTGGAGGGGGTTTTGAAGGGCCGATGGATGATTCTCAAAAGATTAGAATGCTGGAAGAGCAAATGAAAGGAGTCCTAAACCAGAGTGCTGTGGGTCTGGACATGGCAACTATGGGCTTGGTACCTGGCTTGAGGGTGCCCATTAAATTCAAAGCGCCTGCGTTCGATAAGTACAAAGGAGATACATGTCCGAAGGTTCATGTACGAGCTTATTACAGAAAAATGTCTGCATACTCCACTGACGAAAGAATGCTCATGCATTTCTTTCAGGATAGCCTGTCGGGTCCTTCCTTAGAGTGGTACATGGGGTTGGAGCCCACTGATATTAAGACTTGGAAGCAATTAGCGGAGGCGTTCGTAGCCCATTACAAATATAACAGTGATCTGGCGCCCAATCGGGTCCAGTTGGCCGGGCTTTCGCAGAAGAAGGGGGAGAGTTTTAAAGAATACGCGCAAAGGTGGCGCGATATGGCTGCCAGGGTCCGTCCTCCTGTGGAAGATAAAGAAATGAACGACATGTTTGTTGGCACATTCACCGGGCTGTTTCATGATATGCTGTTTCATACGTCTCTGGCTAGTTTTTCAGATCTGATTTTGATGGGTGAAAAGATTGAGCGGAACATTAAGCAAGGAAAGTTCCAAGTCGATGAATCAACTGCATCTGGCAGTAATAGGAAAGCTTACGGGGGGCGCCGTCAGGGCGAAGCTAGTGCTGTATTTGGAGGCCGAGGCCGAGGCCGAGGCAGGGGAAGAAATCAATATCGTCAGCAGCAGCAAGTGTCGAGTGTCACTATTCCTTATCAACAGCAACCAATCCAGCAACAACAACAGGTTCAGCAGCAACCAATGCCACAGCAGCAGCAGCCTCAGCAGGGGGCACAGCAAGCTCAGAGAAAATTCCAGGGTGGTAAGCCGAGAAGGGTGTTCGAGAAACCTCCCTCTAACTATGCTGATTTATTGCAGACCTTGTTGGGATTGAATCTGGTGGAGAAAAGAACCTTGGCACCGATAACGGGAACTCCCCCGTTCGGCTATGATGCAAATAGGCGCTGCGAGTTTCATTCTGGGGCCCCGGGCCATGATATTGAAGGTTGTCATGCTTTTAAGCACGTTGTGCAGGATCTCTTGGACAACAAGTCTATCAACTTCGGAACGACCGGTGCGAATATAGTCCAGAAACCCATGCCTAATCATGGGGCGAATGCCGTGCTGACTGAGGAAGGTCTGAATCTGATTATGAATGTTGAGGATTTAAAGACGCCGCTGAGCGAAATAAAAAGCCGACTGTTGCAAGGAGGTGTTTACCCGGGTTGTAATGAGTACTGCTTAGATTGTTGGGCCCTGTCTGGGGGGTGTGAGGATTTGAAGAAAGGCATCCAGGCCTTAATTGATGAAGGTGTATTGCAATTTGATAGAACAGCAACTGATGAGCCGGCAGGGGCAGTAGTGGATAATCGGAGTGATGTTGCCACAGTGACAATTCCTAGGAAGACGATCACTATTTCAGCACCAGCTCAGCGGCCACCGATTACTATAACTAAAGCCGGGCCAATCCCGTATGAGAGCACGAAAGCGGTCCCATGGTCATATGGGCTAGAGGTGTATTGTGACGGGATTAAAATCGATGTCAACAAGCAGTCAGCGGAGGTTGTGGATAATGTTGTGGGCTCAGGAGGCATGACGAGAAGCGGCAGGATCTTTATATCTCCTGAAGTAGAGGCCGAAAGGCTAGCGAAAGGAAAAGGGAAAGCGGTGGAAAATGTTCCGGTTCAAGCAAATGAAAAAGAAGCAGCATCTAAGGATGTCGAAGAATTCATGCGCTTAATTCGGAAGAGCGACTATAAAATCGTGGAGCATCTGCAGCAAACGCCATCCAAAATATCTATTCTGTCATTGCTGTTATGTTCGGAGGCTCACCGAAACGCTTTGCTGAAAGTCCTGGACACTTCTTTTGTACCCCAGGATGTCTCCGTGAACCAGCTAGAAGGAGTATTAGCACATGTGAATGCAGGCCACAGTCTGGGCTTTACTGATTTCGACTTGACTCCGAAAGGAAGGGATCATAACATGGCATTACATGTATCTGTTGAGTGCAGAGGGTCGACAATGTCGCACGTATTGGTTGACACCGGGTCGTCTTTGAATGTGCTGCCTAAGAAGGCTATGATGAAGCTGGATGTTCGAGGAATTTTGTGCACACCAAGTGATTTGGTGGTCAGAGCGTTTGACGGCACGCGGAGAACAGTCTTCGGATCGATCACATTGCCTCTGCAAGTGGGGCCGGAAGTGTTTGCAACGGAGTTTTATATCATGGATATACAGCCTGCGTACAGCTGCTTGCTGGGAAGACCTTGGATTCACGGGGCAGGGGCAGTCACGTCAACCCTGCATCAGAAGTTAAAGTATATGGTCGGAGACAGTGTAGTCACCGTGTGCGGAGAAGAAGACATCCTGGTCAGTCATCTATCTTCGTTTAAATATGTGGAAGTCGACGGGGAGATCCACGAAACGCCATGCCAGGCATTCGAAGGTTTGCGCATAAAGGACAAGAGTCCCGGGCCAAGCAAAGTGCCAGAGATAGCTGTTTCTTCGTATAAAGAGGCTCAAGCGCTAGTGAAGGCAGGAGAAGCCAAAGGCTGGGGCAAAGTATTGGACATTCCTGTGAAAATGGACCGGTTCGGACTGGGGTACCGACCATCGTCATCAACTCCTTCTGTGGGGGCCCCTCATTTCAGAAAGTCAATCACCATCTCTGCCAGTGGAGTATGCCATGAATCTGTCAATGCTGCTTCAGAATCCGATGAAGGGGACAGCGACTGTGATATGGATGCCTGGATTCAGCCAAGCACGCCAGGACAAGGACTGTGCAACTGGTCCATTCAGGAGCTTGTTCCTGTGACTTTTAAACAGTAATGCTTTGCTTTATTAATTGTTGAATAATCTGATGTCTTGCCCGGGGCATCAGGATTTGCTTAGGGCTGTGTTGTTATAAACATTGTTTCGTTAATCATTAAATAAATGGCGTTTTTTCATGTGTAAATACCGTAATCCCTGTCTTTCTTGTTTTGTATTTTTCAATAAAATGGCAACGTGGTTATCCGCTTTATACGCATTTTGAAGCACTTAACCCTTTCTTTTGCAGGATAACATTTTCAGATGACATCCTTGAACCACCTATGACTCGTCCCGACTTCGAGCACCCGGTATTCCAGACCGAAGAAGAGGTTGTTGAAGATAGCGACGTTCCGGAAGAACTGTCTTGGTTGGTGAAGCAAGAGGAAAGAGCCATTCTGCCTCACGACGAGGTTATCGAGATTATCAACTTGGGGTCGGAAGGGGTTGAGAAAAATATTCGTATCGGAGCCGCACTGCAGAGTGATATCAAGCGAAAACTGGTTGAAATGCTCCGAGAGTATAATGATGTATTCGCTTGGTCGTATCAAGATATGCCAGGGCTCGATACAGATATGGTTGTGCATCGCCTGCCACTGAAAGAAGACTGCCCGCCTGTCAAACAAAAGCTTCGCAGAACTCGACCAGATATGGCAATGAAGATCAAAGAGGAGGTTCAGAAACAGTGGGACGCTGGGTTCCTGGCTGTGACGAAGTATCCCTCATGGGTTGCTAACATCGTACCAGTGCCAAAGAAAGATGGCAAGGTTCGAATGTGCGTGGATTATAGAGATTTAAATAAAGCAAGCCCAAAAGACGATTTTCCACTTCCTCATATTGACGTGTTAGTTGATAATACTGCTCAATACTCTGTATTCTCCTTCATGGATGGCTTTTCAGGCTATAATCAAATTAAAATGGCGCCAGAGGATATGGAGAAGACTACTTTCATAACGCCTTGGGGAACATTTTGCTATAAAGTGATGCCCTTTGGTTTGAAAAATGCTGGGGCAACATATCAGCGTGCGATGACAACTCTCTTTCATGACATGATGCATAAAGAGATTGAAGTTTATGTTGACGATATGATTGCTAAATCCCAGACGGAGGAAGAGCATCTGGTGAATCTGTTGAAGTTGTTTAAAAGGCTTAGGAAGTTCAGGCTGAGGCTGAACCCTAACAAATGCACCTTCGGGGTGAGATCGGGTAAGCTCCTGGGGTTCATAGTAAGCGAAAGAGGAATAGAGGTCGATCCTGCTAAAATAAAAGCGATTCAAGAAATGCCGACGCCTAAAACAGAGAAAGAGGTGCGCGGGTTTTTAGGGAGGTTGAACTACATTGCTCGGTTCATATCTCACCTGACTGCTACGTGCGAACCATTATTCAAGTTGCTAAAGAAAGATCAAGCTGTAACGTGGAACGATAATTGTCAAAAGGCGTTCGACAAAATAAAGAAGTATCTGCAGGAGCCTCCTATTTTGATACCCCCAGTGGCAGGGAGACCCTTGATAATGTATTTGACGGTTCTTGAGGGAAGCATGGGTTGTGTTCTCGGTCAGCACGACGAGACGGGGAGAAAAGAGCATGCAATCTACTATTTGAGTAAGAAATTTACAGACTGTGAATCTCGATACTCAATGCTGGAGAAAACTTGTTGCGCGCTAGCCTGGGCCGCCAAGCGTCTGAGGCAGTACATGCTGAATCATACAACCATGCTCATCTCGAAGATGGATCCAATCAAATATATATTTGAAAAGCAGGCGTTGTCAGGTAGGATTGCCAGGTGGCAGATGATCTTGACCGAATACGATATTCAATACGTCTCGCAAAAGGCAATAAAGGGGAGTGTGTTGTCCGAGTATCTGGCGGAGCAGCCTATTGAAGAGTATCAATCAATGAGATTTGACTTTCCTGACGAGGATATCATGTATCTCAAGATGAAGGATTGTGAAGAGCCGTTACCAGACGAAGGACCAGAGCCGGGGTCCAAATGGCAGATGATATTTGATGGAGCTGTGAATGCTTACGGTAGCGGAATAGGGGCAATTATCACTACGCCGCACGGGTCGCACATCCCGTTTACTGCCCGATTGACCTTTGCCGTTACCAACAATGAGGCCGAATACGAAGCTTGTATAATGGGGCTTGAAGAAGCCATTGATTTGCGAATCAAACATTTAGACGTATACGGAGACTCAGCTCTGGTAGTGAATCAGATCAAAGGGGAATGGGAGACACGGCAGCCTAATTTGATACATTATATGAATTATGCAAGGAGATTGTTGCCTTTCTTCGACAAAGTTGAATTGCATCACCTGCCACGGGCAGAAAATCAAATGGCTGACGCCCTTGCCACTTTGTCTTCCATGTACAAGGTCAATTTCTGGAACGAAGCTCCCCAGATCACTATCTCTCGGTTGGACAGGCCAGCTTATGTATTTGCTATTGATGAAGCGTCTGATGGCAAACCGTGGTATTTTGATATCCTTACTTTCCTGAAGAACAAAGAGTATCCGGCTGGGGCATCCAGTCAAGATCAGAAAACTCTCAGGAGATTAGCGGGTAATTTCTACTTGAACCCGGATGGCGTCTTGTACAGAAGAAACCACGATTTGGTGTTGTTGCGTTGTGTAGACGAGAAGGAGGCAAAACTTCTCATGGAGGAAATTCACGAAGGTGCATTTGGCACGCATGCTGGTGGGCATGCTATGACGAGAAAACTGCTGCGGGCAGGTTACTTTTGGCTGACGATGGAAGCTGATTGTTTCAAGTTTGCAAGAAAGTGCCACAAGTGCCAAATTTATGCTGACAAAATACATGTGCCTCCGAGTCCTTTGAATGTGATGTCATCTCCATGGCCATTCTCGATGTGGGGAATCGATATGATTGGAAAGATTGAGCCGACGGCTTCTAACGGGCATCGGTTCATCCTCGTAGCAATCGATTATTTCACCAAGTGGGTGGAAGCAGCGTCTTACGCAAATGTAACGAAGCAAGTGGTGGCTAGATTCATCAAGAGAGATATCATTTGCCGATATGGAATTCCCGAGCGGATAATCACGGATAATGGTTCTAATCTGAACAACAAAATGATGAAGGAGCTCTGTCAGAATTTCAAGATCGAACATCACAACTCCTCCCCTTACCGACCCAAGATGAATGGCGCTGTCGAAGCGGCCAATAAGAATATCAAGAAGATCGTCCAGAAAATGGTGGTGACGTATAAAGATTGGCATGAAATGCTGCCTTTCGCTTTGCACGGTTATCGTACGACGGTACGCACATCAACCGGGGCAACTCCGTTCTCGTTGGTATACGGAATGGAAGCGGTGTTACCATTGGAGGTGGAGATCCCTTCTCTGAGGGTATTGCGAGACGTTCAGCTGGACGAGGCAGAATGGGTAACGAACAGATTGAACCAACTGAGTTTGATGGATGAGAAGAGGCTAGCTTCTCTGGCATACGGTCGTTTGTATCAAAGACGAATGAAGAAAGCGTACGACAAGAAAATACTTCCGCGAAGCTTTCAGACGGGCGACCTTGTGCTGAAAAGGATTCTCCCGCCGCAAGCAGATCACAGGGGCAAGTGGACCCCCAACTACGAAGGGCCATACGTTGTCAAGAAGGTCTTTTCAGGAGGAGCTTTATTGTTGTCCACCATGGACGGGGAAGACTTTGCATCACCTGTGAATTCGGACGCAGTTAAAAAATACTTTGCTTAAAATAGACCCGCTGGACAGAAAAAAGAGAGTCCAGGCAAAAATGGGGCATCCTGGCGAACCAAAAACAGAATGAAAGGTTCGGGCAAAAGTTAGGGATAAAATTGAAAAAATGTACACCCGCGAAGTTGAAAACCTACACTGGGCGGCTTCGGCAAAAAGGGGTATCCCGGTGAACTGAAAACCCGTAAAGGGCGGTTCACGCAAAAGTTAGGGATGAGAAAAGCAAATGACTGCGGTCCGAATTTGGTATTCAATGAGCATCAGTGCGGGAGAATATATTTGAGGAATTAGTTATCGGATACAACCTCTTCAGAAGACGGATACCGGGAAAGCATTAGAGTCGGACGAGTCATGGGAGGATCAGTTCGTGATGTTCATCTGCATCCAGTTGCCGACATGTGTACAAAATTTAATTTGTCAATATTTATGCTTCTTGTGAATACTTGCATACTTGTATATTTGCTTTGCGTAGCTTCCTCTTTTCAGGAGTTACATCCCGTGTACAAAAACTCCGCCCATTCAGGGGCCCAATCAATGAAAATGTGTTATTCAGTACTTGATGCCTGTTCTTTACTGTTTTGCGCACGATAAAACGCCTAAGTTTGATGAAGCTAGCATGAGTATAACATCACTGGCCCTTGCCAGCAATCGTTAAAGCTTTGAATTAACTGAGTGTAACAGTCACTAACCTGAATCGATGTGGATTGCATAGGCTTGTCGTGTCTTGTTTGTGTTGTTGCAGGTTTCATAACCGTACGAGGAAGGTGATCAAAAGATTGCAATAGTGAAGGGCTTGATCCCCACGCAGGTCATGCATGTTCTTCCTGAAGAAGGATAGAATTCTCCAGCTAGCCGTAGCTTATCCAAAGGACGTGCTCCAGAGAAGTTACTCGTCCTCAGCAGAGTTTGGTGATTCCGGGATCGTAAGGCTGTATTCAGACAGGTTCATCTCCCCCCGCAGGGTCCTGCATTCTCCCCCGGCGGAGTCAGTAAATTTTCCCCGAGAGAATCCAGCCATCCCCAGCGGAGTTCTCTTTTCAGCGAGTGTTCTTTCCTTCCAGTGGAATTCGAAGGTCAAGACTCTCCAAAGCAGAGTTGATGGTGGGTCCTGTCATTTATTTTGTCAGAGATACCGTGTGATATTAGTTCACTCTCCAGCAGGGGCTCAATCATATCAGGCGCATCTGCTATTCCCCAGCAGAGTTATATTCCCCAGCAGAGGGTTACTTCAACAAGACGGGTGGTTTGAGTTCCCAAATTCCCAGCAGGGTCGACTTCATCCTACCAGCATTTATTTTGCTGGAATAACTTTGTAGCATCAGGCTATCCCCGGCGAGTCGGCGTTACCCTTCCAGCATTTATTTTGCTGAAGTAGTTTCTGTACTCCAGTAGTTCAGGTGGAGAGAGCTCTTGCTCAAATAAATCACCAAACAGTCAAGATCTCGGCAGGAGATATTCAATAATAATGTCAGTTTCGGCGGTATTCCCCACAGAGTTATCATGATAAAATTCTCTTTGTCTCCAGCAAAGTCATTTATGCAAATGCATCTTATCTTCCCCAGCCAGAGTGGCCAGGATAAGAATCTCCTTAATCCCCAAGCAGAGTTTGTTTGTCATCAACGGGTCGCATGAATCAGAATTTCAGAGGCCACCGCCGGTTATCAGAGCAGGTGTCCGATAGTTGGTTTTCAGACATCCCCAGTAGAGTTCGTCTCGAAGTCGCTGTCACGTCAGTGCTGAGCAGTTTGTGGGAAAGGATCATTGAAGAATTAAGTCCTGACGTGGACCATTTACTCCTAGAATGACGGGGTTTCTTCAGAAGTGGGCGTCCTAACGTGGACAGGTTTGTTTTACCGGATTGGTAAGGTGTGTTAATCCTGACGTGGATAGATTCGGTCTTTTGAAATTTGGAGAAAGGGAGGTCATGACGTTGACAAAAGATTGGTTACTCTTCGTGTTGGTATCCTGACGTGGATCATTTTGTTTTCGGCAGATATCTTTATTTGTAATGGTGAAATGTGCGTCCTGACGTGGACAAGTTTGTAGTTCTTTGTGATGACAAGATACAAGAGTCCTGACGCGGACAAATTTATCCTTCTTCGTGTTGTTGGCAAAGTGTAAGTCCTAACGCGGATATTCCCCGGCAAGTCGAAGACGTGTGAGTCCTTACGTGGACAAGTCTTATTTCCTCAGTGAGTCGAAGACGCCTGAGTCCTAACGTGGACAAATCAAGACAAGATAGGTGTCCTGACGTGGACAGATCAAAGAGATTATTATTCCTAACGCGGGAAAGATGTAGTCCATACGCGGACATATCAGAAGATAGTTTCCTTACGTGGAAATAACAGTATTCCTAACGTGGAAAAAGAGAGTCCTTACGTGGACAGATTAAGATGGCGTTCCTTACGTGGAAAATTGAGTCCTGACGCGGACAAATCAGAAAGAAGTTGGTATTCCTAACGTGGAAAGATTGAGTCCTTACGCGGGCATATCGAGATGGATTCCTTACGGGGAGACAAGTGCATTCCTAACGTGGAAAGTTTAGCCCTGACGTGGACAGATTCGAGAAATTGAGTCCTGACGTGGACAGGTTCAGCACCAAAGTGGAATTCCTTACGTGGAAAGATCGGAGTCCTGACGCGGACACGTCAAATGGTATTGGAGTCCTTACGTGGACAGATTGATGTAGTTCTCTTTACGTGGAAAGAAGATTGCTTCATAACGTGGAAAGATAAAAGCGTTGCTCCTAACGTGGACGATGTGATTCCTAACGTGGACTGGTGTTACTCCTAACGTGGAAGAGTGTTATTCCTGACGTGGACGATTCAGTTTACGGAAATGCAGGTGAATTATCCCCAGCGGAGTTGCCGAGATTTTCCTGGGTTGACAGTAAGTGGAGTCCTAACGTGGACAAGTTCAGTTGAGATTCCTTCGTGTTGATAACAGACAGAGTCCTAACGTGGACAAGCAAGCAATCTGTTATGACAGAATCCTCTTCAGAACGATGAAGACAATCCCCAGCACGGTCGTGCGAGATCAGTGGGTTACTCTAACAGTCAGATTCAGCTGACGAATGTCATTCCTCAAGCAGGAGCGCAGTTTATTTCTGCGGTTGGCAAATTTCTGGTTTCACTAGTATTCAACCGCCTCGTACCGCGAATGTCTGAAGGCTCCGGGCTCTTCACCCAATCGGGTCCAAGTCGCTTGAATAGGGGCAGCTGTTGCACCCTAAAATTTGCTCAACCTTATTCCTTGGATTTATGTTTCATCATCATTAGCATTTGCATGTAGAGTTATGTACATAGACTAACCATCTGCATAGCATAAGCATAGCAAGTCATTCACCAGGGGACCAATCATTATTTTCATCTCTAGAGGCCTAGCAAGAGGTTATTATCCCAATTCAATCTCATTCAAGTCATCAGGAAAGAATTTGAAAGCAAAGAGTTCAGCAGATCAAGCCTTGAGTCTATCTCCTAGCTGAGGGTATCTGAGGATCAACAAGAGGGTTATGAGCTGTGGATTGAAGGCATGGAGAGTATCTAGACATCTTGAGAGACTTATAAAGTCATTTGGAGAAGAAAACAAGTCATTGATGAAAGCACAAGAGCTATAGTTGAAGACAGTCAACTAGGGTTTCATCTGGGTCAACCCTAGGTCAACCCTAGGTCAATTGACTGACTTAAAAGGGCATTCAAGGTTATTGGAGAGATGTGGGGATCAATATTGAACATATGAAGAAGGATATGGAGATATGACAAGGAGAATTCAAGAGAAATCAAGGAGAAGAGGAGTTACTAAATTAGGGTTTCTCTGTAAAATCCCCTAGTTTAGGTCAAATTTCCAAGCAAGATAAGTCAAAATGCTAGCTTCAAATGGCTTCTTGGCCAACATGAAACTTGTAGAGGATCTCAAGACCTTTAATTTGAGTGGTGGAAGACCTCAAGGAGATTTATAGAACTCAAGTTATGGTCCTTACAAGTTACAGGTCATCTGGGGTGTCTGAACTTTTGTCTGTGAAAGTGACTTGACTTCCAAGCTAGTTTTACCCCTCAAGGAGATTTCAAATGAATTCTTGGTCAACATAAGAATTGTTCCTCATTGTCTTAGCTTTCTAGAATGGTATGGCATGCCTTCATATGATGTGGAGAACTCAACTTATGGTCTTGACAAGCAAAGGGTATTTTGGGCATTTGTGAATTACAGGTCATTTTAACCTATACCCAAAACTCATACAAGGAGGCCTCAAATGGAAAAACTTACAACATCAAACTTGCTCCAAATGGGATTTTAAGTCTAGAAAGAAGGTCACAAGTTATTGGAGAAGCCCATAGCATGGAGTTGCATGATAGGTCAAAATATGAACTAAAAAGGCTTATAAAGTGAATAATTTCAAGTTGGAAAATGGTTTGGGAGATTTACAAGTCCAAATGGAGACTTCCAATATATGATTTTGAATGGAAAAACAATTCTAAGAACAATGGTTCACCCACTTTTTTGAGTTTAGAAGGAAAAAATGAAGTTATCCATGGTTGCTTATCATTTAAGAAACATAATAAAAAATGGATCAAAATTTGAAAACAAGGGAATGTGCAAGATGGATCTAGAATGTTCATTTGGGGTCTATATATTCATGAAAGGAGAATTTGGCAAGGGTTGGCCTCATTTGCACCAAGAATTCCACATAATTTCTCACACTTTTTCATTGGAGTTTCATTACAATTCTCTCAAAACCTTCACCAACTTTCATCATAATCAATTCAATTTCACTCCATCATCATCATAGATCATAATTGAAGCAAGTTTCTGGTAGTTATCATCCATTTTCGAGTGCTTTTCTCAAGATCATCAAAATCACAAGTTCAAGTGGATTGCATGATTCAAGCAAGGAACCTCCAAGTTTGTGCATACAGAATTAAGTTCCTCAAGGATTGATCAAGATTCAACACTTAAAAGCTTCAGATCCACATCCTCCATAGCTGTTTCTCAAGATTTCTTACTAGGTAAGTTTTCATTCAAACTGCTTGATCTAGTTAATTTGGCATGATGTTGTTAGTTTAGATGCAATCTAGGTGGTTAGGAGATTAGTTTAGGTGAGTTTGGAACGATTTGGTGAGGTTTGTTAACAGGTGCCATAATCTGTTTGTGTTCGAATCTCTTGGATGAATGTGTTATAATTGCAACTTGATAGCATAGGTTAATCTCCATTAGATGTAGTTTAATTTAGGCTAGGTTTGAGGAGGATTGGTGATGGTCCATATCAGTGCATTTCAATGGAGGCCGAATGTTGATCCAATCATGTTTGTTGTTGTGGTGAGTTTCAAGACGAATTGATACCCTAAGCTTGTAGAGGGAGAGATTTGGAGCAGATTTCATGTTCACATCGTGTGGATTGGTTGCGTGTAGATGGAGAGCAGAGAGGTGGAACCTTGCTCGTGCATGGCTGCCATGGTGGAGCTGAAACCCTAGGTTGCAGGTCGTTTGGAGAAGAAATAATCGTGGCCATTCGTTTGGTGTAAGACTCTTGACTTTTAGAATGATCCAATGGCCTATATTCAATCTGAAATTGGAGGGAGATTGCCCTGGCCCTAAACGCACCGTTTCATTAATTGAAACGGGCGGGCCTGAGTTGGATTGTTATTCCCACCCCCGTGTGAGCCCAAAACCAATATTTCAACGTGACTTTATTACTTCCTTCACCCCCAGCGCGTTGTTGTTATTCTGAGTGACTCTGGGCCTTAGTCCTTTTGCTAACAGCACCCTACCCTGTCTGGCCCATCCAATAATGAACTGAGCGCACCTACTGGATGCACCCCCTCTGGCTCATTTAATTCATTTTTATTTTTCTTATTTCATTTTAATTTTTCACCAATTTTCATAAATTCATAAATAATTCATAAAAAATGCTTTTTAATTCATTCTTTTTACCATGTTTTCATTAAAATGTCTAGAATATTATAGGAAAATAAATTTTCATTTTTAGTTTTATTTCATATTTTTTTCATATTTTCTAAATAAATGTCATAATAAATAGATACATTTCATGCATTATTTTTATGATTTTTGTTCTCTCACATGCTTTAATATTTTTTGATCACTCTTTTCATATTGTTTAGATAAGATATTAAGCTTGTAGAAATATTTTAGTTCCCATTTTTAGAGGCTAGTTTTAGGTGATTAATAAATGCTTGAACATCATGTACAAAACTAGGGTTTTAAGTGACAACTTAGGAAGTTCAATTTTTTCCCTTAGGACTTAGGGTTTGACTAGTTTAGTTATGGGACTATAGGGGCTATGGGTAGCTATTAGATCCCTTAGAAAAAGTCAGAATTCCCTACTGCTATTATTGCTGTCTGTATATCTGCTGTCTGGTGTGGTGTGCCCTCTGGGGTTTATTGATTGTTTGTATGGGTATTGGGTTTGTCTGGGGCCCTGGGGAAGCTGAAGATTTGTGGAGCTGAAGCCATTAAAGAGTCAAATGCTGAAGATCAACTACAGAGAGTTGAGGAGGAGTTTCTTGCTAGCAGTTGCTCAGGAGATTAGGGTTTAGGAGCTAGGCAGAGCTCTAGATTAGAAATTTTGTTTCTCAAACATGGATTGCCTTGTCTGCATCCATTCTTCTCTGTGATTCAGAGTCTCTCTAAGACACTCACCCCCTTCCTTTGGAAGGCTTGGTGACAGTGTCTATGAGATAGAACTCTTGAGAGAAAATGTCTCTTGTGTTAGAAGCAGTCTGTTCACCACCTTTGGTAGTCAGCTGATTGCTTAACACCCAATTCACTCTTGTGACTGATCCCTCATCCTGGAGGTTTGAGCTTGAAGAAAAGGCATTGCAGATGGAAGACTGATGATCAAAGCCATTGTCTGAAGGCCATGAAGATGGATATTGATGCTTGTTGAAGCCTGTAGCTGATTGGAGATTGCTTGAAGCCAGTTGTTGATTCAGAGCTGCTGATGCTGTTTCTGTTGCTGTATTTCCTTTGTTGATGTATTGATTGGTTTTCTGAACTGTATTGTTTGCTGTTTACCCTGTTGGGTTGAAAGTGAAGCCTGTTCACTTTCGCCTATTGTTTTCTAGGTTCGAGGTTGAGTGGGACTCCCTTGCCTCGCTTGTATTGTTGCATCCATGCATTTTACTGTTTTGCTGTGTATATCTGATATTTTCTGTTTCTGCCTATCCCGTAGGATCTCTGTTTCTCTCTGTGCAAGAGAGGAGCATGATAGACACTAGGTCTCAACCCATGCATGATAACATTAGGATAGCTTGTTTCCCTTCGCAACCGTAGGTTAGAGTTCTGTCTCTTTCTTTCTCAAAACAAACAGAAAAACACATAAAGATTTCAAACGCAATAAAAGACACTTCTTCCGTAAAAGAATGTGAACTCATCAAAACGTCATTTTTGTCCTCTTGGACTGTTAATCAGAAAAACCTTTTTCAGAAGGAATAAAATCAACCAAGGCAGACTTGTGTCGTACGTGGCCCGAACTACGTTTGCTCTGATCTTCCATGTTGTGTGGAAGTACGTAGGCATAGGATGCGATATCCTAGCGAGCAACCTTTCCCTCCTTTCCCGTAGGTAGGCGAACTACGTTGACTCTGATTTCTCGTTCCCGGCGGGAATACGTAGGCATAAAGTGCGATACTTTGCCGAGTCATTTTTATTTTTCATTTTATTTTCTTTTTCACCCTTGACCTATAGTTTAGATAGAATAACAATCCATACCCGAAAACAAGCGTGGATCCCGTCGAGTACGACGGACGTGAGGGGTGCTAATACCTTCCCCTTGCGTAACCGACTCCCGAACCCAGGTTTTGGTTGCGATGACCATACCTTTCCCGTATTGTGCGAGGTTTACTCTGAGCGTTTCCTTTCCCTCCCGTGGGATAAATAACGCACGGTGGCGACTCTTCTGTTCAGCCGGCGCCGATTTTCGCAGTAGCGACAGTATGGAGCTGGGAATGGTATGTGGCAAGAAGATCAGCAGGAGGACGCTTTCTCCGGCGGAGGTTTCGAAGGGCCGATGGATAACTCCCAGAAGATCAGAATGCTAGAAGAGCAGATGAGGGGGGTCCTGAACCAAAGTGCTGTGGGCTTAGACATGGCAACAATGGGTCTGATACCTGGCTTGAGGGTGCCAATCAAATTCAAAGCTCCTGCGTTTGATAAGTATAAAGGGGACACCTGTCCGAAAGTGCACGTGCAGGCTTATTACAGAAAGATGTCTGCATACTCAACTGATGAGAGAATGCTAATGCATTTCTTTCAAGATAGTCTATCAGGCCCTTCCCTAGAATGGTATATGGGGTTGGAGCCAACTAATATAAAGACATGGAAGCAATTGGCAGAGGCATTTGTAGCTCACTATAAGTATAACAGCGACTTGGCGCCTAACCGGGTCCAATTGCAAGGGCTATCTCAGAAGAAAGATGAGAGCTTTAAAGAGTACGCGCAAAGATGGCACGACATGGCTGCCAGGGTCCGTCCTCCCTTAGAAGACAAGGAAATGAATGACATGTTCGTCGGCACATTCACAGGCATGTTTCATGACAAGTTGTTTCATACCTCTCTGGCCAGTTTCTCAGATTTAATTCTGATGGGAGAAAAGATTGAACGTAACATTAAGCAGGGAAAATTCCAAGTCGAGGAATCAACTGCATCTGGCAGTAATAGGAAGGCTTTTGGTGGGCGCCGTCAGGGCGAGGCAAGCGCAGTGTTTGGGGGTCGAGGCCGAGGCCGAGGCAGAGGTCGAAATCAGTATCATCAGCCGCAACAGGTGGCGAGTGTTACTATTCCATATCAACAACAGCCATTTCAACAACAGCAGCAGCAGCCACAGCAGGGGGCACAGCAGGCTCAGCGAAGATTCCAGGGTGGTAAACCAAAAAGAGTGTTTGAGAAGCCTCCCTCAACCTATGCAGATTTGTTGCAGACACTGTTGGGTCTAAATTTGGTAGAGAAGAGAACTCTGGCACCTATAACGGGAACTCCTCCATATGGTTATGATGCAAGCAGGCACTGTGAGTTTCATTCTGGGGCTCCGGGCCACGATGTAGAGGGTTGCCATGCTTTTAAGCACGTTGTGCAGGATCTTTTGGACAATAAGGCTATCAATTTCGGAACGGCAGGGCCGAATATAGTGCAGAAGCTCATGCCTAATCATGGGGCAAACGCCATTCTGACTAAGGAGGGTTTGAATCTGATTATGAATGTCGATGATTTAAAGACGCCGCTGAGAGAGATAAAAAGCAGACTGTTGCAAGGGGGTGTTTATCCAGGATGTGACGAATATTGCTTAGAATGCTGGACCCTAGCTGGGGGGTGTGATGATTTAAAGAAAGGCATTCAGGATTTAATTGATGACGGCGCATTGCAGTTTGACCGAGCAACAATTGAAGAGCCTGCAGGGGCAGTAGCAGATGATCAGAGTGATGTGGCCACTGTAACGATTCCTCGAAAGACAATCACTATAACCGCACCGGCTCAGCGACCGCCGATCACCATAACTAAAGTCGGACCAATCCCGTACGAGAGCACGAAAGCTGTCCCATGGTCATATGGGTTGGAAGTGTATTGTGACGGAATAAAGATTGATGTTAATAAACAGCCAGCCGAGACTGTAGACAACGTTGTTGGTTCAGGAGGCATGACAAGGAGTGGTAGGATCTTTATATCACCTGAAGTGGAGGCCGAAAGACTAGCGAAAGGAAAGGGGAAGATGGTTGAGAATGCCCCAGTGCAAGCAAGCGACAAAGCATCGGCATCGAAAGACGTAGAAGAGTTCATGCGCTTGATTCGAAAAAGTGATTATAAGATTGTGGAGCATCTGCAACAGACGCCATCCAAAATATCTATACTGTCATTGCTATTGTGTTCTGAAGCTCACAGAAATGCATTGCTGAAAGTCCTGGATACTTCCTTCGTACCCCAAGACGTCTCCGTGAATCAGCTGGAAGGAGTGTTGGCACATGTGAATGCAGGCCACAGCTTGGGCTTTACCGACTTCGATTTGACCCCGAAAGGGAGAGATCATAATATGGCGCTGCACGTATCTGTCGAGTGTAGAGGATCAGTAATGTCGCATGTATTGGTCGACACCGGATCGTCTTTGAATGTGATGCCCAAGAAAGCGATGATGAAGCTGGATGTCAGAGGAATCTTGTGCACGCCCAGTGACTTGGTAGTTAGGGCATTCGATGGCACGCGAAGAACAGTCTTTGGGTCGATAACATTGCCTCTGCAGGTAGGGCCGGAGGTGTTTGCGACGGAGTTTTATATCATGGATATACAGCCTGCATATAGCTGCTTGCTCGGAAGACCCTGGATTCATGGGGCTGGGGCAGTCACGTCTACCCTGCATCAGAAGTTAAAATATATGGTCGGAGACAGTGTAGTCACCGTATGCGGAGAAGAAGACATCCTGGTCAGCCATCTGTCGTCATTTAAATATGTGGAGGTCGACGGAGAGATCCACGAAACACCCTGCCAGGCATTTGAAGGGTTGCGTATCAAGGACAAAGGTCCCGGGCCGAGCAAAGTGTCAGAGATAGCCGTCTCGTCGTATAAAGAAGCTCAAGCTCTGGTGGAGGCAGGAGAAGCAAAGGGCTGGGGCAAAGTGCTGGATATTCCTGTGAAGATGGACCGGTTCGGGCTGGGGTACCAACCGTCGTTGTCAACACCTGCTGTGGGGGCACCCCGTTCCAGAGGGCCAATAACCATCTCTGCCAGTGGAGTATGTCATGAAACCATCAATGCCGCTTCGGAGTCTGACGAAGGAGACATCGACTGTGATATGGATGCCTGGATTCAGCCAAGTACGCCAGGGCAGGGACTGTGCAACTGGTCTATTCAGGAGCTTGTTCCTGTGACTCTTAAACAATAATGCTTTGTTTTATTAATTGTTGAACAATCTGATGTCTTGCCCGGGGCATCAGGATTTGCTTAGGGCTGTGCTGTTATGAACATTGCGTGTTAATCATTAAATAAATGGCGTTTTTTTTCATGTGCAAATATTTCGATCTTTGTTTTTCTTGTTTTGTATTTTTTCAATAAAATGGCAACGTGGTTATTCGCTTTATACGCATTTTAAAGCACTTAACCATTCCTTTTGCAGGATAACATCTTCAGATGACATCCTTGAACCACCTATGACTCGTCCCGACTTTGAGCACCCGGTATTTCAGGCCGAAGAAGAGGTTGTCGAAGATAGCGACGTTCCTGAAGAACTGTCTTGGTTGGTGAAACAAGAAGAGCGTGTCATTCTGCCTCACGAAGAGTTCATCGAAATTATCAACTTGGGGTCGGAAGGGGTTGAGAAGAATATCCGTATCGGAGCCGCGCTGCAGAGCGATATCAAGCGAAGACTGGTTGAAATGCTCCGAGAGTATAGTGATGTATTCGCTTGGTCGTATGAAGATATGCCAGGGCTCGATACAGATATGGTTGTGCACCGTCTGCCATTGAAAGAAGAATGCCCACCGGTCAAACAAAAGCTTCGCAGAACTAGACCAGACATGGCAGTAAATATCAAAGAGGAATTTCAAAAGCAGTGGGATGCTGGTTTCCTGGCTGTGACAAAATATCCCTCATGGGTTGCTAACATTGTACCAGTGCCAAAGAAAGATGGCAAGGTTCGAATGTGCGTGGATTATAGGGATTTGAACAAAGCAAGCCCAAAAGACGATTTTCCACTTCCTCATATCGACGTGCTAGTTGATAATACTGCTCAATACTCTGTATTCTCCTTCATGGATGGCTTTTCAGGCTATAATCAGATTAAAATGGCGCCAGAGGATATGGAGAAGACTACTTTCATAACGCCTTGGGGAACATTTTGCTACAAAGTGATGCCCTTTGGTTTGAAAAATGCTGGGGCAACATATCAGCGTGCGATGACGACTCTTTTCCATGATATGATGCATAAAGAGATCGAAGTTTATGTTGACGATATGATTGCCAAATCCCAGACGGAGGAAGAGCATCTGGTGAATCTGCTGAAGTTATTTAAAAGGCTTAGGAAGTTCAGGCTGAGACTGAACCCTAATAAATGCACCTTCGGGGTGAGATCGGGTAAACTGTTGGGGTTTATCGTAAGTGAAAGAGGAATAGAGGTCGATCCTGCTAAAATAAAAGCGATTCAAGAAATGCCGACGCCTAAAACAGAGAAAGAGGTGCGCGGGTTTTTAGGGAGGTTGAACTACATCGCCCGGTTCATATCTCACCTAACAGCTACGTGTGAACCATTGTTCAAGTTGCTGAAGAAAGATCAAGCTGTAACATGGAACGAAAATTGTCAAAAGGCGTTCGATAAAATAAAGCAGTATTTGCAGGAGCCTCCTATTTTGATACCCCCAGTGGCAGGGAGACCCTTGATCATGTATTTGACGGTTCTTGAGGGAAGCATGGGTTGTGTTCTCGGTCAACACGACGAGACCGGAAGAAAAGAGCATGCGATCTACTACTTGAGTAAGAAATTTACAGATTGTGAATCTCGATACTCAATGTTGGAAAAAACTTGTTGCGCGCTAGCCTGGGCCGCCAAGCGTTTGAGGCAATACATGTTGAATCATACAACCATGCTCATCTCGAAGATGGATCCTATCAAGTATGTATTCGAAAAGCAGGCGTTGTCAGGGAGAATTGCCCGTTGGCAGATGGTCTTGACTGAATATGACATCCAATACGTCTCGCAAAAGGCTATAAAGGGGAGCGTGCTGTCTGAGTATCTGGCGGAGCAGCCTATTGAAGATTACCAATCGATGAGGTTTGATTTTCCTGACGAGGATATCATGTACCTAAAGATGAAAGATTGTGAAGAGCCGTTGCCAGACGAAGGACCAGAATTGGGTTCCAAATGGAAGATGATATTTGACGGAGCTGTGAATGCTTACGGTAGCGGAATAGGGGCAATCATCACTACGCCACACGGGTCGCACATCCCGTTTACTGCCCGATTGACCTTTGCCGTTACCAATAATGAAGCCGAATGCGAAGCTTGTATAATGGGGCTCGAAGAAGCCATTGATTTGCGAATCAAACATCTGGACGTATACGGAGACTCAGCTCTGGTGGTGAATCAGATCAAAGGGGAATGGGAGACACGTCAGCCCAATTTGATACATTACATGAATTATGCAAGGAGATTGTTGCCTTTCTTCGACAAGGTTGAATTGCATCATGTGCCGCGGGCCGAGAATCAAATGGCTGACGCCCTGGCCACTTTGTCTTCCATGTACAAAGTCAACTTCTGGAATGAGGCCCCCAGAATCATTATCTCTCGGCTTGACAGACCAGCTTTCGTATTTGCTATTGACGAGGCATCCGATGATAAACCGTGGTATTTTGATATCCTTAATTTCCTGAAGAACAAAGAGTATCCGGCTGGGGCATCCAGTCAAGATCAGAAGACTCTCAGGAGATTAGCGGGTAATTTCTATTTGAATCCAGATGGTGTCTTGTACAGAAGGAACCACGACTTGGTGCTATTGCGTTGCGTAGATGAAAGAGAGGCAAAGCTGCTCATGGAGGAAATACACGAAGATACCTTTGGTACGCATGCTGGTGGGCATGCTATGACGAGAAAGCTGCTGCGGGCAGGTTATTTTTGGCTGACTATGGAAACTGATTGTTTCAAGTTTGCGAGGAAGTGCCACAAGTGCCAAATCTATGCTGATAAGATCCATGTGCCTCCGAGTCCTCTGAATGTGATGTCATCGCCATGGCCGTTCTCGATGTGGGGAATCGATATGATTGGAAAGATCGAGCCGACAGCTTCTAACGGGCATCGGTTCATCCTAGTAGCAATCGATTATTTCACCAAGTGGGTGGAAGCGGCGTCTTATGCAAATGTGACTAAGCAGGTGGTGGCCAGATTCATCAAGAGAGATATCATTTGCCGATATGGGATCCCCGAGCGGATAATCACGGACAACGGATCAAACCTGAACAATAAAATGATGAAGGAGCTCTGTCAGAATTTCAAGATCGAACATCACAACTCCTCCCCTTACCGACCCAAGATGAATGGCGCTGTCGAAGCGGCCAATAAGAATATCAAGAAGATCGTTCTGAAAATGGTGGTGACCTATAAGGATTGGCACGAGATGCTACCTTTCGCTTTGCACGGTTATCGTACGACGGTACGCACATCAACCGGGGCAACCCCGTTCTCGTTAGTATACGGAATGGAAGCGGTATTACCATTGGAAGTTGAGATCCCTTCTCTGAGGGTATTGCGAGACGTTCAACTAGACGAGGCAGAATGGGTGAAGAACAGGTTGAATCAGCTGAGCTTAATGGACGAGAAGAGGCTAGCTTCTCTAGCATACGGTCGTTTGTACCAGAGCCGAATGAAGAAAGCATATGACAAGAAAATACATCCTCGGAGCTTTCAGACGGGCGACCTTGTGCTGAAAAGGATTCTCCCGCCGCAGGCAGATCACAGGGGCAAGTGGACCCCCAACTACGAAGGGTCATACATTGTCAGGAAAGTCTTTTCAGGGGGAGCGTTATTATTGTCCACTATGGACGGTGAAGACTTTGCATCGCCTGTGAATTCGGACGCAGTTAAAAAATACTTTGCTTAAAATTGACCCGCTGGACAGAAAAAAGAGAGTCCAGGCAAAAATGGGGCATCCTGGCGAACCAAAAACAAAATGAAATGGTTCGGGCAAAAGTTAGGGATAAAATTGAAAAAATGTACACCCGCGAAGTTGAAAACCTACACTGGGCGGCTTCGGCAAAAAGGGGTATCCCGGTGAACTGAAAACCCGTAAAGGGCGGTTCACGCAAAAGTTAGGGATTTGAAAAGCAAAGGACTGCGGTACGAATTTGATACTGCATGGAGTATCGGTGCGGGAGAATATACTTGAGGGGTCGATTATCAGATACAATCTCTTCGGAAGTGTGGATACCGGGAAAAGCATTAGAGTCGGGCGAGTCATGGGAGGATCAGTTTGTGGTGTTCGTCTGCATCCCGTTGCCGACATGTGTACAAATTTAGTTTGTCAATATATTTATGCTTCTTGTGCATACTTGTACATCTGCTTTGCGTAGCTTCCTCTTTTCAGGAGTTACATCCCGTGTACAAAACTCCGCCCATTCAGGGGCCCAATCAATAAAATATGTTATTCAGTACTTGATGCTGGTTCTTTACTGTTTTGTGCATGATAAAACGCCTAAGTTTACTGAAACTAGCATGTGTATGACATCACCGGCCCTTGCCGACAATTGCTAAAACTTTGAATTAACTGAAAATGATGTTACTAACCTGAATCGATTTGGTTGCATAGGCTTGTCTTGTCTTGTCTGTGTTGTTGCAGGTTTCATAGCCGTACGAGGAAGACGATCAAAAGATTGCAGTAACGAAGGACTCGACCCCGCGCAGGTCATGCATGTTCTTCCTGAAGAAGGATAGAATTCCCCAGCTGGCCGTAGCTTATCCATAGGGCATGCTCCAACAAATTTATTCATCCTCAGCCGAGTTGGCAATTCCAAGATTATAAGGTTGTATTCAGACAGTGCATCTCAAGCAGAATGGTTTAGCCACATAAGATTAATGTTTGTGAGCTGTATTCAGATCAGTTTACATTTCCCCGCAGGGTCATTTACTCTCCCCCAGTGGAGTCAGTTGACGTTCCCCAAGAGAATCGTCCCATCCCCAGTGGAGTTCTCTTTTCAGCAAGAGTTTTCCTCCCAGTGGAACTCGAAGATTAAGGCTCTCCCCGGCAGAGTTGGTCGTGGGTCTTGGCATTTATTTTGTCAGAATACCGTGTGATATCAGTTCACTCTCCAGCGGAAGTTCAATCATACCAGGCGCATCTATTACTCTCCAGCAGAGTTATATTCCCCAGCAGGGTATTACTTTAACGAGGTGTTTGGTTTAAGTTTCTAATTTTCCAGCTGAGTCGACTTCACTCTTCCAGCATTTATTTTGCTGGAATAATTCTGCAGCACCTGGCTATCCCTAGCGGAGTTGGCATTGTTTTCAGCATCTATTTTGCTGAAGCAGTTCCTGCATCTCAGCAGTTCGAGTCTGCACTTGCATTGGCATATAGTGTCATATTCGCATCCACCAAATAAAAGCGTAGCATTTCCATGTCGAATGGAGCATTGCATCATTATCAAACACATGCATTTTGAAACATAAACCAGGTTGGCTAACCGTTTGCTTCAAGTATTGTTTCTCTTGCAGGTAGAGAGAGCTTTTGCTCAGATGAATCACCAAACAGTCGAGGTCTCGACGTGAGACATTCAATGAAGTGTCAGCTTCGGCATTATTCCCCACAGAGTTATTTGTGAATTTCTCGTGTTTTCCCTGCCGGGGGGGGGGGGGGGGGGGGGGTAGGCAAGATTTCTCCTCATTCTCAAGCAGAGTTATTTGTCATTAAAGGGTTTCCCGAACCAGAATTTTAAAAGCCACCGCCGGTTATCAGAACAGGCGTCCAGTAGTTTGTTTTCCAAATATCCCCAGTAGAGTTCGCCTCAAAGTCGCTGTCACGTCAGTGCTGAGAAGTTTGTGGTTTGAGACCAATGGAGGAATGAGTCCTAACGTGGACAATTTTATTGACAGGTTTCTTTGTGCTAGAAAAGAGGTGGGTCCTAACGCAGACAAATTTCTTTCCTCATGGTTGATAAGAGGTGCTAGTCCTGGCATGGACAGGTTTGATTTCTCAGAATTGTTATGTGGAGTCCTGACGTGGACATTTCTTCCAGGTGACGATATGTGCTAGTCCTGACGTGGACTGATTCGAGTTCTTGGTATTGATCGAGTGCGGAGTCCTGACGTGGACAAAGTTGATTATTCTTCGTGTTGGTGTCCTGACGTGGACAATTTATTTCCAGCAGATAGCTTTATTCGTGATGGTGAAATGTGCGTCCTGACGTGGACAAGTTTATAGTTCTTCGTGTCGTCAAGATGCAAGAGTCCTGACGTGGACAAGTTTATCCTTCTCCGTGTTGTGAGCAAAATGTGAGTCCTGACGTGGACAAGTCTCACTTCCCCAGCAAGTCGAAGACGTGCAAGTCCTAACGTGGACAGGTTCTATTATTTCATCAGAGGAAGATGTGAGTCCTGACGTGGACAAGTTATTTCCCCAGCGGGTCGAAAATGCCTGAGTCCTGACGTGGAACAATCAAGACAAAACATGGGTCCTGACGTGGACGAGTTTATTCCTTACATGGAAAGAGAGGTTTCAGTTCCTTACGTGGAAGAGTGAGTTTATTCCTTACGTGGAAAGATTGAGTCCTTACGTGAACGTATCAGATCGGTTTCCTTACGTGGAAAAAGAAGTATTCCTTACGTGGAAAGATTGAGTCCTTACGTGGACCTATCAGACTGGAGTCCTTACGTGGACAGATGAAGAAGTATTCCTTACGTGGAAAGATTGGAGTCCTTACGTGGACGAATCGAGTAAAATTGTATTCCTTACATGGAAAGCTTGGAGTCCTTACGTGGACAGATCAAGAATTTTATTCCTTACGTGGAAGAAGATTGGTTTCCTTACGTGGAAAGAAGACGAATTCCTTATGTGGACATATCAAGTTGGAGTCCTGACGTGGACAGATCGAGGTTATGTTTCCTTACGCGAGAAGATTGGAGTCCTGGCGTGGACAAACTAAGATAAGATTGTGTTTCCTTACGTGGAAAGAAAAGAAGTTCGTTTCCTTACGTGGAAGAAGATGGCATTCCTTACGTGGAAAATTGTGTTCCTTATGTGGACAGAGATGCATTCCTTACGCGGGAAGAGTGGAGTCCTCACGTGGACAAACCAAGACAATAGATGGTTTCCTTACGTGGAAAAGCGATGTACTCCTAACGTGGAAGGGTGAGTCCTAGCGTGGATAAAGTATTCATAATCCAGAGAGTTTAGTCCTGACGTGGATAGATCCAGACGAAGCCTTAGTCCTAATGTGGACGGTGTTATTCCTAACGTGGAAGAGTTTATTCCTAACGTGGACGATTTATTCCTGATGAAAGGCAGACGAGCCATCCCCCAACAAAGTTGTTGAAGCAGGCGTCCTAACGTGGACAAGCAAAGTTGTATTCTTGCAATGATAGAAGCTTTTCAGGCTGATGAAATAATCCCCAAGCAGTGGTGCAGTTTATTTCTGCGGTTGGCAAATTTCCGGGTTCTTAGTATTCAACCGTCTCGTACCGCGAATGTCTGAAGGCTCCGGGCTCTTCACCCAATCGGGTCCAAGTCGCTTGAATAGGGGCAGCTGTTGCACCCTAAAATTTGCTCAACCTTATTCACTTGGTTTATGTTTCAATATCATTAGCATTTGCATATAGAGTCATGTACATAGTCTACTCATATGCATAGCATAAGCATAGCAAGTCATCCAACAGGGACCAATCATTATTCTCATCTCTATGAGCCTATCAAGAGGTTATTATTCAAATTCAATCTCACTCAAGTCATCAGAAAGAATGAGAAAGCTAAAGAAGTCAAATGGATCAAGCAAGCAATCTATCTCCTATCTTGAGGGTGTCTGAGGGTCATCAAAGAAATTGTGAGTTGTGGATTGAGCATGGAGATTATGTGGACATCATGGGAGACTTAGAAAGTCATTTGGAGAAGGAGACAAGTCATTGGTATGATCACAAGAATGGCAGTTGAAGACAGTCAACTAGGGTTTCATCTGGGTCAACCTTGGGTCAACTCTAGGTCAATTGATTGATTGAAAGGCTTTAAGGGCTATTGGAGAGATGTGGGGTTCATCATTTGACATGTGGATAAGGATATGGTGATATGCTAAGAAGAAATCAAGAGAAATCAAGGAGAAGAGGAGTTTCTAAATTAGGGTTTCTGTGTAAAATCCCCTAATTTAGGTCAAATTTCCAAATAAGATAAGTCAAAATGAAAGCTTCAAATGGATCCTTGGCCAACATGAAACTTGTAGAGGATCTCAAGACCTTTAATTTTAGTGGTGGAATACATTGAGGAGATTTATATAACTCAAGTTATGGTCCTTGCAAGTTACAGGTCATCTGAGGTATCTGAAATTTTGTCTGTGAAAATGACTTGTCTTCCAAGCAATTTTTACCCCTCAAGGAGATTTCAAATGAATTTCTGGTAAACATAAGAGTTGTTCCTCATTGTCTTAGCTTTCTAGATTGGTATAGTATTCCTTCATATGATTTATGGAACTCTACTTATGGTCTTGGCAAGCAAAGGGTATTTTGGTCATCTGAGAATTACAGGTCATTTCAAGCCTATGCCCAAAACTCATACAAGGAAGCTTCAAATGGAAAACTTCACAACATAAAACTTGTTCCAAATGACATTTTGAGTCTAGAAAAGTGACCATTAGAGATTGGAAAGATTCATAGCACAAGGTTTCAAAATTGTTGGATTTAATGAATAAAAAAGGACTTAAAAATGAGATTTTTCATATTTTGGCCAAATGGGGCAAATTTATAGGTCATTTTGAATGGAAAAATCATTTTGAGAACATTGGCTAAAGTGGAATTTTGAGGTTAGTTCAAATTTTGGGAGTTATTCAAGGTTGCTTACAAAGGAAGAAACATAATCCAAAATGTAAGGAAAGAGTGCAAGGGAAGTTTCTCCAAGTTTCTAGGAGGTTCTAATGTCATGTATATATTGATATGAGAAGGTTCATGCAAGGGTTGGTGATCAAATTTGCTCATAAACACAAGTTTCATACACTTTCTTCAAATTGCAAAATCAATTCAAACACTCTCAAACTTTCACCAATTTGCACCATTCTTGATCTATTCTTCATCATCATCATCCAAGGATCAGAATCCACACATTCATTTGGTAAATTGAAGGAGGATTCGTGCCACTCATCATCATCATTCAAAGTGCAAGAATCTTGGAATTGGGAGATTCAAAGCCTTGGAGCATCATTGGTTGCATACAGAACTCATCACCAAGTTCATTGATCAGTTTTCACTCACTTCAAGCCTTGGATCAAGAGGATTTGATACCTGTTTTCATCAATTACACAAGGTATGTTTCTCATTCGAATTGCATGTTTAGGTGAGAATTATTAGGTTTTGTTAGCATAGAAAGGTTAAGGTAGGATAGAGGATTGAATTTGGTGAGTTTGGAGAGCTTTCATGGAGTTTGCCATAAGTGTACCATAACTGTTAGGGTTTGTAACTCATGATTTAATGCACGAAAATCTTGGATATATGGCTTGTTATGATCAGCATGAGGTGTAGATGAGTTTAGGACAAGAAGTGGTGAGAATTAGAGCAATTGATCACAGGTGAAAATGGTGGATTCCAACTGTTATACCTATCGGGTTGGTTTGTTGCTTGAGTTTTAGGAAGAATTATTGGCATGGCTGTGTAGAGGGAATGTTCTAGAGTAATTTTGCTCTTGGAGTCGTGTGAATCCGTGGAGAGATGAGAGAGAACAGAGCGATGGAAGGTGCTTGCATGGCTAGGGTTTTTCAGAGTTAGGGTTTGGCCCAAGGTTGAAGACGACTTGCAGGCCGTTCGATCAAGCTTTGACATTTGACTTGGAACTCAATCCCACGGCCACGATTGAATGGAAGAAACGGAGGGAAATTCAAACCATGAAACGCCCCGTTTCATTTATTTTGTCAGACTGGGCTCAAAAACTCGTTGCTATACGCACCCCACAATGCAGGCCCAATACCAATATGAACGTGAAAAGATGCTATTCACACCGTTCTACCTTTTTTAATTTTTGTTGGCTTTCTGACACCTCCTGGGCCTAGTGCAAAGTTGCTATTCTTACCCCCACTGCCTGGCCCAGTTCATGGTTTTAACTGGATTTTTTACTCGCTGCACCCTGCATCCATATTAGTTCATTTTAATTTCTTTTAAAAAAACATTAAATCTTTAGAAAATCATAACAATTCATAAAATGCTTATTTTCCATTGGTTCTTTTTGCATTATTTTCTTAATTTGGTCAAGAAAATTATCATCCAAAAAATTAATAATTCACTTTCTTTTTATATTTTTGGCATATTTTTCTTTTAATAGGTGTAAATAATATGTTGTTTGATATATAAATTTGGTGATTTTAGTTTGCATAGTTGCTTTAATATTTTTTGTCCATTCTTTTTAGGTTGATTAATAGACATGGTTAGCTTGTATATACAATTTAGTTCCCATTTTTAGGACTTGATTTTAGGTGTTTAGTTTAGGTATGAACAACATGAACAAATTAGGGTTTAAGTGATGACTTAGGAGAATTGAATCATTTCCCTCCGGATTTAGAGATTGAAAGTTTGGGATATGGGACTATAGGGATTATGGGTAGTTATTAGATCCCTTTAGAAGTTATTAGGATTCCCCTACTGCTATTAATATACTGTCTATATTTGTTTGACTGGTGTGGTGTGCCCTCTGGGGATTATTGATTTGTCTGTATGGGTATTGGGATTGCTTGGGGATTGGGAGAGCTGAAGACTTGTGATGATGAAGCCATTGGAGATCCAGAGACTGAAGACCAACCTCCAAAGTTGAAGAGGAGATTCTTGCTAGCAGCTGGTGAGGAGACTAGGGTTTAGGAGCTAGGCAGAGCTCTAGATTAGAAAGCTTGTTTCTCAAACATGGAATGCCTTGTCTGCATCCATCCTTTCTCTATGATTCAAAGTCTCTTTCAAATATCCACCTCCTTCCGTTGGAAGGATCAGTGAATGTATTTGAAAGATAGAACTTTTGAGGGAAAATTGTCTATATAATGTTAACAGTTAATGAACCACCCTTGGTAGGTAATTGACTGTCTAACATTCATTCATTTCATCTGGTTGACTGATATCCCTCTTGGAGATTGAGACTTGAAGAAAAGCCATTGCAGATTGAAGACTGACAATGAAGACCTTGCTGGGAGGCTGTGTAGATGGAGATTGATGCTTGCTGAAGCTTGGAGAGGACTTGAAGACAAATGTTGATGCAGAGCTGTTGTGGCTGTTTATTTTTGCTGTATTTCATTTCTGATGTATTGATTGGTTTTCTGGACTGTATTGTTTGCTGTTTACCCTGTTGGGTTGAAAGTGAAGTCCGTTCACTTTTGCCTATTGTTTTCTAAGTTCGAGGTTGAGTGGGACTCCCTTGCCTCGCTTGTATTGTTGCATCCATGCATTTTACCGCTTTACTGTATATATCTGCTATTGTTTCTGTTTCCGTCTATTCCCTTAGGATCTCTGTTTCTCTCCGTGCAAGAGAGGAGCATGATAGACATTAGGTCTTAACCCATGCATGATAACATTAGGTTAGTTTGATTCCCTTTGCAACCGTAGGTTAGAGTTCTGTCTCTTCTTTCTCAAAACAAACAGAAAATGCAATAAAATTTCAAACACAATAAAAGACACTTCTTCCGTAAAAGAATGTGAACTCATCAAAACGTCATTTTTGTCCGCTTGGACTGCTAATCAGAAAAACCTTTTTCAGAAGGAATAAAAACAATCAAGACAGACTTGTGTCGTACGTGGCCCGAACTACGTTTGCTCTGATCTTTCATGCTGTATGAAAGTACGTAGGCATAGGATGCGATATCCTAACGAGCAACTTTCCCCTCCTTTCCCGTAGGTAGGCGAACTACGTTGACTCTGATTTCTCGTTCCAGACGGGAATACGTAGGCATAAAGTACGATACTTTGCCGAGTCATTTTATTTTCTTTTTAACCCCAGACCTGTAGAGTAGATAGAATAACAATCCATACCCGAAAACAAGCGTGGATCCCGTCGAGTACGACGGACGTGAGGGGTGCTAATACCTTCCCCTTGCGTAACCGACTCCCGAATCCAGGTTTTGGTTGCGACGACCATACCTTTCCCGTGTTGTGTGAGGTTTACTCTGAGCGTTTTCTTTCCCTCCCGTGGGATAAATAACGCACAGTGGCGACTCTTCTGTCAGTCGGCGCCGATTTTCGCAGTAGCGACACCCCCTAAGCATCTGTAGTACTCTACAGGAACTTCTTGTTTGGTAGTTGTATTTGTGTTAATGTATGGTTTCTAATGGTTGTACTAAGTTAAAGACCTATAGGTTTGGAGTAAATATGCTCGCCAAGACGTCGCATCTCGTGCCTACGTATCCTAACAAGGATGGAATCAGAGCAACCATAGTTCTCCTAACTAGGGGGGAGAACTTGTGACTATGGTCAAGGCTTAAGGGGGAATAGACATCCATAACAATGATACTTATGTAGAGTTAACAAACTCTCTAAATCTATGTTGAAAGACTAATTGGGGATTGACTTTAACAAAATCCAACAGAGGGATGTGAGTCCCCATAACAATGGTACACATATAGACTTAACAAACTCTAATCCTAAGTTCTAAGTTGAAGGATTCTTAACAAGGTATGCTAAAGATCTTGACTTGACAAAGTCAAAAGGGTAAGGTTCTTGAAAAGTTTTAATGACTCTAACAAGGTCAAAGGGAGACTAAAGAGGTAAGATATCTATGACATTGATTCAATAGAGAGACTTTCCTTTGGAATAAGAGACATAGGGTAAAACTTTAGGATGAAAGCTAATAAGCTACATCACATGGGAAGAAACAAACATGTATTCATTCAAACATGATGAAGATGTAAAGACATGGAAGTAAATGCAAACATGTAACAGCATAAAGCAAAGACAATAACAAGGTTACAACCAAGTATTCAATCATAGAATTTAGAATCAAACCAAATGTTTACAACCAAAATGTAGTCATAGATGTTACAACACCTACAAGGGGATGGTGATATGGTTCTTACAAGACCAAACATCACAAGCATCATGCATAAGTCAAAACATTACTTACCACGACAAAGTTCCAAGATCAACATGCATAAATCATAATAATATTCAAGCATGGAACATGTATAAGTCAAGATATTACTTATAACAAAGGGCAAAATCATCATGCATAAATCATAACAATATTCAAGCATGGAACATGTATAAGTTAAGACATTACTTATAACAAAGGATCAAGATCAACATGCATAAATCATAACAAATTTTCAAGCATGTAACATGTATAAGTCAAGACATTACTTATAACAAAGGATCAAGATCAAAATGCATAAATCATAACAAATATTCAAGCATTGATACATGTATAAGTCAAAACATTACTTATCATGGATACAACCAACAAGATATGAATAAGTCAAAACATTACTTAAACATGGATACAAATAAACAAGACATGAATAAGTCAAAACATTCCTTAAACATGGATACAAATCAAGGAGAGGTAACAACCAAAATAACTTGAACATGTGTGTAAACAATCATGTGTGTAAACAATCATGTGATTTATGGTGAATCATGTTAGACAAGTAGGTAACAACTAAACATGCAAAAGGGATTCAATCAAGGATTGGTAAATGATGAGAAATATCTCAAAATGAAATCATGTAGATTTGAACATGCTTCAAAGTAATACAACAAGTGTATAAGAATCATTCAAGGTAAGGTTACAACCAAACATGGCATACATTCAAACATATATTTATATGTGAAAACCAACTTGAACAAGGTAAAAACCATCATGTAACAACAAGAGTGGGTAAACAAGCAAGGTTTGGTTTCATACAAACTATATTGGGTTCATACAAACAAGATGTGCAAGGAGAATCAAGAGAAACATTCAAAAGAAATCTCATATAAACCCTAAAAAAGAAACATAGTTTATACACACAAAAATGTAAGGAAAATAATTCTTTTTGGAAATTTCTTGATGCAAATGAAAAATAGACATTATTATGAACATTTAGAAAAAAGGATGGCATCAAAATGATAGAAATCAAGGAAGTTATGATCAAATCAAAAAGCAAAGAAAATCATGGAAATAAGTGGTAAAAAGATAGGAAATGCATCATATGTGGTTTGAACCCATGCACATGGGCTTGTAGGTCAAAACAATACCAAATCAGCCAAAGTGTGCACTTGAAGTAAGAGTGGAAGCATAGTAATACATAGGAAAACATCAAAAATATCATGAAAATGACAAAAAGGTTGATCCACGGGATCGAACCTAGGACAGGCAAGGCGAAGTTTACATGAAAGCGCATGGTAAAGCACTCGGGTGGTGATACATCCATCGTATCATGCCCATTCGTAAATAAATAAGGCTAACAAGCTTGACCTGAGGCCCAAATACACGCCATGGCTGGATGGGCAAGGTAAGAACTCATGTTTGCAAAAGCATATATAACTTCCTCATTTCTCTATGGATTTCAATGATCCAAAGATCAAAATCACTTAGAATTTCACAAGGATTTCAATGGTGTCATTAGTTTTATCAAACAACCACTCTATTTCAAAACCCAATAGCATATTCAAAATGGTAATAGGTTTGCAATTTCAACAGCATGGACTCATTCAAACATGATAAGCCTCAACAAAAGGTTCAAACACATCACATTCAACATAATAAACATATTCATAGTCAATGTACATCAAAGCGTTGCATGGTATGGAAGTTCAAAGTTCAAATGAACTTACCTCTTGAAGCCAAACTTGAAACTCTAAGAAAAGCTGCTACAGATGTGTGGTGATGCTTTGGACAACTTCAATACAACTTTAGAAAGTTGTTAGGATGCTCAGAATCAAATAAAGATAGTTGGAGCAGAAAATCCTCTCTTCTTGCAAAAGTGTGAAAAATGACCAATAATGAACTTCAAGGAGATGAAGCTACATATGGAAATTTGGTTTTGGAACAGTTTAGTAACGATTTATGGAAGGTTTTTGAAGTGTTTAGAGGTTTGGAAATGGTTTAGGCAGTGACTTGGCCTTGAAAATGCAGAAAAGTCAAGTTTTGGTGGTTTGAGAGTTGAATTTCTGTTCTAGAAGGTTTTGGATGGTTATAATGGTTTGAACACCTCTAACACATGTTTTGTGATATTTTAGAGTGATTGTTTTGGCGATTTGGTGATTGGAAATGGTTTTGGATGAGTTTATGCAAAGTGGTGGTTTTTGGCACAAGTGGTGTCTTGCAAAACCAATTCTGATATGGGACCTCTAGAGTGATTTGAAGTGTGTTTTTCTATTCAATTCAACCTCTAACCTCTATTCTTAAAACCTTAAGTGAACCTCTATTTATAGGGCAAGGTTGAAAATCAGAATTTGTAACTTAGTTTGGTTGAAATCCAACTTGGTGGTTTGGATGCTTTCAATGGTTTCAAGGAAAAGGTAACATAATATCTTGAGTGGTTGGGATCTTTTTGGCCTTGAAGAAGTGTTTGAGGGCATAAAGGACAGTTTGAGAGGCTCAAGATTGATTTTATGGAAAAGCTTTACTTTATGCAAATGAAAGTCATTCCTTTATGCCAAAACTTCCATAAATGGTATGAATCTTGAGTTAAGGTTTATTCCTTTGTGTAATAACCTCAAAAGTGGTATAATCTTATGATTAGAGATGGATATGCAAGTTTCAAGGTTGGTACTCAAAGGATCTTGCATATTTGGGTTGTTTTGCAACTTTCCTTGGCATGAAAATGACTTGGAAATCAAGTTTTGGACCTCAACTTCCTCTCTTCGAAACTCCTAGCTCACAAATGCTATAAAGAAGTTCTTGTACTTTTTGGAAAGCCCTAAACATTCTCTACAACTTTCTTGTTTCGTGAAAGTCTTGAATCTCAAGGGATCATGGTGAAAATTGACCTTGAAGTTGACTAAAAATTGGAGTAACAAAGTTGTCTTGGAAAATTCTGTGTTCTTACAATTCTCCCAAACTTTGAAGCTTCATAACTCAAAATCTAAGAATCTTTTGCTCATAGGTCACTAGGACACTTTTGTAGTATATGAGGAGATATACACATTTATCTTTGGAACTCATAAAATGGATGTGTGGATTGGAAGTTATGGCCTTTCAAAGTTGGCACCAAAACTAGGATTTTTCCACACTTGAAAAAAATCTAAGTTTTCTTCTTTTGCAAGAAACCTCTTAAAGCTTGATTTCTCATGTCCAAACTTATTGATTGAACATATCTCAATGAAATTTGGCTTGGATGCTCGAATTTGAACCAAAAACCCTAAAAGTCAAAGAGTTGACTTTGTCAGATGAATTCAACTGTGCGATCTTCAATGAAATTTCCACTTGGTACTTCTCAAACACCATAAGTAGGTTTAAAGGATATATATGAATATATTGAATCATGTCCCAAGGTTTGGGAGCATGCTTGGGTCAAAATTCAAAGGCACAATTGAATTTTCCTTATGAAAACCCTAACTTGGGGCCAGATGAAATTGGGCTTCAATTGACTTACAATGAGATCAATTAGCACTTGATGTTTGTTAAATATAGGATCCTTGAATGTAGGAGAACTTGATTTGGTGATGATCAATACAAAACATTGATTGATCAGACAATAATCTTCTTGATTCCACAGGTGTAAAACCCTAATTCAGATGAATTAAACAACAAAACTTGAAACAAGGTTAGGGTTAGGAAATAATGCTTGATGTTCCTAGAATGGTAATGGAATCTAGGAGTCAAAATTTTGGGTATGACAGTGTGCATCACAAATCATGTAGCATGTGACCAAAGAATGCAAGAATTAACATGAGCATACAATGCCAAAAAAGTGAACAAATGCGTAATCAATAAAATCGAGCATTAGAAAGTTTACAAGAATGCTTCAAAAAGAAGTTAAATGACTCATAAAACATCCATAAAAGTCAATCATAACAATCTATGGGAGTTGAATGAGAAAAGAATGTCAAACATACTTGAAAAATGCATAAAAAAATGGCATTCTAGAGCAGTGTTAAACAATTAAGACTTTTCAAGTGCAAAAGTGTTAATCGATTAAACATTTAAAAATACATATTTTTGCTAAAAAAAACAGTGTTAATCGATTAACACTTTTCCAGTGCAAAAGTGTTAATCGATTAACACTGAAGCAGTGGCTGAAAATTAATTTTTCAGAAACACTTTTGGCCACTTATGATTTGTGCAATCACTCACGTGCTAGGGAAAATATTTATGCACGAAAAACAAGTCTAAAAACAATAAATAATCATCAATTGAATCAATTAACTCATCAAGATCAAAGATCAAGCAATGGCATAATCAATTTGCACACAAAAATTATCAAAACTACATCGCAGATGATACGAAAACCATCGAAAAAGTAAAATGAGTGAGATATTCCAACCTACAAGGCGGAGATTTACTTTGGATGTTGTTGCAAATGAATTGTGATGAAGATAATCAAAGAAAACCAGAGAAATCAGAATTTGCAACCTAATCGTAACGAAATCGAGTAAAATGTGACGAAATTTCTAAATATGAATTTGCACCGAAGAAGCTTGGAGTAATCACTTGAGATGAATCAAAAGCCAATAAAACTTCAGAAAACCAAATAGAATTTCAAGATGATGATGGTTAAGCTCAAGATTAAAGCACTTCCAATATAGAAGTTGCTACTCTTTAATGGTGAATTTAAGCTCTAGTGTGGTTTGGGAAGAAAGTGAAGATGAATGTGAGTAAACGTTGCAGCAAATTCAGAGGGAATATGAGAAAATTGAGAGTGAAGAATGTAGAAATTGAGAAAATGATTGAGGGTGCATTGTGAAATGATGGAGCTTTGTGTTGCAACTGCGAAAAAAAGAGCTGGCGGAAACAAACAGAAGAGTCACCACCGAATGTTATTTATCCCAAAAGAGAGGGAAAGGAAGCGATCAAAGAAAATCTAATAGAACGGGAAAGACAAGGTCATCACAACCAAATCTTGGGTTCGGGAGTCGGTTACGCAAGGGGAAGGTATGAGTACCCCTTGTCGCTTGCGCGAAAATAAGGTGCCGGCATGACAGAAGAGTCGCCACCTTTCGTTATTTATCCCTCAGAACGGGAAAGGAAACAATCGGAAAAACCTAACGAATAAGGGTAAGACAAGGTCGTCGCAACCATTGTCCGGATTCAGGAGTCGGTTACGCAAGGGGAAGGTATTAGCACCCCTCACGTCCGTCGTACTCGACGGGATCCACGCTTGTTGGGTTTACTTGGACGGGTTGGTTTTATTCTATCTACCTATCAAGGCTGGCTTAAAAAGAAAAGAAAATGATTCGGCAAAGCGTCACACTTTATGCCTACGTATTCTCATCAGAGAATGAGAAATCAGAGTCAACATAGTTCGACCTACGACGGGTTTCGGGGGAAGGTAGCTCGCCAAGACATCGCCATCTTGTGCCTACGTACTCTCAACAGGCATGAGAGATCAGAGCTCACGTAGTTCGGGAAACTACGGTTTATTTCCTGTCTTTTACGAAAGAAGTGTTTTTTATTGTGTTTGCGATTTCAATCGCACTAGAGACTATGACCTGAGAGTGAATGTGTCGCATGTCACCCAAAGGGTACCATACTAAACATCCAGACTGTGGAAAAGAAACTCTCCCACAATCCTTTCTCAGATAGCTTAAGGCTCGTAACGTACGAAAGAAATCATTCATGATTACTGTATCTTAAACTGTTTTGAGATGAGAAGAGAACAGGCCCAACTAGGAGGGAGACTATCAAGTCCTACTGTTGTCATGCCATGGATTCATCCTATGGTTGAGGTTTGAACAGGGAACTCCTAGAAGTTGTCATGCATAGGTTTCAACCTAAAGTTCTATCATCAATTCCTTATCAAAGGAAATGAGAGTCCTAAGGGATCATGTCAATGATACACCAAAACAGACAAAGCATCAGCTTAACAGTAAAATGCATGCAATGCAAGTGAGGGAGGAAATGTGTGTGGGGCTTCAGCCTCCACAAGCTCATCTCAACCTCAAGCCAGAATGGATAACAGTAATCATACTGAAATATAAAACAACATGCTATCAAGCAATAACAGTAAACTGCAATCATACAGATAAAATGAAATGAAATGCCATCAGGCAAACAAACCACATGGGCAAGGGAGCTGGGCTCTACCGAATACCCGCAAGCAAAGCCATACAGTAACAATACAAGCAGAGGGAGCAACTCAACCTCTAGTGCAATCATGCTCCTGGATTCTACTTATTCTAGATATGAACTTATTCTAATGCATCAAGCAAGTCAAACAAAACACATCAATACGAGAAAGAAAAACAGAAGAAAGCAGATCAACTCCTCTCTCAACTCCAAGCTTCATCTCTTCCAATAGCAACTCAGTCTTCAGACTTCCAATTACTCTTGACAAATATCAATTTGCTTTTCCAGGTTTCAACCCTTCAACATAATTCTCAACTTATCTTCTCTGAGCTTCAGCTCCTTGATCAGCTCCACCTTCAGGCTTCACCTAATCTTCAGGGATCTTCAGGTATCAAAGTAAGTATCAACTTCCTTTGTTCTTCAAGCTTCAGCTCTTCAGAATCAATCTCAATCACTTAGAAGTGTCAACTTCATCCTTCAGTCTTTGCTTCATCTTCAGGGGTCTTCAAGTATCAACTTGCTCTTGTTGCTCTTCAAGCTTCAGCTGGAATGGCAATGCTCAAGGATTCATCCTCTTCTACACTCTTCAATGAAGTCTTCATCTTCAAACTCAAGCTCAACATCTCTCAAGATAATCAAACCAGAGGAAATCACTTAACTGGATAAGCTGGGGGATATTGAACTGCTTATTGACCACCAAAGGTGACCTTTAAGGGTTCAACATCAAAGGAATGGTTCCCTCAAAAGTTCTACTTCCTAGGTACATCACTTATCCCTCCAAAGGAGAGAGGTGTATACCATGGAAGGACTTTGAATCATAGGGAGGAATGGAGGTGAAAGATACCATCCATGTTTAAGAAAGAAGTTAACTAAGTCTAAACTCTTCCTAATCCCTAACCCTAAAACAATAACAAAAAAGAAATAAGATCAAGCTCTCAAGCTCCTCAATCAATCTTCAAATCTTCTACTATGCTCCTCAATGCTCCTTAGAACAATACCAAGCTCACCAAGCCAAGGGAAAACTCCAAAGCAAAGTACCTAAAGCAAAAATGCTCTAAAGGCAACACAAACAATCAACCAATACAAAAATCAACTAAAAATAGTATACTACTATATTAAATCCTAATATAATTTCTAGGGGATCCTACATACCTACCCTTAATGCCCTATATGTCCCATAGTCTAATTTGTCCTAAAAACCCAAAATTCTAATGTTATTATGGACCTATGTTGAAGTTTGACCTAATTCTACACAACCTAATGTCATCTAATCAAAACTATCCTAAAATTCATCACAAAATTATGGAATAAATCCAGGGGGAAGGTAAAACATATATCTAACTATCCTAAAAAGAATGGTCTAAAAATGTTGAGGGAACTACCTAAACAGAATTATACAAATTCAGGTATCAACATAAAAGAAATAAAATGCAATAAGAGTAGAAAATATACAAAAAATACTAAAAATGCATGAAAGGAAAATATTTTTATTTTATATTTTTATTGACAAAAATTTGAAGTAGGATAAAAAATTCCCATTAAAAAATCTTTAGTTTTCAAATTGTTATGAATTTTCTAATATTAATGAAAAATGGAAGAAAATGAAATTAAAACATGGAAGCTGGGGTGCAGGAAGTAAACAGCTATAGTTCATTATGCGCTTGGGCCCAGACTGGGGGGTACAAAGAGAAAGCGTGCTGAGCCCATTTATTATCAGAAAATCAAATAAAAAAACATAATGAAAATGAAAAACAAGCGGTGAGAATAGCAATGAAATATAGTGCAGAAACCAATTGGGCCATGAATGGGGGTGGGGATAGCAGTCCAACCCAGATCCCTTTAAATGAAACGCTGCGTTTCATTATATTTTCAGACTCTCTTCTTCACGCGTGAGAATAGATCTCAGCCCTCAGATCTTGCTTTGGTCAACTGGTTCACGCCTGATCCAATGGTGGTGCCTTCGTCTTCTACCTCCAGCCATGGCTATGGAGGGAAAAGCTCCATGAACAGAGCTTCAAACCTCAATTCGAACTCTCTCATTTCTCCATCAAAAATCATGATCCAAAGCCCTAATCCACTCTAAATTCAACACTGAATCCAACCATGGTCTCAAATTCCATTGAATCCTTCTCAAACCTAGAACCCGATAGCAACTTCAAATTATGGATCAAGAACCAACCTTAACAATTCCCAAAATTAATGGTCCTAATCTCACCCTCATGCTTCCCTGAACATTTCTTGCTATTGAACTAAGCCTATCTCTCAATATTCAGCAAGATACAAGGCCAAACAGAAATGGTGTCATCATGTAGATCATCACTAAATCTCTTCAAACTCTCCAAAATCCATCTCTTATTGGTCTCTAACCTTTCTACACTAACAAATCAACCTAATTATGCCTAAAACATGGTGTAAGAAAGAATTTGCAAACCTGGTTAATCTTGATGAACAGATGATGAAATCCACCACTTCAAGCCTTGAAACTCTTCAGAAAGTTTCCTTGAATGCCAATCTTGCTACTGTTTGCAACAATTTTGATGGAGGAAGCCTCAATCTCAAAATTCGATTCTGACTTGCCACCTTGAAATCTCAATCACCAACTCTTCAATTCACCATGGATTTGATCTCAATTCAATCTGCACAGCTTCACTATGATGTATAGAATGTGTTTGTGTGGAAAGGATGAATGGAAATGAAGAAGAATGAAGAAATTGAACTTGACTTGCAATGGAAGATTCTTGATTTCACTCTCTCTTCTCTGCACCAATTCTCACCAACCTTGCATCTGAGCAAGTTGTACTTGTTATATAGAGTGGTTTAGAATCATCTAGAACCATCTAGGATCATCCAATGAGAAATTGAACTTTTCATGTCATGACATTTTGAATCCAATTCTCCTTACATGCTATCTCATGCCAAGCTCCTTGTAACCCTTGATTCTGACTTGAATTTATCCCCAAATGAGATTTATGATACGTTACAATGCATAACCAACTTGCTTGTTGAGTTTTGTTGAGTTTTGCCTTGGTACCTTAATGTGCAAGTAAGCCATTTCCAAAGCAGCCCTAAAATCCAAGCCTCAAATCAAAATTGTGGCTGAACCATTGTTCTTAGAATGTCATTTGGAGTCAAAATGACCTATTATATGACATGGTTTGGATTTATAGCTTGTGATTTCCAATTTTCAATTTCACCTTAATTAACTTATGCCTCCATTTTAGGCAATTTTTATCACTTTTTGATACAAGCCTTTTCAACATCTCATGACCTCCCTAATAGCCTTAAAACATCATTCTAAGCAAGTTTTATGTTGAATATTTTTCCATTTGAAGCTTGGAAATAGGAGATATGGCCTTATGCTTGAAATGACCTATAACCTCCAAATGACCAAAATGCCCTTGACTTGTCAAAGCCATAAGTTGAGTTCTACAAATCCTATCAAGGACTTCTAGTACTCTCTAGAAAGCTAAGAATATGATCTACAACATTCATGTTTACCAAGAGTTCATAGGAATCGTCCTACTAGGGAAAAAGTTGGATGCAAGTTGGGTGACTTTCAAGGACCCAAATTCACATGCCTCAGATGACTTGTAATTTGTCAAAGTCATAACTTGAGCTCTACAAATCCTATCAAGGACTTATAGTACTCAAATTAAAGCTAAGAAAAAGCTATACAACATTCATGTTGTGGGGAAGATGAGATGACAATCACATCTTGAGCTAAACTGCCTTGAAGATAGGGATCAAACTAGGGGATTTTACACTGTCAATCCTTAGAAACCCTAGCTTAAAACTTCTCAAACTCCTCAATCATGATGAGTTGGTCTAGGAATCATCCTTATAGAATCTCAATGCATCATTCCATGATCACATGACTCTTGGATTAGGTCTCGACCCTCTCCAAATCATCAGTTGACCTAGGGTTGACCCAGTCAAACCCTAATTCCACCACTCATGGCTGAATCTTCTGAATTCTTGTACAATGACCTCTCTAGGCTTCATGATGGCTTTCAATACATATCATAAGCTTCCTCAAAGCTTCAAGTCCATCCTCATAGTCTCAGAATCATCTGAGGAGCTCCCACAACTCTCAAGTTATGAGACACACAACCTTGGTTTCAACCAATTCCTCTGAGGATCTCTTGAGTTCTCTGACAAAGAAATCAATCTTTGAACACTTGAACAAACTTCTTGGCTTTCTCCATAGCCTCATATAACTCTTACTAGGTAATCATACCTCTTGATCTACTGCCCACATATCAATGAGATGCAGATGATGAATACAATGAACCACAAACTTGGTAAATAAATGTTGGTCAAATTTTGGGGTGCAACACCCCTCACGTCCGTTGTACTCAACGACATCCATGCTTGTTGTCTAATCTATGGGTGAGAACTATCTAAAAGCTACTGCTAAACGGGGGTGAACGGAAAGAACATACTCGATAGGACATCGTCACCCTATGCCTACGTATTCCCTCGTGCAATGGAAAAGTCAGAGTCAACGTAGTTCGGGAAACTACGGGTGATGGGGGGAAGGTTGCTCACCAAGACATCACCGTTTTGTGCCTATGTATCCTCATTTGGTTTGAGAAATCAGAGCAAACGTACTTCGGGAAACTACGGGACAAGGTTGGTTAAGATTTTTTTATGAGTGACGCTAAGTTTCAATTCCAGCAGTTAAGGACGATGCCTGTTTGCGGTAGAACGGAAAAATAACGTACTCTTTTTGAAAATGAAGTTTAAAATAATCATGAAGGATGAAAAGGTTTGAGTTTTGTTCATGAGTTTTAAGAGAAGTGGATTGAATTGATTTGAGACTCGTGTTGCACTAAAGACTATGACACAAGAGCGAATTCGTCGCATATCGCCCAAAGGGCATACGCTAAACACTCTAGACAAGTAAAGAGAGACCTCCCCACTTATCATTCCTCATGTACTTAAGGCTCATAGCGTACAACACTTGTCATTCTTTATTAAGTGTCTTAGAGGAGTTTGAGATGAGAAGATAAGACACAAGGACACTAAAGGGAGCTGAGAACCCTAATGTTGTCATGCAAAGTGGTCCTAAAGTTGGGATGAAAGGGTACTACCTAATGTTATCATACAAAGGATTGAAAGCCTAATGTCTCAACTACTCCCATCTTAAACAGAATGACTAGGAATCCTAAAGGGATCATGTGAGCAAGCACAAGTAAACACATCACTAATCAATCACAAATGAAAATAGAAAGAAAGACTTAAACAAGTCAATGAAAGATGAAAAGAGATGAGAGAAACAAACACACAAGCAAATAATGAACATGTAAACACGGGACATACACCAATGAAACACACACAAGTCATAGCCAAGTCAATAAGATGGAAGTTAGAACACAAAGGCAAACAAGGCAATCACACAAAGCCAAATACCACCAACATCTTAAGAAGAATGGTGTCAATCATTGAACCATAAACAAAGAAATAAGGAGAGGAATGGATTGGTGCAGCAATCACATCATGATCATCAAAGTCAAACATTCATCCATGGTTAATCCAAAATAAAGCATCCAAACACCTCAAACAAGTTCACACATTCAAATCATTCTCAAAGTAAAACACATTCCACAAAACATCAAGATCAAGTATCCACTCAACAAGAACAGAAGTAACCTCAAGTGATATGCATCAAATTCAAAATCAAAATATCATACAAGAACAAAAGAGATCATACTCAAGTTGAAATACCAAAGTCCTCTCAAACATCTCATAAGTCAAACACAAGTAGAAAACAAGATCATACAAGACTAGTGGGATGAAACACACATCCAATGGACACCCCGTCATGCAAGTCAGAAACTCAAACATGTTAACAAGAGCTAAAAAGCCTTAACAAGCACTCATGGGATCACACAAAACCATACCTCAAAATTAGGTCAAGACATGCACACACACACACATAGTTAAAACCATGGAGTTTTGAGGAATCAATCAAAAATAGAAATGAGCCCAAATAAAATCCAAATAAATAACCAACCTCAAGTTAAGTCCATCCAAAATCATTGTGCAAAAGATCATGGCAAGAATTGCACCAAAGCATCACCAATTATGTCCAACAAAGCAAGATACTCAACTTGTCGAGCATACATCGAGGGTCAAATAAAATCAAATGAAAAACAAACAAGAAGTGATCATCAAGACCTCAAACTAGCCCTCAAATAATCCTCAATTAAACACTCAAGTGTGAGAGGAAAATTGGTCAAAGGGGGTATTCAAATGAAGTCAAACTTCAAGCCTAAATCAATAAGACAAGTCATAAAACCACTTCACAAAATAAATTGATTAAAAATAATAAAATAAAACGAAAAAATAAAATAAAAATTGTGAAAAATAACTCAACATGTTAATGATCAGAAGCTAATTTTTGTTGATTTTTAGAATGATTAAAACTATTTAAAATGGAATCAAAATGAAAATAGAATGAAAATAAAATAAAAAAAGAATAAAAGCAAGAGGGGGTGTGAAAGCAGAAAGGAAATGAACTGATTTCCTTTGGAACATGCAAATGGGCTTAACATGGGGTGTGTGAAAAGCAAAAAAAAAAAAAAAAAGCTCAATCCAACAGAACTCAGTTTAAATGAAACGAGTCGTTTCATTAATCAACATGGCCAGCCACCTTAGATTTTAACATGCCACGTCTGCAAGTCAAACGTCCAAGTCATTCCACCTCAGCATTTGACCTCAGACGTCGGAGCCCTAGCTCCGGTCGTCTTCTCCAGTGAGCTTCACCGGTGGTGACTGAAAAACATCATAAAAATGAAAACTCTTGGCATGGTTTTGAAGGATTTTTCACGTAGATTACAAATATGCCAGTGGTTTTTCATAAAGGTTCTTCTACCACAGAGAAAACAAGCCACGGAAATCTAACATACAAACTGAAACTTCATCAAACAGCCACAATAACATCACAAACATTGCCTATGCATGGTAGGTCTTTAGATGCAACCAATATAAACATGTTTAGATGTCTAGAATGAAGGTTCCATATGAGAAAGATTTACCTAATGGAGCAACTCTGTTGGTCCTTCAAATGCAATGCAAGCTCCAATCTAAAACTGCCAAACTCTTCCTTGTGCTTCAGTGAAGGAGAAATGAGCAAAAGATGGAAGGAAAAAACCAGAGAGAAATGGAATTCGAAGAGAGAGAAAACTTGTGAAATTTGAGATGGAAATCACTCTTTATGCAGCTGCCAGCTCTTCCCCTCGCGTTAGGTTTTCTTCATGGCTTATATATGAAAGTTGTGTTGTTTCGGTAGCCCCGTGATGAGTATTTCCCTTGATTTCACAAAATTGCCAAAAAATCTCCAAATGAAATTCACATGGGTTTGGGTGCTTTGTCATGCACTCAAGTCAATCCTTTGGGGTCAGAGGGAGGTGACGAAAAAAATTGGGTCATTAAAATGATAGGAAATGGGTTTGCATATGGTTTTGAGTAATTACCTCATATGGCATGAAATTTGAAAATGAATTGAAAATATGGGTTCATGCTTGCTCATTTTGGGTAAAATCTTGTATAGTCATGTGATGATATTTGAATGGCACAAAAAAGATCAAAAATAATCTCATTTGGTGACTTGGAATGTAAGAAAACCACATTGTATCCATAATCCATGTTTTCATGCTCAGCATGCTTTAATGGTCTTACAAATCACCAAAGGCCATGGATTTTGAGGTCATGGTGGAGTTAAAGTCTTGGCAAACAAATATCATGTGGCAAGATTTTTTATTTGAGGTCTTGAAGTCCATGAATTTGGTCTTTGAAGTGAATGACCTAAAACTAGGTTTCCAAAAATGACCTTGACTTGGGATGAGCATAACTAGAGTTTCACACATGAGAATGATGAGTTCTAACACTTTTTGGAAATCTTAGACAATAATAAACAACTCTCATGTTTTTTGAAAAATGAGGAAAAGCTTGATTCCATGTGAGAAATGCCTTGGAAGTGAGTTAACCTTGAGTGCCTCTAAATTCTCTTCATTTTGTGACACCAACTTGTACTAATCATAAATTGAGATATATGAACCCAATGGAAAAGTTCCTGTACTCAAAAGAAATATTGAAAGATGAGGAATAAGTCCCATATTTGTTGGAAAATGATATGGGAGTTGCATCATAGTGAGAATTGTCATTGAAGTTACATGCCAAAAGAGGGGATTTTACACTGAGAATCATCTGAGACCCTAATTTAGCAACTTCTTGAACTCTTGAATCTCTTTAACCTAGCTTCCACATGACAATTTAGATGACTTAGGATGACTTCTTATGGCTTCAATGATCAAGAATCAAGCCTTGAGCTCTCTCAAATCCATAGTTGACTTTTGTTGACTAGATGAATCCCTAACACCCTATCCATTGACTGAGGTTCTTGTAAATGATTATGGGACCCCCCCCCCCCATAGAGGACCCTCAAGGTGTAAATTGAGCTCTTGAACCATGTCTAATCCAAGGAAATATCCATATGCCTCCAAACACATGCTTTCTCTCTTCAAGAAGCTTTGGGACCAACTCTGATGATAATGAAGACTTGGTGACCTGAAATTGCACCCTTGTCTGAGCTTTGAACATGGAGATTCTCTCTTGAATAGTAAATACAACATCTTGATCCCCTGTCTAGAACCAATGCTAATGTAAGATGCTATGAAACATAAGCCAATATAGAATAAAAGGTTGGGAAAATTTTGGGGTGCTACACTTTGTTTATATAAAAAAAGAGGTTTGGAATGAGCTTTAGAACTAGATTTGGAACTAGCTGGACTCAACTCACTGAGTTGGAAGTTAACCCAGTTAGTTAGGTAATTTACTCTGTAGTGATCCCAATGCAATTTCAAACCAAAGGGTTCTCATGCTTGCAAATGAAGTCACATGGTAGTCTCAATTGGAAATGATGTATTGGAATAAACGCCTTGAAGTGTTTAGAAAGGTCTTGAAATGTATAGAGATGTCTAGAATGTTACACACAATGCTAGAACCAAGTAGACCCCTAAAATAGTAGAGTGCAAGTTATTATCCTGAAAATGCAGCAGAATCTGCATTTTTTACAAGGGTTAATCTATTAACCCATTTGCACTAGAAAATGGTTAATCGATTAACCAGGTCAAAATTTGCCTAATTTGCTTGAAAATTGGTGCTACGGCCACGACTCCGATTTTCGACCGTTTTCTTTGATGAGTAGGCATAGAAACCCTTGTTTTTTTGCTTGTGTTGATGATGTGATGTCTTTATGAGAATGTGATTAATCGGGTTTGGAAAACCTGAATATTCCTGCAGCAAAACCCACAGATAAAAAGTGTGAATGCGTATGCCAGCGATGCGAAGGCACATTCTTATGTATAAGGTAAAAGGGAGATCAAATTTCGGGTTACAACAGCTGCCCCTATTTAATCTTCTTGGATCTAAATGATCTAATTGCGCCAACTTTTTGATTATTCAAGGTGGAAGAAGATTAATTAAAAGAGTAGCTTAAAAATTTGGATGACAACGAAAAAAGATGGTGAGATCTATTTGAGAGAAAGGTTTGGCTGAGATCCGCTGGGGAGATAAGTCAGTCAAAGGGGAGTATACTATGATGCATATTTTATGATGCTTGATAACATGTTATGCAACTGTATAAGTTGAGATGTTGTGTTATAGGTATGCAGAGATTGTAGCAAAACGAACTCGACATCCTCAGCTGGGGAAAAGAAAACTATAGATGACGATGATGCCGCTGGGAAAAAGCCAAGAGATATCAAACTTCCAAGCTATTACCAATACTACTGTTGGAGGTGAAGGATCCTTCCAACCATAGCTGACTCCGTCTGGGGAATGAAGGAACCATGGGTGATCTTCAAATAACCGACTCTTATTGGGGAAGAACAAGGTCAGTATGACTTATTACATGAGACAAAAAAAACCAAAACACCACCGCTGCTGGGAAATGATAGCTTCGATCTATTGAGGATGTTGCGAGGAATCCTGCTCTTGTTGGGAAAAGAGGGAACATGTCTCTGCTTGGGGAAATTACAATTCTGCTTGGGAAATGAAAGATAAAGAACCCTTCCAAAGAACCATAATGGTACCTGTTAGGGATCAAGCCTGCAATGGAGACTATCGATCATCCCTTAAGAATTTCCGGTAAAGCATGCAATGCATAATGCTTTCCTGGTTAATTTTAGCTTTTTATTATTCTCAGCGCTTTATAGCATTCTGTGATCACAAATATGTGTTTATTTTGCAAACAAAATACTGAAAAGAGATAAATGAGAGATAAAATGCTGAATTTTATTAAATATAAAAATATTTATACATAAGGTGTGTACAAGGATGCAAAAATCCTTAATGAGGAAATTTACAATAAATTGAATAACAAAGTAAATGGCAATGGGAAATTTGATTTTGCATTGATTACAACATTGGCCACCATCCACTGTAAGTCTTGGCTCTAACACTGTGCGTTCATTGATGATGATTTGACTGATCGTTTACCGTCTGAGGTCCAGCTATGATGAAGATAGGCTTAAGTGTTCACAGTCAAATGCCTTTATCCCTAATTTTTTCCTGGGCAATTTATTATATTTTTTTCGTCCACCGGGATACCTATTTTTGCCTAAGTCTCCCTTTCGGGTTTTCAACTTAGCAGGGTATTATTGTTTTTTTTATTTTGTCTCTAACTTTTGCATGGACATTTATTTTTTTTGGTCCATCAGGACACCCATTTTTGCCTAAATTGTCTATGCGGATACCAATCTAGCGGGCTCTTTATTCATCATTTTTTTCAGGCATAATATTTCTTGATTGCGTCGGAGTTCACGGATAGTGGCAACTCCTCTCCATCCATGGTGATGAGGATTAGGGCTCCGCCTGAGAAGGCCTTCTTAACAACAAAGGGTCCTTTGTAGTTGGGAGTCCATTTGCCGCGTGGATCCGAGTGAACAGTAGAATACCTCTTGAGCACGAGTTCTCCTGCATGGAATGCTCGAGGGAGAACTTTTTGTCAAAAGCTCGTTTGAGACGTCTCTGATACAATTGTCTGTGGCAAATGGCTGTTAGGCGCTTTTCTTCGATAAGATTCAGCTGGTTGTATCTGGATTGAACCCATTCAGCTTCATCTAGATTTGCTTCCATGATGACTCTGAGCGAAGGAATTCCAACTTCAATAGGTAGAACAACATCCATGCCATACACAAACGAATACGGAGTTTCCCTAGTGGAAGTATGAATTGAAGTTATGTAGCCATGTAATGCAAAGGGAAGCATTTTGTGCTAATCCTTGTAAGTTTTGAGCATTTTCTGGACAATACTCTTGATGTTTTTGTTTGCTGCTTCGACGAAACCATTCATCTTGGGCCAATATAGTGAAGAGTTGTGGTGCTCGATCTTAAATTCTTGACACAACTCCTTCATCATCTTTTTGTTTAGGTTGCTTGAATTGTTAGTGATAATGCTGCTAGGAATACCACAGCGACAAATTATCTCGTTCTTGGTAAATCTGGCAACTACTTGTTATGTAACATTTGAGTAAGAAGTAACTTCAACCCACTTGGTGAAATAGTCGATAGCAACTAGAATGAAGTGATGATTGTTGGAAGCCTTCGGCTCGATCATTCCAATCATATTAATACCCTATATAGAGAAGGGCCAAGGAGAAGCCAAAATATTCAATGGAGTTGGTGGCACATGGATCTTGTCACCACAGATTTGGCACTTGTGACATCTTTTGGCAAAGTTGTAACAATCTACCTCTATTATTGTCCAGTAATACCCATCTCGAAGGATCTTTTTAGCCATAACAGACCTTTAGCATGTACACCTTCACAACCTTCATGTATGGACCTTATGATTGTGTCTTCTTCGTGTCTATCCATGCATCTGAGCAACACAGAATTATAATTCCTCTTGTACAGTACACCACCACTCAAGAAAATTTTGGCATAGAGTCGTCTGAGAGCTTTCTTGTCAGTGATAGTGATACCCTCAGGATTCTTGTTTTTCCAGATATCTTTTGATGTCGTAGAACCAAGGCTTATTGTCGGACTCGTCCTCGATTACTAAGCAGTGTGTTGGTTCGTTCAAATGATCAATGCGGATAGAAGGAGCTTCGCTCTTCCACTTGACTTTGAGCATGGATGCCAGGGTGGCAAGTGTAACACCCCATTTTCCCAATTCTTAAATAAAATACAATTATTTCAAAATAACGTCAGAGTTTCCCTTCAACAGTGGGATATCACATTCAAACAGTTCAACATAACTCTTCATTATATGATTTTCAAAACAAGCAGTGGAAAATTATCATTATCCATCGTTCACGGCCATCCGCCAAAATACACAAAAGTATTCATTAACAAGTTCACCAAACATGATACGTCACAGGAATAAATAAATTTATCATAAAACAAATAAACTCCCAAATCCCGTGCTACGTATCAGAGCATCCTAAGACTCGACTCGCACACCACTATCCAAGCTAGCTATGTACCTGGATTATTGGTACTTCCGAAGAAGCACAGACCACAACAACAACAAAAGGGTGAGAAAACATGATCAAAATTATCGGTAATAAGATACATGAATAAAAGGCAGTAAATAACCAAATCATTACTCCACCAACATCAAACATGACCTACTGTCCAATCATCAACGCAACATACAATAATGCAAGAATGCAACTCAACACCATGCATGCGGTACCGACTCATTGGTTCATTCAATCGAACCCCGGATAGATCACTTACGCTCCTCCTGAGACATAATCTATCCCCACCATTCTTCACAAGGGAGTACGGGTGAATCACTTATGCTCCTCCTGAGACATGATTCAACCCCACCATTCTCCACAAGGGAGTACGGGTGAATCACGTACGCTCCTCCTGAGACATGATTCAACCCCACGAAACACCATGATATGCACAACACCAAATGCACAACACACAAACTCAAGCACACTAAGTGCACACGATCCTCCTGATCACGTCACCATGCCTCATATATATATACACACCAATCAATTATATTAATTACATTAAATATTAGGAAATTCACATTCTAACACCAAGTATACATTCCTCACCATTCACACCACTCCTATACTCAACATGGCCAAAAGGGATCCTACAAAACCTCAACATTGGATGGAACCACAAAAATAAAACAAGTTGTTGTCACGCTCGCTGGACCACTCGCCTAGCGAGGCCTCAGCGAATGCTCACTGCCTCCCTCGCCTAGCGAACCTGCTAACGAAGGCAGACAGTGGCTATTGGAAGTATTCGGTACCCAACTCGCCTAGCGAATTCCTAGCGAATGCTCTTTACTAGCTCGCTTAGTGAAGGTGTTGGCGAACGTCTGCGATTTCACAAAACCCTCACTGTCCTGAAATTCATCAGAAGCTCAAAACCCATCTGATTCTCACCAAACTAGTCCCTGTAGTCTTAGCCTAACATTCTACGACTAAACTACATGACTTATTCCAGATTTTACCCGATAAAACATCAATTCTACCGATCAATTCATTTTCGACCCAAAATGGTAACCTTCACAAAACACCCAAACTATCCAAACAATCCTTATACAACCAATGCAAGAAGTTCACCATGACAGCAATGATCAGAAACACAACAACGTACTAATCATATTCATCAAATCCCTATGGGGTTAAGGAATCCCCTCTACCAAAAATTCATGCAATTACCAATCTCAATCAGTTTCTCCCCCCTTACCTCGATTAATTGCTTCGATTGTAGAAGAATCCCCAAGAATCTGACAGCCCTAGCCTTCTTCTCTTCCCTTGTTCTCCCTCCTTGTTCTTTCTCTTCAATCTCTCTCCCAAATTGGTTTTTCGTATTTTCTTCCCCTTCTCCCTAAAATCCATTTTTATTACTTATTCCAATAATAATAATGATAATAATAATAATAATAATAATAATAATAATAATAAAAATACAATATTACTATTATTTATTAAATTATTATCATTATTCATTATATTATATTAATATTAACTCTATGGCTTATTAAAATAATCCTTATCAATTAAGGACATCCACCAACGCGCTCAGACACACTCCCCACACAAGGACACACCAAAAAGACTAAATAATTAAAATGGGTATTACAACTCTCCCCCACTTTAATTATTTTCGTCCTCGTAAATACCTGATGGAAACAATTCCGGATACGCTTCCTGCATCCTGCTTTCCAATTCCCAGGTCACACTGCCTCCTGGAGCACCTCCCCAAGCCACTTTCACCAAGGATATCTCCTTCCCTCGGAGTTGTTCCTCGTTCAACAATTCGCAATAGAAGTGCCTCAACAATCAAATTATCTCTCACTTGCACACCATCCAATTGAATCAAAGTACCTCCTCGGCTTAGACACATGAGCACATCCTGCAATTTCCACAAACGATAGCGGTAAAATAGTCTAACATGCTATTTTCCCCCCACGCTTCCGCTGCGCCACTCTGATACAAATAAACAAAACATAATGCGTGCTTCCGAGACTTTAAAGCTCGACCAACCCCAGTTACCATCGTAACTCTCAACACACATCTTTTCTTGGATCCTTTTGATCTTTTCATTCGCCTCTTGCACAGTCTCTGGTCCGAGTACAACACTCTCGCCGGACACACATCAGCACAAAGGAGTCCTACACCTCATACCATACAAAGCCTCACACGATGTCGTTCCGATACTAGAATGATATCGGTTATTGTAGGTAAACTCAATCAACGACAATTAACTGCCCCCAGATCCATCATGATCCAACACATAAGCTCTCACCAAATCCTCTACATACGGGATAGTTCTCTCTATCTGTCTATCCGTCCATGGATGCTAAACAGAGTTCAACTTTAATATGGCACTCAAAGCGTCTGCCACTCTCCTAAAATTTCATCGAAAAACTCAGATTCCCATCTGACACAATATTCGACGGTATCTCACACTACTTTGCAACTTCCTCGCTATACATCTTAGCTACCTCTAGCATAGAATGATTCATCCTCATTAGTAAGAAATGAGTTAATCTTTTCAATCCATTCTCAACTACTCACATCAAATCATATCCCTTTTAAATTCTTCAGAAAACCCGACACAAAATCCATGGGAACACTATTCTATTCCACTCAGAAATATTCAACAGTTGCATCAGGCCCAACAGTCCCCACTGTTCCAACTTTGACATTCCATAAGTCTAATCAGCATACACAACCTCAACTCTCTCTCTCTCCAGCTATGGCCACCAAAACAATCTCCCACATTCGGTCACATCCTCATAGCACCTGGATGGGTACTCAATCCACCTTAATGTCCTCCTTCCAGGGTACTCTTATCCAACCCACAATACTGGAGCACAAACTCTATCACGACATCTCATGGCACCATTTCCATCAACCCAAAAATTAGCTCTTCGACTCAATTCATTAAATTCAATCAGTCTACTAGCTCCAATTAGAATTCCAACTCCTCGACTCTCATCAAGATTATCCATAGTCAGCCTCAACATACAAAGCTTAACTCCATAAGTCTCATCACAGACCAACCTTATATCTCGAATTTTCTTAATCAGTGCTAACTCCTTTACCCTCATCATCGGTATATACCCAAAAAATTTCCAAATCGATGCATCAGCTACCACGTTGTCTCGCCCGAATGGAAATTCAACCCAAAACCATACTCCTCCAGAAGTCCCAATTATTTCCTCTGTCTCATATCCAACTCTTTCAAATCGAACAAATACCTTAAGCTCTTAAGATCACCAATCATCTCATATCTCAACTAAACAATTAAGGCCTCCAAACTCCGACACAATCACACGACAGCAACCAACTCTAAACCACCTGTCAGATAATTCCTCTTACGTACTTTAAGTTGCCTTAAAGCATAACTAAAATTCGCTGATGTTGCACTTAATATATCTCCCAGTCCTATCAACAAAGCATCATAAAACACAACAAATAGTTCCATCGGATACGGCTAAACCAACACACGAACTCTTTGAACTTCCTTCACAGAGGCATATCATTGTTTCTTCTCCAACACCGATAACTCATGTTCTCGATGCTCAACATAATCCTCTATACTCTTCGAATATATCAGAATATCATCCGTTAACACAACCATTGACTCGCTCAATTAAGTATGGAAAGTCCCATGCCAACGGACACTAAAATTTGTGAGTTATGGCGGAAACATGAACCGCACCTTCCGCACTCACCACAACATCCAAACACATTCCATCAATAAATATCTTAATCCCATGTCGCTACTTCGCCATCACCTTTAGCATTATAAAAACTTCCAACGCTTCGAACCGTGTGTCGCTACTGCAAAAATCGGCGCCGGCTGAACAGAAGAGTCGCCACCGTGCGTTATTTATCCCAACGGAGGGAAAGGAAACACTCGAAGTAAACCTACCGCAAAGACGGGAAAGGAATGGTCATCGCAACCAAATCCTGGATTCGGGAGTCGGTTACACAAGGGGAAGGTATTAGCACCCCTCACATCCGTCGTACTCGACGGGATCCACGCTTGCTTGGTTTGTCTAAAGGATGCAAAACAATCTATCTACGGCTGCTAAATCTAAACGGGAAGAAACTGACTCGATAGAGCGTCGCACTCTATGCCTACGTATTCTCAAGAGAGAAAGTCAGAGTCATCGTAGTTCGGGAAACTACAGGGAATTGGCTCGCCAAGACTTCGCGTCTTGTGCCTACGTACTTCTACACAGCATGGAAGATCAGAGCTTACGTAGTTCAGGCTAACTACGGCTAGACAAGGCGTTCTCGATCACACAGGAGTGAGAGATTAAATTTGCTTGAAAGGTACGGGAACCTACGGGAACTGAAACTACGGTCTGGTCTCAAATGCGCAAGGGGAAAGAGAAAAGGATAACGTCAGTCGTTAGCGGGAAAGTCTCGATCGCACAGCAGCGAGAGAGCAGAGAGGTCAGTTGTTAGTGTGCTCGCTAGGATATCGCATCCTATGCCTACATATTCTCGCTCAGCACGAGAAATCAGAGCAGCTGTAGTTCAGGCTACAGCTAAAACGGGGACTACATCATAAATCTCATTTTATTAATATTCGGAAGGTTACAATGATTGAGAAATAGGACTAAACTCCTAAAAATCTTATCCAACTATCATGGAAATTCTAATGAAAAATAGTCCCCTAACAAGTGGACTTTTAATTCTACCTCTAAAAAGGTGTAAAATGAACTCCTAAAAGAAAATATATCCTAAACAATATACAATCTATAAGCTATTATAATATTTCTTTATATTTTTTATAATTTTCCCTTATTATTTTTCTATCCAAGAAAATCTAAGAAAACATCTAAAATATTAAATGAAAATATTGCAAAAACTAAACTCTAAAAAGATAAAAGAAAATAAAATTCTGCCAGGGGGTGCTTTGGTTCAGCCAGGGGTATACAAGCAATGCAGTAACCAAACAGAATTGGGGCCCAGCCCACTAAGCAATTTAGAAAAACAAAAACAGGGGCCAGGGGGTGAAAAGCAAACCAGGGGTGTTGCAGCAAAACGGACAGGGGGGGGGGGGTGAATGCGAAACGGAGGGTGCGAAACAGAATGGGCCTTAGAGGCCCATTCCTAACCCAGCCACTTGATCCATCCCCTTCAGCAAAAACCTAACCCTAACTTCTCAACGCACTGTTCATGAACCCTGAACTTCACGCCGCTCCACTCTCTCTCGGATTCTCTCGTCTCCTCTCAAACTTTTCCTCTCCGTTCAAACAAATCTCCTTCATCCCTCCCCAAATTCTCTTCTCTCTTCAGATTCTCAAACTTCACCTCCTCAAATCCCATTCAATCTTTGCCTCCGTCAGCATTACTTCGAAACCGGTATAACAAATAAACAACAAAACACGAATCTCCAGAAATATACATCCGTCCATTGATTCTTGAGGTTCTTGGACGTTCGGATGGATGACGATCTGATGGACAAAGTTGCTGCTTGTTGAGGATTCTTGAGGAAGGCCTTTGAAGTTCAACGATCTGAAAAAACTGGTGAACATTTGATGACGAGGTTCTTGAAGATTTGGGTGATGAAGATTTCTCGAAGCTGTTCATGAAGATCTTTGATGAACGATGTTCTTGACGGAAAGATAAAAAGGAACCTGATGTTGTTTTGATGATTTCTTGATGAAATGATGAAGAACGACGATGCAAATCTGGAAACTCCACGGCGAGTCTTATGAATATTGATGAAGATCTCTGGATTGCGTATGAATATCTGGTGGCGATTTAGTGATGTTCTTCTGGAAACATGGTGAAGATGAAAGGCGTTGGTTGAATTTCTGGAAAAATTTATGAGGAACGGAGCAAGCAGATGAAGATTCCGACGATGGTTCTTTGAACACAGGATCTGGTGATGATGATTATTATTGCGGATGACGAATTGGATGAAGATTGGAGATTAACATTTCTGGATTTTGTTGATTATTGCTGTTGTTGGTGAAGATCGGAGGATAATCTGTTGAAACGATGGAGAATGGAGGAAAGAGATGAATTTTGGAAATTTTGTGTCTCCGGTGAGGTTGTTACGGCGGTCGGAGGGCGGTTACGGTGGCCGGAGTTTGGTAGAGGTGGTGGTTGCATGGCCGGCGGCCATGCATCCCGCGGGGGCTAGGGTGAAGACAGGTGGCTGGAGGGAAGGTGCATGGAAGACGCGTGGTCAGAGAGGGAGTGAGTGGAGCCACACATGGTGAATTCTGAGTGAGTTGGGGAATGAGGTGGCTCTCTCTGAGATTGCACGCGTGACGTGCTCTTTATAGTGACATGTGGCACGGATCATGGACTTGGATTGAGCTGGGCCTCCAAGACAATGGGCCCAACGAAAATGCCATGGACAAAACTAAATGGAAATGATAATGGACTGATATGGATTGATCTGAACGGATATTAATGACCCAGTTAGTGGACTAAATTGACAATTAAGCCTCAATTAATATGAATTAAAATCTGAATTAACTAATTAACACCTAAACAATTACTTCTAATTAAGACTAAACAATTAACCCTAATTAACCTAATACAAACTAGAAATTAAATCTAAAATAACCCTAATGAGCTCTACCAATTAATATTCTAAATATCTATTAAACTTCTAAAAAACCTATTATACTCTAAAAAAAAGAATTAAATCTACTAATGAATTAATCCTATTAAAAAATAGAAAAAAAATCTATTAAACCTATTAAAACTATTTAAAATTCATTACAAATCTATTTAATATCTATTTAAAATTCTAGAAAAACAATTAAATCTAAGAAAAATCTATTATCTAAAAAAAAAAACTCTAGGAATCATTTATTTAAATTCTAAAAACCATAAAACCTATTTAATATCTACAAAAGGCTATTAAATCCTAAAAATGCAAATAAAGGCAAACAACCAACAATAAACGAGAGCGCGAGACCAGATCGAAGCAAGCAGTAAACCCCGACACCAAGAACCTCCAAAATCACTGCGTAAGCTGAAAACACCCAGGAAGCGCGTGACTTCTCAAAATAACCTTCGATTATCCGAACCGGTCTGAAATACCCGAAATGTGAAAATAGGGCTATAATCCCGATAAAATCAATCTGAATGAGAAAATGCATTGTATGCAGTATGCGAATGCTAATGCGAAATGCGTCGAACCACAAACCAAATATGGGAACCCGGTTGGTCAAATTTTAGGGTGCAACAGCTGCCCCTATTCGAGCGGCTTGGACCTGAATGGTTGAAGAGCGAACGGCTTTCGAACATTCAAAGGTAGAAGACGGTTGAATACAAAAGAACCCTGAAATTTGCCAACCGCAGAAATAAACGGCGTACTGCTTGAGGGAAAGCTTCCAATGAACTGAAGTCTGGTTGTCACGACAACAACTGGTCAATTATCTGATAAATTTTCTTTTTCGTCAATCACCCGTGTGACGCCACGAGTACTGAATCTTCAAAATAATGCTTCAGCAAGCAAACACCTTCCCATCTGCTTATGGGATCTTTTCTGTCGACTCACAGTTCACAGCGAACCTGAGAAAAACTCTCCTGGGGAAATTCTGAATCGACTGCCAGGCACCCATTTTCGACCACAGACGGCAGCTTCAGAAATTTGATATGATGTCAATCTTTCTTCTTCTTCTTTTTTTCAGTGCCGACATAACAAGCAAATATGAAGAAATCACTCCGTTGGGGGAGAAGAGAAGCTTAACCAAACAACTCTGCAGGGGAACAAGTTCGAAAGTCAATAAGTAACCAACCTGGTCTATGCTTCGAAATGCGGATGTTTGAAAAATGATGCAATGTTCCACACGACATGGAAATGATATGCACATGTTTTGATAGATGTTAGGCCCCATACGGCGTGGATATGCTATGCGTTGCAAATATGACGGTATATGCAAATGTAAATGCATGCTCGAGCTACCAGAGAACACCAGGTCTAAAACCACTTGGCAAAATAAATGCGGAAGGCAACATCCACTCCACTGAGGGTAACAGAATCATCTCAGCAAAATAAATGCTGGAGGAAGGACGGCCCTGCATGGGGATACTTTTCCTAAACCACCGGTAACCTGTACTCTGTGGGGATTAACCAACTGGGGTCGATTGTATACAGCTTACTGCTGAGAATGCCCCTTCTGTCACAGACATCAATCTTTCTGCTGAGGATACTTCTGATCTTATTCCGATGCGTAATATAATCTCAACTCTTCCGGGGATAATACGTGACTTCCATCTGCTGAAGGAGAGTAATAGTCCTGATTTAACAACGTCCACAGGGAATACAAAACATTAACCGAGAACTGGTACCCACCGAGCTTCGTATCGGGGAATGTGACGACATGCGAGTCATTGGGAATTACCGTGTCAGATATTTTTAGGCTTTTTTCTGGTTTAGGATGGACATGGATTATGCACAAAATGGAAGATATGGAAAATACTAGATGAGAACTAGCATTCAAGGATGGACTACCAGACGATATCTGATAGCAAGATAGATTAGGTTATCGGACGAGAATTGATTTATGGTTTGATCATCAGACGGGGCTGACTGGATAATAGGTTAAGAACAAATGACCAGACGAGAACTGGTTGAAAATCACCATGTACCAGGCGAGAACTGGTAGCAATAACGTACACTAGACGAGAACTGATAGGTTAGAGAATTGATGACCAGACGAGAACTGGTTAAAAGGTAACATGCACCAGACGAGAACTGATGCAACAATAAACCACACCAGACGAGAACTGATGTTTACGGAAAGGTTGACCATACGGTAATGGGTTAAACGAAAACATGTACTAGGCGAGAACTGGTATTTACAGAAATGTGGGCCAGACGAGAAATGGTTACCGGTTTTCCAGGCGAGAACTGGACTCTGGAAAATGACTTGGTTACAAAGTTCTGATACGTAACAGGTTTTATTGTAGGATAACGATCCAACGACGGTATGGCCTTTTTCGGAAGGTCAAGGTTTTTTTTGACGAGGGTAATGACACGATTCCCCGATACTCAACTCTGGCTGGGGACAAACAGACTTGCTTGAATAACTTGCCCCAGTGCAACTCAACTTGCCCCAATCTAACTCTTGGGGATATCACTCTGAACAGTTTGCTACGAGACGACCCCGAGATTACTTGCCCCGGTATCTATACGACAAAAGGATTCAACCTCAATCCAACAATTATCAACCCAGTTGGTCTCACTATCTCTGAAGTGACTTGCCCCTGAATGAGCGTACAAGCGACTTAACCTGATCTGATTATCCACTGGAGGGTTCTGCCCTTAAATCATAGCGTTCTGCATAATTTCCCCTGATTGGCTCTCGAGCAGATTCATTTCTGATCAACTGCTTCTCAAATAAACTGCCCTTGATCAACTGATGCCTCGGGACTTGTCCTCAGACTAACTGATTCTGAACTTACTGGATGTCAATGCCCCTGATTCACAGGGTTCCACAACATACACCATTCTGATCTAGACTGCTGAATTATGCAGTCCTGTTCGATTATTCCCTGTTGGAATTTCCTTCATGTCAACTACTGACCTGCAAGTAAAATTGTTTAATCCCGAATGG
>CAWUDS030002301.1:0-25974 GCA_963859935.3 Lathyrus sativus | reverse complement strand
AATCAGGAAACCCTTTTCAGAAGGAGATAAAAAACTGTTAGACAAGCTTGCGTCTTCCGTAGCCCGAACTACGTTTGCTCTGATCTTTCATGCCGTATGAAAGTACGTAGGCACAAGATGCGATATCTTAGCGAGCAACCTTCCCCCATAACTCGTAGTTAGGCGAACTACGTTGACTCTGATTTCTCGTTCCAGACGGGAATACGTAGGCATAAAGTGCGATACTTTGTCGAGTCATTTTCTTTTCTTGTTAACCCAGACCTGTAGAGTAGATAGAATAACACACCCTTAGATAGAAAACAAGCGTGGATCCCGTCAAGTACGACGGACGTGAGGGGTGCTAATACCTTCCTCTTGCGTAACCGACTCCCGAATCCTGGATTTGGTTGCGATGACCATTCCTTTCCCTCTTTGCGTTAGGTTTACTCTGAGCGTTTCCTTTCCCTCTTGTGGGATAAATAACGCACGGTGGCGACTCTTCTGTCATAGCCGGCGCCGATTTTTGCAGTAGCGACACATATCATCTTGGCCCCAATATCAACCTTGTAGAGAATGTTCTTAGCTTTCTTTTAAGTACTAGAAGTCCTTGATTAGATTTATAGAACTCAAGTTATGATGCAGACAAGTTACAGGTCCTCAGATGAATGTGATTTTGGTCAACAAAAGTCAACCAACTTCCAAGCCATTTTTGACCTAGAAGGATGTTTCTCCTCAACTTTTGATGAACATAAAAGTTTTTTCTCATGATCTTAGCTTTCCAAAGAGTACTTGAAGTCCTTCATCTTATTTGTAGAACTCAAGTTATGAGGCTTGCAAGGCAGGGGTATTTTGGGAAAGGAGGATTACAGGTCACTTTCATTATAGGTCCATTTCACCACTTTGCACACTTCAAATAGAAATCTTTCCAACTTCAAACTTGCTCCAAATGGGGTCATTTGCTCAACCAAGCATCAAGGCATCAAAGGTTTGGCTTGGATTGAAGAATCCCTAATGCAATTTCCATGAAAAAGGGCTTAAAAGGGAAAAATCAAATTTAATTCATTTGAAAACATTTTGTACCAACCTTGTGCATATTTTGAGTGCCAAACACATTTGAAACACAATGCCATCTTTATATTTGGGATTTGAGTGCATTTTGGTGGCCAATTTCATGGTTTCTTTAAGATTAAGTAACATATCAAAAACATGCCATAAGATGAAATCAAGGAATCATTTTCAGCCCTTTGATTAACCTACTTCAGATGCAAGCTAAAGGAACCATTTTTACAGCTGGGCAAGGGGAATATCATGCACTATTCAAATGAGCATGGAGTGAAAAAGTGAAAATCCAATTGGGCCAAAGAGAACAGAATTGGGCCCTCTTTCCATCTGAATCTAACATACATAAACTCAGCTTCATTCACAAGTCTACAGAAGTGGTTTTTGTGAGAGATTAAGCAAGAACAGATTGAGAGAAAACAAGAAAAAGTCAAAATCATTTTCCCATTTTTACTGAGTTTCAATCAAAACAAAAGATTCCAAAACATTCCTTAAGCTTCACTGAACGTTTCTGCGTAACTTATTGCAAGCTTTGATAACACACTGAGCATTGAGGAAGCTTATTTTTAGGTTTCTTTCTTTTCAAAACATCTCTCTGTCCAAGCTGTTTTATCACGCCATTTTTATGTCTTTTTAATCCTTTCTTATCATAGATGGATTCTGGATTGATTTGGTGACTGTTTGTGAACTTTTTCATTTGAGCTCGTTTTCTATTTCTCTTTGTTTTGTTTTATTTAAGCACTTTCTTTGAAAACCAACCATGTATTCATGATCCTCTTGAAGAGTAGATGAAGTTTGACTATTTATTTATTGATTTTGGTGAGTTTTTGGTTGACCTGCGTTTTGGACGGTGGCTGCTTGAACGGAGAAGATGACCGAAGGTAGCTCTGGCCGCCTCCTGGTTCTTCCTTCCATTTCCCTTTTTTAAAAGGTTGAAAACGGTGACGTGGCTTGCTTTTGTTTACTTTTGTTTACAGAGTTGAGATTAAGACCCATGGTATACATTAGTTGACTTGTCTCACACAATCACTCAGACTTTTTTTAATTTGGTTTTTTATCCACATGTGTTGATGTGTGCCATTTGATGTGATTACTTGTTGATCAGACGGTCTGAAGCGTGGTGTACCATACACCTCAGTTTGACTTAGCACATACAATCTCACGTTTTTATTTTTTTTTCTTTTCTGATGGGCTGGGCATGCTATTCACGCCCCCCCCCCTTTGTGAAGCCCAATGGTTTTCCAACGTTCTGGGTTGCTTCCTGCACCCCCAGCCCACTTGTTTATTTATTTTTATTTTCTTTTTGTTTTTTATTTTATTTCTGTTAGATTTTAGTTATTTTAAAATACTTCCAAGTGTGGTAAAATCCTAAAAAAATATATTTTAGAATCTGTGAGATGTCCTCTTATTTTTAGAAATTTTTATTTTATTTTATGAATTATTTTTAAATTAAAAAAGGGATTTAACATTGGAAGTGTTTTATGTAACTTAAATCTTGACATGTTTTGTTCTTGATTTTATTTCTTTCATTTTCTTTTGATCCAATGAGTAAAATTCAGTCCTCATATCAATGATGAGTTGAAGAATTTTTTAGGACCATTTTGCCTCAGGTTGGTTGACTTTTGAGTAGACTTTTGATGCCTTTCATTTGACCCTAAACAATCCTCATTCACAATGGAGCACCCTTGTGAATCAATTTCTATGGTGATGTTCTAAAGTGATTTTGATTGCAATCTTTTGGCCTCTGGTTGCCAACACATTTATAAGCTTCTTGCATTTTATTTGATAATTTTTGAATCATTTTCCTATTTTTAGAGTAACTTGCAAGTCAAGTTACCCTAAAAGAAGGTTCATACATACATCTTGACCTAGTTTGACTTGGATATGACATTTTTGGATCCTTTGAGCTCTCAATTCCTATTGATTCATGTTGCTAACATGCTAAGGATGGTGCTTTCTCATTTTTAGGTCATAACATTTGGTTTTGCTTGTTCATTTGATGGTTTACTTTTGAGTTTCCAATTAGGGTTTCATTGTGAAACATGCTTGCTATCCTTTGGGAATTTGCTTGCATTTCCTTGTGGTTTGCTTGATTTTTCTTTTGAGAAATTTTATTTCATTCCCCTTGTTGTCCAAGGATTTTGGAACACCATTTAGGTTTGTCTAAGTTCCCTCCTTTGGAGGTATTTGAAACATGGATTGAATGGTGAGCCATGAGGACACTTTTGTTGCATCTTTTGCACAAATCATGATGATGCCTTGGTTGAATGATATTTGGGGAATGCCTTGTTGTTTTCTTCTTTTGTTCTAACCCCTCTTTGAGTTAGGGTTCTTTTCTTTTCTCTTTTCATGTTGTTCTGCTTTGTGGTATTGTGGTTGATGTTGTTTGGTTTAGGCTATTTCATCCCACTTTTGATGCTCTTGTATGTTTCTATTGATGCATTTCTTGTTCCTTTTATCTCTTACATTTGTCATATGAGTGCTTAAGGTTGAGATGAGCTTGTGGTGGTCTTTACCCCACATAATTTCCTCCCTCATTTGCATTCCATGTTTGTATCCTTGCATGTTTATGTTGTTTCCTGTTGTTTCTTTGTCTCCTTTCCCTTAGGACCTCTAATCTCTCAAGGGAGATTATGTTAGACATTAGGATCTTAACCATGTATGATAACATTAGGTAGCATTTCCTGTATCTCAATCTTAGGATCACCATTACATGACAACTTTAGGCTTGGATTTAGTCCTCCTTTTAGTGTCCTTTCTCTTCTCATCTCAAAACAATCGTAACACACTTAATAAAGATAATGGATGGTGTGCCATGAGCCTTATACTTGGGAAATGGTAATTGAGGGGCCACCTCTCAATTTCCTAGAGTGTTTAGTATACGTCCTTAGGGCGATATGCGACGCATTCGATCCTAGGTTTTAGACTTTGGTACAACATGCATTATAAACACTCCAATTCAAAAATACTTCAAACCTTTTTCATCCTTCGGGATCTTAATCAGGAAAATATTTTCACATAAGAAGAGTGTCGTTAACTTTTAGTTCTACCACAAACGGTAGCGCCTAAGTCTCCAATGGTCGAGCTGCATACACCAACTGCTAGAACTACTTGTTAACCCTACTCGGGCCTAAAAAACAGTTGAACAAACATATGTTCCCTTCTAGCCTGAACTATGTTTGCTCTGATCTTTCATACCAGATGAAAGTACGTAGGCACAAGACGCGATGTCTTGGCGAGCAACCTTCCCCCCCCCCCCCTTTTCACTCGTAGTTAGCCGAACTACGTTGACTCTGACTTCTCATTTCAGATGAGATACGTAGGCACAAAGCGTTGTTGCTTTGCTGAGTCACTTCTTTTTCTTTTGTCCTTCAGTCAGTAGTTAGATAGTTTCAATCACCCTTTTAGATAGACAACAAGAGTGGATCCCGTCGAGTACGATGGACGTGAGGGGTGCTAATACCTCCCCTTTACATAACTGACTCCCGAACCCGAGATTTGGTTGCGATGACCGATCTTATCCCTCTTTTCGTTAGGTTTTCTCTGAGCGTTTCCTTTCCCTCTCTTGGGATAAATAACGCACGGTGGCGACTCTTCTGTCATAGCTGGCCTCGATTTTCGTAGTAGCGACATAATGCAAACAGAATGGTGGAGATTATTGCCTAAAATTTGTATACCAATGAAAATTCTACAAATATTAATCTCCATATGTAAGAATCTATTGCATCATGAAAAAGAAAGTGCAAACAGAATGGTGGAGATTAGTATATGATGCTTGTTAAAGAAATTAATTTACCTTAATGTGGGAAGAGTTGTTGTTCTATGCTGCACTCATAGGATGAAGACTAACAATGGCAAGAAAAGTCTACTTTCCTGCAGAAAAAAAAGTCAATATCAAAGAGGCTCTAATATTTTTTTGAATTTCCTCCAAAAAGTAGAAATTGTTGTGTGAACCAATCTAGTTGAGAATGAATTGGTATTATTTTAATAAAATTCAGATGCAACCATTTGTAAAGCTCTGCTTCAAAATTACACGATTCCAAAATATTCAGCATTGAAAACACGCATAAGATTACTTTACAGGCATGTGTTATGCATAAGATTAGTAAAAATTAGTACATCAGACCATTGACTTTATTGTCTTCCATATTGATGTAGCTGAATAAGGTAAGAAGTCAACTCATAGCAGCATGTCACTGGTTTATCAGGCAGTGGATTGGAGCAGTTCCCAGTGCATTATAGTCTTAAAACCAATGGTCCACAGCCTTAAAATGTTTAATATCTTTCACACATAGCATACACTCAAAGTGGTCCACAGTCTAAAAATTATTTAAGTTGTTTTGCAACAGCTTCATCCCTCTAAATACCTTAAAATTGAAAATGATTTTATGTCAGACATAAAGCTAAAACAGACCCCTAATCAATAAGTTTTTATGTACAGGTTGTGTAGTTTTTTTGTACAGATATGATGGAATGATGCCTAAGAAAATCACAGCTATGATGCCTAATAAAATAAAATACAATCATAGTTTATAAAGACATCATTTTGAAACTTAAAGGATTTCAAAGAGACCGTATTTGTATTATTTCATTAGCTAATGCTTCTCCTCTTTTATTGTACCAAATTAAATCCATTGCTTTGCTGTCTCAACTGTCATGGTTTAAAATGAAAAATCACTTATATTTACCATAGATTCAGAATTACAAAAAGCCAAAATAAAGCATTTCTCAACTATGGTTGCCTTCACATGTAATTCAAATGGATTGCAATAGTTGAAAACTTATGATACAGACATGTAAACTTGCTTCAACTGACCAAATGTAAATTGGATTACAAAATATAAACTATAATTTTGTGGTGTTTTACATCAACATTGTATCACAGTAAAGGGGACCAACTAAAATGAACCAATGTTACTATTTGAAGGTATCTTACTGGATACTTATTGAATATGCTATTTGTTGTAGTGGGATATTAAAGGCAAGCATTCATTAAAAAAGATCATAACAAATTGTCTTATCATAAATAATAGAGTCATACATATCACATGAAGAGCCCAATAAGTCTTGAAGTATAAGCTCAACATTAACAAAATAAAAGGACTAATACATATTCACATTGTTTGTTGTCAATAACATTAGGTTACAAAAAGTAGCAACATAATATCAGGTTGTTGTACCAAAATAAGTTCAGATAAAACCAAGAGCTCATTCTATCTTTGCATGCTTCCCACTCTTAGTTGCAGATTGCTTGGGTGACAAGAAAGTAGAAGTTCCAAGGTCTTCAATAGAATGTTCTTGTGACAACCTCTTGGAAGGGGTATTGCTTGAATAGGCTTCATCGCTCCAGTTTTGTGAAGTAGACATGGTTGGCTGGAAGTTGGAAGTGAAATGTATGAGTTATTTGTGCATTATGAGTTGTAAGTTGCAACATATGTTCATCCATATATAACTTATAAATAAACTTACTGTATGAAGGGAAGTAGGAGTCAATACTTTATTGTCTGGTATGTGATCGTTAAGAACAACTTCCTTTGCTTTTGCAATGGGGGCCTTCATGGCAGCTTTAGAAGTTTCCTACACAAGAGCATGTTGTAGGATCAGTATACTCCTAAATACTTGTCTTGTGCTATTAAACTTTGATGCCTCATTTCATATCATACCTCAATTGGATGAATGGCCTCATTTCATATCATACCTCAATTGGATGAATGGCCTCTTTGATCATCTTGATGACCTCTTTGTCCTCAGTAATCTTGACAACAAATGGCTGCTTATAGTTTAGTTGAAACTTCACACGAAATGCAAATTCCTTGTCTATTAGTTTGTCCAAGTGTTCAGGGTATATTTGGGGATGATCTTTGAGAAATGAAACGTTAGCCAACGTTCAGATCCTCTGAGATTGGTTAGTTCAGATACACACAAATAATAATAAATCAAGAAAACAAATAAATGACAGAAGGAATACTTCAGAGTTTTAAACATTTTGCATCTGAGAAGTTTGCTTCTGATAAATATTATTTTGGACAAAATTCCATACCAAAATTTTTCAGAATAAGCTTGAACCTATCTTCAGCAAGGGGTTTTGTGAAAATATCAGCCCACTGATGATCGGTATCAACAAAGGCTAAGTTTATAATACCCTTCTGAACATAGTCTCTGATGAAGTGATGTTTAATTTCTATATGTTTTGCCTTAGAGTGTAAAATGGGGTTTTTAGACAAACATATAGCAGAAGTATTATCACAGAATATAGAAACATTACTCTCAAAGATCTGATAGTCTTCTAGCTGACTTTTCATCCAGAGCATCTGCGTGCTACATCCAGCAGCAGCAATATATTCTGCCTCTGTAGTTGATAGCGCAATTGTACGTTGTTTCTTGCTATACCAGGAGATTAAATTTCTTCCTAGAAATCGACAACTTCCAGAAGTACTTTTCTTTCCACTCTGTCTCCAGCGTAATCAGCATCACAGAATCCAACTAGTTTAAATTCATTAGATCTTTTGTAACACAAACCTACATTAGAAGTACCTTTCAGATACCTTAGAATCCTCTTAACAGCTGTTAAGTGTGATTCTCTAGGATCTGATTGGAATCTTGCACACAAGCATACACTGAATAAAATGTTAGGTCTAGAAGCAGTTAAGTAGAGAAGAGATCCTATCATACCTCTGTAGAGTTTCTGATCTACTTTCTTACTTACCTCTTCCTTACCAAGAGTACTTGTTCGATGCATAGGGGTCTTTGCCATCTTACTATCAGTCATGTTGAACTTCTTCAGAAGCTCTTTAACATATTTGGTCTGATGAATGTAAGTGCAATCTGGAGTCTGGTTGACTTGAATTCCCAGAAAGAATCTCAACTCTCCCATCATGCTCATCTCAAATTCAGCCTGCATACATTGAGCAAACTCCTTTCCCAGCGTAACATTTTTAGATCCAAATATAATATCATCCACATATATTTGACAAATTAACAGATCTTTCTTAAATGTTTTACAGAAGAGAGTTGTTTCCACTTTGCCTCTGATAAAATTTGTCTCCAGAAGAAAATTGTTTAATCTCTCATACCAAGCTCTGGGAGCTTGTTTTAAACCATAAAGAGATTTCTTTAGTTTACAAACATGTTCTGGAAATTTTTCACTTTCAAAACCAGGAGATTGGTGAACATAGACTTTTTCTTCTATAATTCCATTTAAGAAGACACTCTTAACATCCATCTGATATAGAGTGATGTTATTTTGTGCAGCAAAAGAAATAAGTAAACGAATAGACTCTAACCTGGCTACAAGAGCATAAGTCTCTATATAATCAATTCCTTCTTGCTGGATATAACCTTGAGCAACAAGCCTTGCTTTGTTTCTTTCAACTTCTCCTTTTTCATTCAACTTATTTTTGAAGACCTATTTAGTTCCAATTATGTTGAATCCTTTTGGTCTTGGAACCAAATCCCAAACGTCATTTCTTGTGAACTGATTGAGCTCTTCTTGCATGGCAATTATCCAGTCATTGTCTTGTAGAGCTTCATCCACAGAAGTTGGTTCAATAATTGACACAAACCCAAATAATGACGCTTCAGATGATCTTAGGTAGGATCTTGTTCTTATAGGGTCATCCTTCTTTCCAATGATCACATCCTCTAGGTGAGAGGCCTTGATTCTAGAAGATGATCCTCTAACATTTGATTCTTCAGAAATGTTCAAGTTGTTCATTTGAGAAGCTAAAGGAGTAGCATTTGGCATTGCTTCTGGTTCCTTCACTTGAACTTTTTCTGCCTCTGAGCCTTCAGAGTCTGTGAGAATTACTTCTTTATCTGCAGAACTTTCAAACTGCTTTGACTTTTCAATGCCAAGCTTATCATCAAATCTAACCTGTATAGATTCCTCCACAATCTATGTTTCAGTATTGTATACTCTGTAGCCTTTAGAACATTCAGAATACCCAAGCATGAAACACTTCTGTGATTTAGAATCAAACTTTTTAAGATTCTCTTTAGTGTTCAACATATAAGATATACATCCAAAAGGATGAAAATAAGAAATGTTGGGATTTATGTTCCTCCACAATTCATAGGGAGTCTTTTCCAGAAGAGGTCTTACAGACACTCTGTTCTGAATGTAGCACGTTGTGTTTGTTGCTTCTGCCCAAAAATTCTTTGCCAGATTAGTCTCGTTGATCATGGTTCTGGCCATTTCTTGCATAGTTCTATTTTTCCTCTCTACAACTCCATTCTGTTGTGGAGTTATAGGGCAGGAGAAATCATGAGTAATGTCATTTTCATTAAAATATTTTTCAAAATATTTGTTTTCAAATTCGCCACCATGATCACTTCTCACTTTAGCAATTTTAAAATCTTTTTCATTCTGGACTTGTTTGCAGAAGTCAAAGAACACAGAATGTGACTCATCCTTGTGTTTTAGGAATTTTACCCATGTCCATCTGCTATAGTCATCAACAATGACTAATCCATACTTCTTACCTCTGATGGATGCAGTTTTCACTGGTCCAAACAGATCAATGTGAAGTAATTTTAATGGTCTTGAAGTTGAAACAACATTCTTAGTTTTAAAAGAAGATTTTGAAAATTTTCCTTTTTGACATGCTTCACAAAGAGCATATGAGTTGAACTTCAACTTAGGAAGTCCTCTGACCAGATTGAGTTTATTAATCTGAGATATACGTCTCATATTAATATGCCCCAATCTTCTGTGTCAGACCCATTGCTCATCATTAACAGACATAAGGCATTTAACATTTTGAACCTTAAGTTCTGAAAGATTGATTTTGTAAATGTTGTTCTTCCTCTTTCCATTAAATAGGATTGAGCCATCCTTCTGACTAACAGCTTTGCAACATTGTTGATTAAAGATTATGTCATAACCATTGTCACTTAATTGACTTATGGACAATAGATTATGCTTTATTCCTTCTACAAGTAAAAAAAAATAGATATAGAGGGAAGGTTACCATTGCCAATAGTACCAGAGCCAATAATCTTGCCCTTCTGATTCCCTCCAAACTTCACTTCTCCTCCAGATTTAAGCTCTAGGCTTTGGAACATAAACCTTTCTCCCGTCATGTGACGTGAGCAGCCAGAGTCCAGGTACCATGACCGGCGTCTTGACTTTTCTGCTAAATACATCTGCAACAGGGATTATCTTATCCTTAGGTACCCAGATCTTTTTGGGTCCTTTTGGGTTAGTTACCTTAAAAGTTTGTCTGAACTTCTGTCTTTTTACAACTGTTTTGTTCTGACTTACTTTTGGTTTAAACACAGGAAAGTTCTGATCAGAACGTGTGTGTTTTATATCATTCAGATGACCAAACTTAAAATGAGAATATAAGGGAGTCTTCTTAATGATAAGTTTATCAACAGGCATTGGATTTAAATCCTTTCCAGAGGAAGATTCATATCCAATTCCTTTCCTGTTGTTTCTGCTAACTACATAGATCATTGAAGCCATCTTGCTTCTATCTATGCTTTTAGCCAGAAACTTCTGAAAGCTGAAGTCATATTCTTCTAAAATATTTTTGCATTTTGACTTAGTTTCAGATTCAGAGTCTTGTTGATCTTTTTCAAAATTGTTTTTCATTTTTAAATTGTTTTCTTTGAGCTCAACAACTTCTGACTTTAACAAATTATTCTCATATTCAAGATTGCATTTAAGCTTCTTGTATTTGAGCTTAATCTGGTTATATTTTTTCAGGACTTCTGATAAAACTTTAATAAGTTCTTCCTTAGTGAGATCAGAAAGTACCTCTTCTGAGTCAGATTCAGAATCAGATTCAGATCCAGATGATCCTTCATCCTGATCTTCCACGCCTGCCATCAGAGCCATGTTGGCGCATTCTTCTTCATATTCTGATGAAGATCCAGAATCATCTGAATCATCCCAGATTGCCATTAGAACCTTCTTCTTTTTGTCAAACTTCCTCTTTGGCTTTTCTTTTAGAAGCTTTAGACAGTCATTCTTGTAATGGCCAGGTTCTTTGCATTCAGAGAAAACAACCTCCTTCTTTCCAGATCTTTTTGGTCCAGAGGACTCCTTGCGATGATATGGCTTCTTGAAGTTCTTGAACTTCCTCTGTTTGTGCTTCCAGAGTCTGTTGATTTTTCTGGACAGCAAGGACAGTTCATCTTCTTCAGAAGAAGAAGACTCTTCAGAACTATCTTCTAACACCTGCAATGCTTTAACAAATTTGTTAGATTTTAAGGCAATTGACTTACCTTTCTTTTGAGGCTCTTCTTCCTCAAGTTCAATTTCATGGCTCCTCAGTGAGCTGATTAGTTCCTCCAATGTGATCTTGTTCAGATCCTTAGCTAGCTTCAGGGAAATGACCATAGGTATCCATCTGATAGGAAAGCTTCTGATGATCTTCTTCACATTATCAGCAGTTGAGTAGCCTTTGTCAAGCACTTTTAATCCAGCTGTGAGGATCTGGAATCTAGAGAACATAGTTTCTATAGATTCAGATTCTTCCATTTTAAACGCTTCATACTTCTGGATCAGTGCCAGAGCCTTGGTCTCTTTAACTTGTGAGTTCCCTTCGTGTGTCATCTTCAAAGACTCAAACAAATCAAATGCAGTTTCTCTGTTGGTGATCTTCTCATACTCAGTATGAGATATTGCATTTAATAAGATTGTTCTAGCTTTGTGATGATCTCTGAACTCCTTCTTTTGGGCTTCAGTCATAGATTTTCTATCAGTTTTCTTGTCATCCCCATCAATGGGGTGAACATACCCATCAATGACTAAGTCCCATAGATCAGCATCATAACCAAGGAAGAAACTCTCTATTTTGTCCTTCCAATAGTCAAACTTCTCCCCATCAAACATAGGGGGTTTTGTGCTGATTCTATCCCTTTCTGCATATCTGTTGTTGCTGTTAGATGTTGAAGTTTCAGCCATAATAACAACCAAGAATATATATCAAAGTTTTCTCACTGGATCTTTTCTGTCACGGTGAAGTGATAGCACACACAGAACCGGAGCTCTGATGCCAACTGAAGGTGAGAAAATACTTAGAAGGGGGGTTGAATAAGTATATAGAAAATATTATGGCAATAAAAATACAATGATTTTTATCCTAGTTCGTTGAACTCAACTACTCCAGTCCACCCTATCAAGAGTGATCTTCCTTTCTCCATAAGGACTTAATCCACTATTAATCAAAATAATTACAATAGCAAACACTAAGAGCAACTGTTCTTAGTCTTCTCAAGAACTACTGACCACAACTGGGTCTTCTCAAGGAACTTTTACAATCAAATGTAAAACTAAACAAGTGTTTGAATGCTTCTAAGAAAGCTATATCACAACTGTGATTTACACTTAAGTTTAAGAACGTATGAAATAAATTCAGCAAAGAGAATAATTTGTATGAGAGTTTTTCAATGAATTTCTTTCAATAGTCGTCGACTTGAGAAAGATGTTGAAGTCTTCCTTTTATAGGCACATAAGTCCAAGACGTTTGCACTTTGAAGACCGTGTACTGAAAAGAGTTGTAGCCTTTTTGTCTTCACATCACTTGACCTTTCCTAGAAGTAGAACGTTCAGAGAAATATTTTTTGCCTGTGTTCTTATGTCTAGCATAAATGAGGAAAGAGTCGTTTGGCATAATGATCCGCTGTCGCGCGCGGATCAAAACGAGTGTTTTTGTAAAAATGCAGTAAGCGACAGTAACTCGGAATATCGTTCTCAAGGATTATTGATTACTAATAATCGAATAAAAAAGGGGTTTGTTTGGTTTAGGATCGATTAAATAAAGAGATTGCAATTAAGCGGTTAAAATAAGTGATTAACAAAATAAGTCAATCTATTGTTTTCGGTTCCGGCTTATCACGGGTTTCTACCTTACCAATTTCCTAAGCCAATTCGATCTCTATTCGATTGTTAATTGACAAGCGCAAAAGACATAAACTAGATTGACAATCCTATATTCCGAATTAAGCAAACGGATTAAGTTTTCGTGAATTAAGCAAACACGAATTACAAACGCGAAATAACGACAAAGCGACGTAACGGCGAATAAAAGTTAAGGATGCAATCATACGAATTTAATCAAAACAATTCTATAAGCTAACATATTAAACAAATGTAATTCATAGAATAGTATTGAAAGAGAAACGAATTAAATTGATAAAATATAAACCTCAAAGCATTGGGACGCGATTACGGCATATTGACTCTTTGGGATTAGTTCTCCATTCGAATTGTACAAGCTTTCAAATATATTTTTTCGCGAATAGTGAATAATTTGAACGGTAACACGAGTTCTCCTTAAAAAGGTAAACAATGGATCCGGTTCAAAACCCAACTGGGTCAAAAATATAACCCAGACCCAAAACATGACCCAAAACTAAAACAATATCCTAATGCTGCAACTTCAACGAATATTCTGGGAAAATATGTTCTGAATATGACTTTGACTCCAACACGAAAGTTGTAGCTCTATCTCTTAGCTTTCCGTCGATTTTTAGAACGCCTCAAACGGATTCCCGGAACTCCAGTTATGATCGTTTCCGTGCAGACTGCTAAAGCTGAAAAATAAAGTGCGAAAATCAAATTAAACCAAAAATAAAATAAAATGTAAAAACATAATAAAACATAAAAATAATCAAAATAAAGTAAAGAAATGCCTAAGTAAAAATATAGGAGAATATGCATAAATATGCACTGATCAAATTCCCCCACACTTGAACTTTTGCACTCCGAGCAAAATTAAAATAAAACAAAACAAACAAAGCACAAACACATCAACAGTTACTCATTCCAAGCTGTAAGTCTTCTTCAGTTAAGTTTGCATCGATAGGTACTAATCTTACACACTAAGGATATTGTAGGAACACTAATCCACAATTGTGCAGACATAAACCTCCTGAGTATACAAATCAACTTGAATCATGTTATTATGCTAAAGCCTAACTTACTCTTCCTCCTTTTTGCTCTTTTTCATTCAGGCGCAATCACATTAAGCCTGTTATCTCCACACACTCATAGCAAGGCGACCGGTTCTTGACTTTGATCCTTTTTGTTTGGGATTCTAGTACTTACGTGGCATAACCCTTTGCCGACTCAATTGTAGTTGCGGGGGATCGGACCGTAATCCGCCCTACCAAGTTCAGCACCAGAAACCGTTGAACCAACTAACGAGTAATAAAAAAAAATTCAACTTTTTCTTTTCTTTTTTTCTTCTTTTTATTCTTTTTCTTTTCAATTTGATCACTCACTTATATTCATCGGCTTCCCTGCGTAGAATGTGTATGAGATGGTGCTGACTGCTGAAATAAACTACTCAAGAGCTGTCAGAGAATGAAAATTCAAGGCTAAATCATAATAAGAATTCAAATCAATTTCCATATGCAGGAGACTTACGGTGTTAAGACGATACCGATCTTGTGAATGTTTCCCAAGTCTCCGTAAACTAATCCCAAATTAGACTATAGCCTAAAACTTTCAAGAAGATGCAATTTTTTTTAATTAAATCAAAACAAAATAAAGAAAATTAAAAGAAATAAAACAAGGTAAATGGTTTCCTCCCCCACACTTAAAGTATACATTGTCCTCAATGAAAGAACATAAATATAAAATAAGAGTGAGAGAAATGAAGGAATACACCCGAGTCAAGGTGGATAAGTGATCACATAGGCATCATTTCCCAAAGAGATATTTCCTGCGGTCTTCTCTTCCAAAGTGAGGAGTAACTTTGGATAGCAGCAATCACTCTTGAAATTTGTATTAGTTCATTCGCCTTTTATTCTAGGATCAAATAAGAATCTCACTAATTTTCTTTCATCTTCAATCAAGGTCCATCCAATTCCCTTCTTATGTTTCTTCAAAATCTGAAAAAGCTTATTTTCTTTATAAAAATCAAGGTTAGAATAAAATATGACTGGAAGCTTTTTATTCATATCTAAATAAGCATAATTCGAATTGTTATAAAGCGGTTTAAGCTCTAAGGGGGGAGGTTGTTCAATGGATGGTGAGGTCGGGGCAGTCATGACGTCAAGAGTTTCAGCTGCATAAACAACTTCATCTGCATGAAAAATATCACCCTGCACGGCAGCATTAATCTCAGCACAAACAGAGCAAATGTTAGTGTCGGTACATGAATCACAAGAGTAAGTATCAGCATAATCTAATAAAGATGGAAAATCAGATAACAACTCAGGATAAATATCATCAACTAAATCAGACAATAACTCTTTTGGATTCACTACTGTTTGGGCTGGTAGTTGGTTTGATTCTTGAGTTTGCTGCATGGCATTCACTATAGTGGCAAGCTGTCCAATCTGTGTCTGCAAAGCCTGAAGAGTGGAATCTGTTTGTTGCTGAAACTGAAGATCATTTATAGCCATTTGCTTGACAAGATCCTCTAATGAAGGTTCATAAGGTGTAGAGCACACAATTTGGAATTCATTCATATGCTTCTTCGGATCCTCACCTGCAAGTCCATTAAACCTTGGCAACAAGTGTATTAAACTAGATTCCAATTCGAAAGGAACAGCAACATCGTCATATTCAATACACAAGCCATTATAAGTCACATAAGGGGCAACCAATTGCCTTAAGGTTCTGTTTTCAGCCATTTCAAAATTAAGTTTAGTATCCGAAGCAAACAAGTTATGCAGATAGTCAGACTCAGACTCAAATACAATGATAGAAAACGATTAATTAAATTTCAGAAAAATAAAATAACACCAGAATTAAGCTAATTAAGAAAAATAACAACTATGAGAATTTTTTTGATTTTTTTCGACTCTATGAAAATAGTAAAAAATTCATTAAAAATAGAAAAAATAGTTTTTTGGCGATTCTGAGGGTGGATCCATGTATTCCTTTAGGAATACAAGGAATAATGACCGGACGAGTTTTCTGCTTCTCGTAGGAAAAACAGTTTTACGATCAGACACAATTTTTCCAAAAACCGATTTTTTCGACTCTAGACGCGAGTTGAACGAAACCGCGAGGACACTAAGGTCTGGACTCGAGGACACTAACCCTATGACTCTAAAAATGATTAATAGAAACAAGAATCCCCAGCAACAGCGCCAATTTGATCCGCTGTCACGCGCGGATCAAAACGAGTGTTTTTGTAAAAATGCAGTACAACGACAGTAACTCAGAATATCGTTCTCAAGGATTCTTGATTACTAATAATCGAATAAAAAAGAGGTTTGTTTGGTTTAGGATCGATTAAATAAAGAGATTGCAATTAAGCGGTTAAAATAAGTGATTAACAAAATAAGTCAATCTACTGTTTTCGGTTCCGGCTAATCACGGGTTTCTACCTTACCAATTTCCTAAGCGACTTCGATCTCTATTCGATTGTCAATTGACAAGCGCAAAAGACATAAACTAGATTGACAATCCTATATTCCGAATTAAGCAAACGGATTAAGTTTTCGTGAATTAAGCAAACACGAATTACAAACGCGAAATAACGACAAAGCGACGTAACGGCGAATAAAAGTTAAGGATGCAATCATACGAATTTAATCAAAACAATTCTATAAGCTAACATATTAAACAAATGTAATTCATAGAATAGTATTGAAAGAGAAACGAATTAAATTGATAAAATATAAACCTCAAAGCATTGGGACGCGATTACGGCATATTGACTCTTTGGGATTAGTTCTCCATTCGAATTGTACAAGCTTTCAAATATATTTTTTCGCGAATAGTGAATAATTTGAACAGTAACACGAGTTCTCCTTAAAAAGGTAAACAATGGATCCGGTTCAAAACCCAACTGGGTCAAAAATATAACCCAGACCCAAAACATGACCCAAAACTAAAACAATATCCTAATGCTGCAACTTCAACGAATATTCTAGGAAAATATGTTCTGAATATGACTTTGACTCCAACACGAAAGTTGTAGCTCTATCTCTTAGCTTTCCGTCGATTTTTAGAACGCCTCAAACGGATTCCCGGAACTCCAGTTATGATCGTTTCCGTGCAGACTGCTAAAGCTGAAAAATAAAGTGCGAAAATCAAATTAAACCAAAAATAAAATAAAATGTAAAAACATAATAAAACATAAAAATAATCAAAATAAAGTAAAGAAATGCCTAAGTAAAAATATAGGAGAATATGCATAAATATGCACTGATCAAATTCCCCCACACTTGAACTTTTGCACTCCGAGCAAAATTAAAATAAAACAAAACAAACAAAGCACAAACACATCAACAGTTACTCATTCCAAGCTGTAAGTCTTCTTCAGTTAAGTTTGCATCGATAGGTACTAATCTTACACACTAAGGATATTGTAGGAACACTAATCCACAATTGTGCAGACATAAACCTCCTGAGTATACAAATCAACTTGAATCATGTTATTATGCTAAAGCCTAACTTACTCTTCCTCCTTTTTGCTCTTTTTCATTCAGGCGCAATCACATTAAGCCTGTTATCTCCACACACTCATAGCAAGGCGACCGGTTCTTGACTTTGATCCTTTTTGTTTGGGATTCTAGTACTTACGTGGCATAACCCTTTGCCGACTCAATTGTAGTTGCGGGGGATCGGACCGTAATCCGCCCTACCAAGTTCAGCACCAGAAACCGTTGAACCAACTAACGAGTAATAAAAAAAAATTCAACTTTTTCTTTTCTTTTTTTCTTCTTTTTATTCTTTTTCTTTTCAATTTGATCACTCACTTATATTCATCGGCTTCCCTGCGTAGAATGTGTATGAGATGGTGCTGACTGCTGAAATAAACTACTCAAGAGCTGTCAGAGAATGAAAATTCAAGGCTAAATCATAATAAGAATTCAAATCAATTTCCATATGCAGGAGACTTACGGTGTTAAGACGATACCGATCTTGTGAATGTTTCCCAAGTCTCCGTAAACTAATCCCAAATTAGACTATAGCCTAAAACTTTCAAGAAGATGCAATTTTTTTTAATTAAATCAAAACAAAATAAAGAAAATTAAAAGAAATAAAACAAGGTAAATGGTTTCCTCCCCCACACTTAAAGTATACATTGTCCTCAATGAAAGAACATAAATATAAAATAAGAGTGAGAGAAATGAAGGAATACACCCGAGTCAAGGTGGATAAGTGATCACATAGGCATCATTTCCCAAAGAGATATTTCCTGCGGTCTTCTCTTCCAAAGTGAGGAGTAACTTTGGATAGCAGCAATCACTCTTGAAATTTGTATTAGTTCATTCGCCTTTTATTCTAGGATCAAATAAGAATCTCACTAATTTTCTTTCATCTTCAATCAAGGTCCATCCAATTCCCTTCTTATGTTTCTTCAAAATCTGAAAAAGCTTATTTTCTTTATAAAAATCAAGGTTAGAATAAAATATGACTGGAAGCTTTTTATTCATATCTAAATAAGCATAATTCGAATTGTTATAAAGCGGTTTAAGCTCTAAGGGGGGAGGTTGTTCAATGGATGGTGAGGTCGGGGCAGTCATGACGTCAAGAGTTTCAGCTGCATAAACAACTTCATCTGCATGAAAAATATCACCCTGCACGGCAGCATTAATCTCAGCACAAACAGAGCAAATGTTAGTGTCGGTACATGAATCACAAGAGTAAGTATCAGCATAATCTAATAAAGATGGAAAATCAGATAACAACTCAGGATAAATATCATCAACTAAATCAGACAATAACTCTTTTGGATTCACTACTGTTTGGGCTGGTAGTTGGTTTGATTCTTGAGTTTGCTGCATGGCATTCACTATAGTGGCAAGCTGTCCAATCTGTGTCTGCAAAGCCTGAAGAGTGGAATCTGTTTGTTGCTGAAACTGAAGATCATTTATAGCCATTTGCTTGACAAGATCCTCTAATGAAGGTTCATAAGGTGTAGAGCACACAATTTGGAATTCATTCATATGCTTCTTCGGATCCTCACCTGCAAGTCCATTAAACCTTGGCAACAAGTGTATTAAACTAGATTCCAATTCGAAAGGAACAGCAACATCGTCATATTCAATACACAAGCCATTATAAGTCACATAAGGGGCAACCAATTGCCTTAAGGTTCTGTTTTCAGCCATTTCAAAATTAAGTTTAGTATCCGAAGCAAACAAGTTATGCAGATAGTCAGACTCAGACTCAAATACAATGATAGAAAACGATTAATTAAATTTCAGAAAAATAAAATAACACCAGAATTAAGCTAATTAAGAAAAATAACAACTATGAGAATTTTTTTGATTTTTTTCGACTCTATGAAAATAGTAAAAAATTCATTAAAAATAGAAAAAATAGTTTTTTGGCGATTCTGAGGGTGGATCCATGTATTCCTTTAGGAATACAAGGAATAATGACCGGACGAGTTTTCTGCTTCTCGTAGGAAAAACAGTTTTACGATCAGACACAATTTTTCCAAAAACCGATTTTTTCGACTCTAGACGCGAGTTGAACGAAACCGCGAGGACACTAAGGTCTGGACTCGAGGACACTAACCCTATGACTCTAAAAATGATTAATAGAAACAAGAATCCCCAGCAACAGCGCCAATTTGATCCGCTGTCACGCGCGGATCAAAACGAGTGTTTTTGTAAAAATGCAGTACAACGACAGTAACTCAGAATATCGTTCTCAAGGATTCTTGATTACTAATAATCGAATAAAAAAGAGGTTTGTTTGGTTTAGGATCGATTAAATAAAGAGATTGCAATTAAGCGGTTAAAATAAGTGATTAACAAAATAAGTCAATCTACTGTTTTCGGTTCCGGCTAATCACGGGTTTCTACCTTACCAATTTCCTAAGCGACTTCGATCTCTATTCGATTGTCAATTGACAAGCGCAAAAGACATAAACTAGATTGACAATCCTATATTCCGAATTAAGCAAACGGATTAAGTTTTCGTGAATTAAGCAAACACGAATTACAAACGCGAAATAACGACAAAGCGACGTAACGGCGAATAAAAGTTAAGGATGCAATCATACGAATTTAATCAAAACAATTCTATAAGCTAACATATTAAACAAATGTAATTCATAGAATAGTATTGAAAGAGAAACGAATTAAATTGATAAAATATAAACCTCAAAGCATTGGGACGCGATTACGGCATATTGACTCTTTGGGATTAGTTCTCCATTCGAATTGTACAAGCTTTCAAATATATTTTTTCGCGAATAGTGAATAATTTGAACAGTAACACGAGTTCTCCTTAAAAAGGTAAACAATGGATCCGGTTCAAAACCCAACTGGGTCAAAAATATAACCCAGACCCAAAACATGACCCAAAACTAAAACAATATCCTAATGCTGCAACTTCAACGAATATTCTAGGAAAATATGTTCTGAATATGACTTTGACTCCAACACGAAAGTTGTAGCTCTATCTCTTAGCTTTCCGTCGATTTTTAGAACGCCTCAAACGGATTCCCGGAACTCCAGTTATGATCGTTTCCGTGCAGACTGCTAAAGCTGAAAAATAAAGTGCGAAAATCAAATTAAACCAAAAATAAAATAAAATGTAAAAACATAATAAAACATAAAAATAATCAAAATAAAGTAAAGAAATGCCTAAGTAAAAATATAGGAGAATATGCATAAATATGCACTGATCAAATTCCCCCACACTTGAACTTTTGCACTCCGAGCAAAATTAAAATAAAACAAAACAAACAAAGCACAAACACATCAACAGTTACTCATTCCAAGCTGTAAGTCTTCTTCAGTTAAGTTTGCATCGATAGGTACTAATCTTACACACTAAGGATATTGTAGGAACACTAATCCACAATTGTGCATACATAAACCTCCTGAGTATACAAATCAACTTGAATCATGTTATTATGCTAAAGCCTAACTTACTCTTCCTCCTTTTTGCTCTTTTTCATTCAGGCGCAATCACATTAAGCCTGTTATCTCCACACACTCATATCAAGGCGACCGGTTCTTGACTTTGATCCTTTTTGTTTGGGATTCTAGTACTTACGTGGCATAACCCTTTGCCGACTCAATTGTAGTTGCGGGGGATCGGATCGTAATCCGCCCTACCAAGTTCAGCACCAGAAACCGTTGAACCAACTAACGAGTAATAAAAAAAAATTCAACTTTTTCTTTTCTTTTTTTCTTCTTTTTCTTTTTTTTCTTTTCAATTTGATCACTCACTTATATTCATCGGCTTCCCTGCGTAGAATGTGTATGAGATGGTGCTGACTGCTGAAATAAACTACTTAAGAGCTGTCAGAGAATGAAAATTCAAGGCTAAATCATAATAAGAATTCAAATCAATTTCCATATGCAGGAGACTTACGGTGTTAAGACGATACCGATCTTGTGAATGTTTCCCAAGTCTCCGTAAACTAATCCCAAATTAGACTATAGCCTAAAACTTTCAAGAAGATGCAATTTTTTTTAATTAAATCAAAACAAAATAAAGAAAATTAAAAGAAATAAAACAAGGTAAATGGTTTCCTCCCCCACACTTAAAGTATACATTGTCCTCAATGAAAGAACATAAATATAAAATAAGAGTGAGAGAAATGAAGGAATACACCCGAGTCAAGGTGGATAAGTGATCACATAGGCATCATTTCCCAAAGAGATATTTCCTGCGGTCTTCTCTTCCAAAGTGAGGAGTAACTTTGGATAGCAGCAATCACTCTTGAAATTTGTATTAGTTCATTCGCCTTTTATTCTAGGATCAAATAAGAATCTCACTAATTTTCTTTCATCTTCAATCAAGGTCCATCCAATTCCCTTCTTATGTTTCTTCAAAATCTGAAAAAGCTTATTTTCTTTATAAAAATCAAGGTTAGAATAAAATATGACTGGAAGCTTTTTATTCATATCTAAATAAGCATAATTCGAATTGTTATAAAGCGGTTTAAGCTCTAAGGGGGGAGGTTGTTCAATGGATGGTGAGGTCGGGGCAGTCATGACGTCAAGAGTTTCAGCTGCATAAACAACTTCATCTGCATGAAAAATATCACCCTGCACGGCAGCATTAATCTCAGCACAAACAGAGCAAATGTTAGTGTCGGTACATGAATCACAAGAGTAAGTATCAGCATAATCTAATAAAGATGGAAAATCAGATAACAACTCAGGATAAATATCATCAACTAAATCAGACAATAACTCTTTTGGATTCACTACTGTTTGGGCTGGTAGTTGGTTTGATTCTTGAGTTTGCTGCATGGCATTCACTATAGTGGCAAGCTGTCCAATCTGTGTCTGCAAAGCCTGAAGAGTGGAATCTGTTTGTTGCTGAAACTGAAGATCATTTATAGCCATTTGCTTGACAAGATCCTCTAATGAAGGTTCATAAGGTGTAGAGCACACAATTTGGAATTCATTCATATGCTTCTTCGGATCCTCACCTGCAAGTCCATTAAACCTTGGCAACAAGTGTATTAAACTAGATTCCAATTCGAAAGGAACAGCAACATCGTCATATTCAATACACAAGCCATTATAAGTCACATAAGGGGCAACCAATTGCCTTAAGGTTCTGTTTTCAGCCATTTCAAAATTAAGTTTAGTATCCGAAGCAAACAAGTTATGCAGATAGTCAGACTCAGACTCAAATACAATGATAGAAAACGATTAATTAAATTTCAGAAAAATAAAATAACACCAGAATTAAGCTAATTAAGAAAAATAACAACTATGAGAATTTTTTTGATTTTTTTCGACTCTATGAAAATAGTAAAAAATTCATTAAAAATAGAAAAAATAGTTTTTTGGCGATTCTGAGGGTGGATCCATGTATTCCTTTAGGAATACAAGGAATAATGACCGGACGAGTTTTCTGCTTCTCGTAGGAAAAACAGTTTTACGATCAGACACAATTTTTCCAAAAACCGATTTTTTCGACTCTAGACGCGAGTTGAACGAAACCGCGAGGACACTAAGGTCTGGACTCGAGGACACTAACCCTATGACTCTAAAAATGATTAATAGAAACAAGAATCCCCAGCAACAGCGCCAATTTGATCCGCTGTCACGCGCGGATCAAAACGAGTGTTTTTGTAAAAATGCAGTACAACGACAGTAACTCAGAATATCGTTCTCAAGGATTCTTGATTACTAATAATCGAATAAAAAAGAGGTTTGTTTGGTTTAGGATCGATTAAATAAAGAGATTGCAATTAAGCGGTTAAAATAAGTGATTAACAAAATAAGTCAATCTACTGTTTTCGGTTCCGGCTAATCACGGGTTTCTACCTTACCAATTTCCTAAGCGACTTCGATCTCTATTCGATTGTCAATTGACAAGCGCAAAAGACATAAACTAGATTGACAATCCTATATTCCGAATTAAGCAAACGGATTAAGTTTTCGTGAATTAAGCAAACACGAATTACAAACGCGAAATAACGACAAAGCGACGTAACGGCGAATAAAAGTTAAGGATGCAATCATACGAATTTAATCAAAACAATTCTATAAGCTAACATATTAAACAAATGTAATTCATAGAATAGTATTGAAAGAGAAACGAATTAAATTGATAAAATATAAACCTCAAAGCATTGGGACGCGATTACGGCATATTGACTCTTTGGGATTAGTTCTCCATTCGAATTGTACAAGCTTTCAAATATATTTTTTCGCGAATAGTGAATAATTTGAACAGTAACACGAGTTCTCCTTAAAAAGGTAAACAATGGATCCGGTTCAAAACCCAACTGGGTCAAAAATATAACCCAGACCCAAAACATGACCCAAAACTAAAACAATATCCTAATGCTGCAACTTCAACGAATATTCTAGGAAAATATGTTCTGAATATGACTTTGACTCCAACACGAAAGTTGTAGCTCTATCTCTTAGCTTTCCGTCGATTTTTAGAACGCCTCAAACGGATTCCCGGAACTCCAGTTATGATCGTTTTCGTGCAGACTGCTAAAGCTGAAAAATAAAGTGCGAAAATCAAATTAAACCAAAAATAAAATAAAATGTAAAAACATAATAAAACATAAAAATAATCAAAATAAAGTAAAGAAATGCCTAAGTAAAAATATAGGAGAATATGCATAAATATGCACTGATCAAATTCCCCCACACTTGAACTTTTGCACTCCGAGCAAAATTAAAATAAAACAAAACAAACAAAGCACAAACACATCAACAGTTACTCATTCCAAGCTGTAAGTCTTCTTCAGTTAAGTTTGCATCGATAGGTACTAATCTTACACACTAAGGATATTGTAGGAACACTAATCCACAATTGTGCAGACATAAACCTCCTGAGTATACAAATCAACTTGAATCATGTTATTATGCTAAAGCCTAACTTACTCTTCCTCCTTTTTGCTCTTTTTCATTCAGGCGCAATCACATTAAGCCTGTTATCTCCACACACTCATAGCAAGGCGACCGGTTCTTGACTTTGATCCTTTTTGTTTGGGATTCTAGTACTTACGTGGCATAACCCTTTGCCGACTCAATTGTAGTTGCGGGGGATCGGACCGTAATCCGCCCTACCAAGTTCAGCACCAGAAACCGTTGAACCAACTAACGAGTAATAAAAAAAAAATTCAACTTTTTCTTTTCTTTTTTTCTTCTTTTTCTTTTTTTTCTTTTCAATTTGATCACTCACTTATATTCATCGGCTTCCCTGCGTAGAATGCGTATGAGATGGTGCTGACTGCTGAAATAAACTACTCAAGAGCTGTCAGAGAATGAAAATTCAAGGCTAAATCATAATAAGAATTCAAATCAATTTCCATATGCAGGAGACTTACGGTGTTAAGACGATACCGATCTTGTGAATGTTTCCCAAGTCTCCGTAAACTAATCCCAAATTAGACTATAGCCTAAAATTTTCAAGAAGATGCAATTTTTTTTAATTAAATCAAAACAAAATAAAGAAAATTTAAAGAAATAAAACAAGGTAAATGGTTTCCTCCCCCACACTTAAAGCATACATTGTCCTCAATGAAAGAACATAAATATAAAATAAGAGTGAGAGAAATGAAGGAATACACCCGAGTCAAGGTGGATAAGTGATCACATAGGCATCATTTCCCAAAGAGATATTTCCTGCGGTCTTCTCTTCCAAAGTGAGGAGTAACTTTGGATAGCAGCAATCACTCTTGAAATTTGTATTAGTTCATTCGCCTTTTATTCTAGGATCAAATAAGAATCTCACTAATTTTCTTTCATCTTCAATCAAGGTCCATCCAATTCCCTTCTTATGTTTCTTCAAAATCTGAAAAAGCTTATTTTCTTTATAAAAATCAAGGTTAGAATAAAATATGACTGGAAGATTTTTATTCATATCTAAATAAGCATAATTCGAATTGTTATAAAGCGGTTTAAGCTCTAAGGGGGGAGGTTGTTCAATGGATGGTGAGGTCGGGGCAGTCGTGACGTCAAGAGTTTCAGCTGCATAAACAACTTCATCTGCATGAAAAATATCACCCTGCACGGCAGCATTAATCTCAGCACAAACAGAGCAAATGTTAGTGTCGGTACATGAATCACAAGAGTAAGTATCAGCATAATCTAATAAAGATGGAAAATCAGATAACAACTCAGGATAAATATCATCAACTAAATCAGACAATAACTCTTTTGGATTCACTACTGTTTGGGCTGGTAGTTGGTTTGATTCTTGAGTTTGCTGCATGGCATTCACTATAGTGGCAAGCTGTCCAATCTGTGTCTGCAAAGCCTGAAGAGTGGAATCTGTTTGTTGCTGAAACTGAAGATCATTTATAGCCATTTGCTTGACAAGATCCTCTAATGAAGGTTCATAAGGTGTAGAGCACACAATTTGGAATTCATTCATATGCTTCTTCGGATCCTCACCTGCAAGTCCATTAAACCTTGGCAACAAGTGTATTAAACTAGATTCCAATTCGAAAGGAACAGCAACATCGTCATATTCAATACACAAGCCATTATAAGTCACATAAGGGGCAACCAATTGCCTTAAGGTTCTGTTTTCAGCCATTTCAAAATTAAGTTTAGTATCCGAAGCAA
>CAWUDS030002299.1:0-222884 GCA_963859935.3 Lathyrus sativus | reverse complement strand
CATTGAATTAAGGTAAATTAGATGTAAATATATTCAATAAGTTTCTTCTCCATCACGAAATTTCATGTTTCTTCGTTAGTAAGCCACAGAGTTGAAAGATTATAAATGAATGACAAATAGATTATATCTAAATGGGTAATCATTAAAATTAGATATTGAATCTCAATGTTAATTGTATTCACCTTAATCACATTGTATTATGGTATAATAGATGTAAACAATTTCTATGTTTTTCTTCTTCTCCATCACCAACATTTGGTTTCTCGACCTCTAAGAAACTAAGTTAAGAGACTACAAATGAATGGTCCATAATTTGTACGTATGCATAACAATTAAAATAAAATATCCAAGCTCGATATTGTTCATATTCATCGTATTCACTTTGACTTATTGTATATTACACCAAAAAATATTCAATATTTTTGTTTCACCATCTCAAAGTTTTAGGATTTTTTATCGCCAAGCAAAATCATAATAGACTATAGCAGATGTAAAAAATTAATTGTATTTTATTTTTCTACTGCATCAAAATTTTTTAGGTTATTCCCCGCTAAAAAAACAAAGTTAAAGACTATAATCCATGATATATATATATTTATAAAAATTGATATTAATTAAATTTAATAATCAAGCTCTAATTTGTTTATATTTACCTTTTTCACATTGAATTAAGGTAAATTAGATGTAAATATATTCAATAAGTTTCTTCTCCATCACGAAATTTCATGTTTCTTCGTCAGTATGCCACATAGTTAAAAGACTATAAATGAATGACAATAGATTATATCTAAATGGGTAATCACTAAAAGTAGATACTCAATCTCAATGTTAATTGTATTCACCATAATCACATTGTATTAAGGTATAATAGATGTAAACAATTTCTATATTTTTCTTCTTCTCCATCACCAAATTATTGGTTTCTTCACCTCTAAGAAACTAAGTTAAGAGACTACAAAAGAATGGTTCATAATTTATACGTTTGCATAAGAATTAAAATAAAATAACCAATTTCAATATTGTTCATATTCATCGCATTCACATTGACTTATTGTATATTAAACCAAAAAATATTCAATATTTTTTTCAGCATCCAAAGTTTTAGGTTTTTTTATCGCTAAGCAAGTAATAGAATAGACTATAGCAGATGTAAAAAGTTAATTATATTTTATTTTTCTACTCCATCAAATTTTTTTAGGTTTTTCCCGCTAAAAAACAAAGTTAAAAGACTATAATCCATGCTATATATATATATATATATTTTATAAAATTGATATTAATTAAATTAAATAATCAAGCTCTAATTTTTTATATTTACCTTTTTCACATTGACTTAAGGTAAATTAGATGTAAATATATTCAATAAGTTTCTTCTCCATGACGAAATTTCATGTTTCTTCATCAGTAAGCCACAGAGTTAAAAGATTATAAATGAATGACAAATAGATTATATCTAAATGGGTAATCATTAAAATTAGATATTGAATCTCAATGTTAATTGTGTTCACCTTAATCACATTGTATTATGGTATAATAGATGTAAACAATTTCTATGTTTTTCTTCTTCTCCATCACCAAACATTTGGTTTCTTCACCTCTAAGAAACTAAGTAAGAGACTACAAATGAATGGTCCATAATTTGTACGTATGCATAACAATTAAAATAAAATATCCAAGCTCAATATTGTTCATATTCATCGTATTCACATTGACTTATTGTATATTACACCAAAAAATATTCAATATTTTTTTTTCACCATCTCAAAGTTTTAGGATTTTTTATCGCCAAGCAAAAATCATAATAGAGTATAGCAGATGTAAAAAATTAATTATATTTTATTTTTCTACTCCATCAAATTTTTTTAGGTTATTCCCCGCTAAAAAACAAAGTTAAAAGACTATAATCCATGTTATATATATATATATATATATATATATATATATATATATATTTATATATATATATATATATATATATATATATATATATTTTATAAAATTGATATTAATTTAAATTAAATAATCAAGCTCTAATTTTTATATTTACCTTTTTCACATTGAATTAAGGTAAATTAGATGTAAATATATTCAATAAGTTTCTTCTCCATCACGAAATTTCATGTTTCTTCGTTAGTAAGCCACAGAGTTGAAAGATTATAAATGAATGACAAATAGATTATATCTAAATGGGTAATCATTAAAATTAGATATTGAATCTCAATGTTAATTGTATTCACCTTAATCACATTGTATTATGGTATAATAGATGTAAACAATTTCTATGTTTTTCTTCTTCTCCATCACCAAACATTTGGTTTCTCGACCTCTAAGAAACTAAGTTAAGAGACTACAAATGAATGGTCCATAATTTGTACGTATGCATAACAATTAAAATAAAATATCCAAGCTCGATATTGTTCATATTCATCGTATTCACTTTGACTTATTGTATATTACACCAAAAAATATTCAATATTTTTGTTTCACCATCTCAAAGTTTTAGGATTTTTTATCGCCAAGCAAAAATCATAAAAGACTATAGCAGATGTAAAAAATTAATTGTATTTTATTTTTCTACTGCATCAAAATTTTTTAGGTTATTCCCCGCTAAAAAACAAAGTTAAAAGACTATAATCCATGATATATATATTTTATAAAAATTGATATTAATTAAATTTAATAATCAAGCTCTAATTTGTTTATATTTACCTTTTTCACATTGAATTAAGGTAAATTAGATGTAAATATATTCAATAAGTTTCTTCTCCATCACGAAATTTCATGTTTCTTCGTCAGTATGCCACATAGTTAAAAGACTATAAATGAATGACAAATAGATTATATCTAATGGGTAATCACTAAAAGTAGATACTCAATCTCAATGTTAATTGTATTCACCATAATCACATTGTATTAAGGTATAATAGATGTAAACAATTTCTATATTTTTCTTCTTCTCCATCACCAAATTATTGGTTTCTTCACTCTAAGAAACTAAGTTAAGAGACTACAAAAGAATGGTTCATAATTTATACGTTTGCATAAGAATTAAAATAAAATAACCAATTTCAATATTGTTCATATTCATCGCATTCACATTGACTTATTGTATATTAAACCAAAAAATATTCAATATTTTTTTCAGCATCCAAAGTTTTAGGTTTTTTTATCGCTAAGCAAGTAACAGAATAGACTATAGCAGATGTAAAAAATTAATTATATTTTATTTTTCTACTCCATCAAATTTTTTTAGGTTATTACCCGCTAAAAAACAAGTTAAAAGACTATAATCCATGCTATATATATATATATATATATATATTTTATAAAATTGATATTAATTAAATTAAATAATCAAGCTCTAATTTTTTATATTTACCTTTTTCACATTGACTTAAGGTAAATTAGATGTAAATATATTCAATAAGTTTCTTCTCCATGACGAAATTTCATGTTTCTTCATCAGTAAGCCACAGAGTTAAAAGATTATAAATGAATGACAAATAGATATATCTAAATGGGTAATCATTAAAATTAGATATTGAATCTCAATGTTAATTGTGTTCACCTTAATCACATTGTATTATGGTATAATAGATGTAAACAATTTCTATGTTTTTCTTCTTCTCCATCACCAAACATTTGGTTTCTTCACCTCTAAGAAACTAAGTTAAGAGACTACAAATGAATGGTCCATAATTTGTACGTATGCATAACAATTAAAATAAAATATCCAAGCTCAATATTGTTCATATTCATCGTATTCACATTGACTTATTGTATATTACACCAAAAAATATTCAATATTTTTTTTTCACCATCTCAAAGTTTAGGATTTTTTATCGCCAAGCAAAAATCATAATAGGACTATAGCAGATGTAAAAAATTAATTATATTTTATTTTTCTACTCCATCAAAATTTTTTAGGTTATTCCCCGCTAAAAACAAAGTTAAAAGACTATAATCCATGATATATATATATATATATATATATATATATATATATATATATATATATATATATATATATATATATATATATATATATATATATATATATATTTTATAAAATTGATGTTAATTAAATTAAATAATCAAGCTCTAATTTTTTATATTTACCTTTTTCACATTGAATTAAGGTAAATTAGATGTAAATATATTCAATAAGTTTCTTCTCCATCACGAAATTTCATGTTTCTTCGTCAGTAAGCCACAAAGTTAAAAGATTATAAATGAATGACAATAGATTATATCTAAATGGGTAATCACTAAAATTAGATATTGAATCTCAATGTTAATTGTATTCACCTTAATCACATTGTATTATGGTATAATAGATGTAAACAATTTCTATGTTTTTCTTCTTCTCCATCACCAAACGTTTGGTTTCTTCACCTCTAAGAAACTAAGTTAAGAGACTACAAATGAATGGTCCATAAATTGTACGTATGCATAACTATTAAAATAAAATATCCAAGCTCAATATTGTTCATATTCATCGTATTCACATTGACTTATTGTATATTACACCAAAAAATATTCAATATTTTTGTTTCACCATCTCAAAGTTTTAGGATTTTTTATCGCCAAGCAAAAATCATAATAGACTATAGCAGATGTAAAAAATTAATTATATTTTATTTTTCTACTCCATCAAAATTTTTTAGGTTATTCCCCGCTAAAAAACAAAGTTAAAAGACTATAATCCATGCTATATATATATATATATATAATATATATATATATATATATATATATATATATATATATATATATATATATATATATATATATATATATATATATATATATATATATATATATATATATATATATATATATAATATATATATTATATATATATTATATATATATATATATATATATTATATATATATATATATATATATATATATATATATATATATATATATATATATATATATATATATATATATATATATATATATATATATATATATATATATATATATATATATATAATATATATATATATATATATATATATATATATTTTATAAAATTGATATTAATTAAATTAAATAATCAAGCTCTAATTTTTTATATTTACCTTTTTCACATTGAATTAAGGTAAATTAGATGTAAATATATTCAATAAGTTTCTTCTCCATCACGAAATTTCATGTTTCTTCGTCAGTAAGCCACAGAGTTAAAAGATTATAAATGAATGACAAATAGATTATATCTAAATGGGTAATCATTAAAATTAGATATTGAATCTCAATGTTAATTGTATTCACCTTAATCACATTGTATTATGGTATAATAGATGTAAACAATTTCTATGTTTTTCTTCTTCTCCATCACCAAACATTTGGTTTCTCCACCTCTAAGAAACTAAGTTAAGAGACTACAAATGAATGGTCCATAATTTGTACGTATGCATAACAATTAAAATAAAATATCCAAGCTCAATATTATTCATATTCATCGTATTCACTTTGACTTATTGTATATTACACCAAAAATATTCAATATTTTTGTTTCACCGTCTCAAAGTTTTAGGATTTTTTATCGCCAAGCAAAAATCATAATAGACTATAGCAGATGTAAAAAATTAATTATATTTTATTTTTCTACTCCATCAAAATTTTTTAGGTTATTCCCCGCTAAAAAACAAAGTTAAAAGACTATAATCCATGCTATACATATATATATTTTATAAAGTTGATATTAATTATATTAAATAATCAAGCTCTAATTTTTTATATTTACCTTTTTCACATTGAATTAAGGTAAATTAGATGTAAATATATTCAATAAGTTTCTTCTCCATCACGAAATTGCATGTTTCTTCGTCAGTATGCCACATAGTTAAAAGACTATAAATGAATGACAAATAGATTATATCTAAATGGGTAATCACTAAAAGTAGATACTCAATCTCAATGTTAATTGTATTCACCATAATCACATTGTATTAAGGTATAATAGATGTAAACAATTTCTATATTTTTCTTCTTCTCCATCACCAAATTATTGGTTTCTTCACCTCTAAGAAACTAAGTTAAGAGACTACAAAAGAATGGTTCATAATTTATACGTTTGCATAAGAATTAAAATAAAATAACCAATTTCAATATTGTTCATATTCATCGCATTCACATTGACTTATTGTATATTAAACCAAAAAATATTCAATATTTTTTTAAGCATCCAAAGTTTTAGGTTTTTTTATCGCTAAGCAAGTAACAGAATAGACTATAGCAGATGTAAAAAATTAATTATATTTTATTTTTCTACTCCATCAAATTTTTTTAGGTTATTACCCGCTAAAAAACAAAGTTAAAAGACTATAATCCATGCTATATATATATATATATATATATATATATATATATATATATATATATTTTATAAAATTGATATTAATTAAATTAAATAATCAAGCTCTAATTTTTTATATTTACCTTTTTCACATTGACTTAAGGTAAATTAGATGTAAATATATTCAATAAGTTTCTTCTCCATGACGAAATTTCATGTTTCTTCATCAGTAAGCCCACAGAGTTAAAAGATTATAAATGAATGACAAATAGATTATATCTAAATGGGTAATCATTAAAATTAGATATTGAATCTCAATGTTAATTGTGTTCACCTTAATCACATTGTATTATGGTATAATAGATGTAAACAATTTCTATGTTTTTCTTCTTCTCCATCACCAAACATTTGGTTTCTTCACCTCTAAGAAACTAAGTTAAGAGACTACAAATGAATGGTCCATAATTTGTACGTATGCATAACAATTAAAATAAAATATCCAAGCTCAATATTGTTCATATTCATCGTATTCACATTGACTTATTGTATATTACACCAAAAAATATTCAATATTTTTTTCACCATCTCAAAGTTTTAGGATTTTTTATCGCCAAGCAAATATCATAATAGACTATAGCAGATGTAAAAAATTAATTATATTTTATTTTTCTACTCCATCAAAATTTTTTAGGTTATTCCCCGCTAAAAACAAAGTTAAAAGACTATAATCCATGATATATATATATATATATATATATATATATATATATATATATAATATATATATATATATATATATATATATATATATATTTTATAAAATTGATGTTAATTAAATTAAATAATCAAGCTCTAATTTTTTATATTACCTTTTTCACATTGAATTAAGGTAAATTAGATGTAAATATATTCAATAAGTTTCTTCTCCATCACGAAATTTCATGTTTCTTCGTCAGTAAGCCACAAAGTTAAAAGATTATAAATGGAATGACAAATAGATTATATCTAAATGGGTAATCACTAAAATTAGATATTGAATCTCAATGTTAATTGTATTCACCTTAATCACATTGTATTATGGTATAATAGATGTAAACAATTTCTATGTTTTTCTTCTTCTCCATCACCAAACGTTTGGTTTCTTCACCTCTAAGAAACTAAGTTAAGAGACTACAAATGAATGGTCCATAAATTGTACGTATGCATAACTATTAAAATAAAATATCCAAGCTCAATATTGTTCATATTCATCGTATTCACATTGACTTATTGTATATTACACCAAAAAATATTCAATATTTTTGTTTCACCATCTCAAAGTTTTAGGATTTTTTATCGCCAAGCAAAAATCATAATAGACTATAGCAGATGTAAAAAATTAATTATATTTTATTTTTCTACTCCATCAAAATTTTTTAGGTTATTCCCCGCTAAAAAACAAAGTTAAAAGACTATAATCCATGCTATATATATATATATATATATATATATATATATATATATATATATATATATATATATATATATATATATATATATATATATATATATATATATATATATATATATATATATATATATATATATATATATATATATATATATATATATATATATATATATATATATATATATATATATATATATATATATATATATATATATATATATATATATATATATATTTTATAAAATTGATATTAATTAAATTAAATAATCAAGCTCTAATTTTTTATATTTACCTTTTTCACATTGAATTAAGGTAAATTAGATGTAAATATATTCAATAAGTTTCTTCTCCATCACGAAATTTCATGTTTCTTCGTCAGTAAGCCACAGAGTTAAAAGATTATAAATGAATGACAAATAGATTATATCTAAATGGGTAATCATTAAAATTAGATATTGAATCTCAATGTTAATTGTATTCACCTTAATCACATTGTATTATGGTATAATAGATGTAAACAATTTCTATGTTTTTCTTCTTCTCCATCACCAAACATTTGGTTTCTCCACCTCTAAGAAACTAAGTTAAGAGACTACAAATGAATGGTCCATAATTTGTACGTATGCATAACAATTAAAATAAAATATCCAAGCTCAATATTATTCATATTCATCGTATTCACTTTGACTTATTGTATATTACACCAAAAAATATTCAATATTTTTGTTTCACCGTCTCAAAGTTTTAGGATTTTTTATCGCCAAGCAAAAATCATAATAGACTATAGCAGATGTAAAAAATTAATTATATTTTATTTTTCTACTCCATCAAAATTTTTTAGGTTATTCCCCGCTAAAAAACAAAGTTAAAAGACTATAATTCATGCTATACATATATATATTTTATAAAGTTGATATTAATTAAATTAAATAATCAAGCTCTAATTTTTTATATTTACCTTTTTCACATTGAATTAAGGTAAATTAGATGTAAATATATTCCATAAGTTTCTTCTCCATCACGAAATTTCATGTTTCTTCGTCAGTAAGCCACAGAGTTAAAAGATTATAAATGAATGACAAATAGATTATATCTAAATGGGTAATCACTAAAATTAGATATTGAATCTCAATGTTAATTGTATTCACCTTAATCACATTGTATTATGGTATAATAGATGTAAACAATTTCTATGTTTTTCTTCTTCTCCATCACCAAACGTTTGGTTTCTTCACCTCTAAGAAACTAAGTTAAGAGACTACAAATGAATGGTCCATAATTTGTACGTATGAATAACAATTAAAATAAAATATCCAAGCTCAATATTGTTCATATTCATCGTATTCACATTGACTTATTGTATATTACACCAAAAAATATTCAATATTTTTGTTTCACCATCTCAAAGTTTTAGGATTTTTTATCGCCAAGCAAAAATCATAATAGAGTATAGCAGATGTAAAAAATTAATTATATTTTATTTTTCTACTCCATCAAATTTTTTTAGGTTATTCCCCGCTAAAAAACAAAGTTAAAAGACTATAATCCATGCTATATATATATATATATATATATATATATATATATATATATATATATATATATATATATTTATATATATATATATATATATATATATATATATATATATATATTTTATAAAATTGATATTAATTAAATTAAATAATCAAGCTTTAATTTTTTATATTTACCTTTTTCACATTGAATTAAGGTAAATTAGATGTAAATATATTCAATAAGTTTCTTCTCCATCACGAAATTTCATGTTTCTTCGTTAGTAAGCCACAGAGTTGAAAGATTATAAATGAATGACAAATAGATTATATCTAAATGGGTAATCATTAAAATTAGATATTGAATCTCAATGTTAATTGTATTCACCTTAATCACATTGTATTATGGTATAATAGATGTAAACAATTTCTATGTTTTTCTTCTTCTCCATCACCAAACATTTGGTTTCTCGACCTCTAAGAAACTAAGTTAAGAGACTACAAATGAATGGTCCATAATTTGTACGTATGCATAACAATTAAAATAAAATATCCAAGCTCGATATTGTTCATATTCATCGTATTCACTTTGACTTATTGTATATTACACCAAAAAATATTCAATATTTTTGTTTCACCATCTCAAAGTTTTAGGATTTTTTATCGCCAAGCAAAAATCATAAAAGACTATAGCAGATGTAAAAAATTAATTGTATTTTATTTTTCTACTGCATCAAAATTTTTTAGGTTATTCCCCGCTAAAAAACAAAGTTAAAAGACTATAATCCATGATATATATATTTTATAAAAATTGATATTAATTAAATTTAATAATCAAGCTCTAATTTGTTTATATTTACCTTTTTCACATTGAATTAAGGTAAATTAGATGTAAATATATTCAATAAGTTTCTTCTCCATCACGAAATTTCATGTTTCTTCGTCAGTATGCCACATAGTTAAAAGACTATAAATGAATGACAAATAGATTATATCTAAATGGGTAATCACTAAAAGTAGATACTCAATCTCAATGTTAATTGTATTCACCATAATCACATTGTATTAAGGTATAATAGATGTAAACAATTTCTATATTTTTCTTCTTCTCCATCACCAAATTATTGGTTTCTTCACCTCTAAGAAACTAAGTTAAGAGACTACAAAAGAATGGTTCATAATTTATACGTTTGCATAAGAATTAAAATAAAATAACCAATTTCAATATTGTTCATATTCATCGCATTCACATTGACTTATTGTATATTAAACCAAAAAATATTCAATATTTTTTTCAGCATCCAAAGTTTTAGGTTTTTTTATCGCTAAGCAAGTAACAGAATAGACTATAGCAGATGTAAAAAGTTAATTATATTTCATTTTTCTACTCCATCAAATTTTTTTAGGTTTTTCCCCGCTAAAAAACAAAGTTAAAAGACTATAATCCATGACATATATATTTTATAAAATTGATATTAATTAAATTAAATAACCAAGCTCTAATTTGTTTCTATTTACCTTTTTCACATTGAATTAAGGTAAATTAGATTTAAATATATTCAATAAGTTTCTTCTCCACCACGAAATTTCATGTTTCTTCGTCAGTAAGCCACAGAGTTAAAAGACTATAAATGAATGACAAATAGATTATATCTACATGGGTAATCACTAAAATTAAATATTCAATGTTAAATGTATACACCATAATCATATTGTATTATGGTATAATAGATGTAAAAAATTTCTATGGTTTTCTTCTTCTCCATCACCAAACTTTTGGTTTCTTCACCTCTAAGAAACTAAGTTAAGAGACTACAAATGAATGGTCCATAATTTATAGGTATGCATAACAATTAAAATAAAATAACCAAGCTCAATATTATTCATATTCATCGTATTCACATTGATTTATTGTATATTACACCAAAAAATATTCAATATTTGTTTTCATCATCTCAAAGTTTTTGGTTTTTTTACCGCTAAGAAAAAAACATAATAAACTATAGCAGATGTAAAAAATTAAGTATATTTTACTTTTCTACTCCATCAAAAAATTTTACGTTTTTCCCCGCTAAAAAACAAAGTTAAAAGACTATAATCCATGACATATATATTTTATAAAGTTGATATTAATTAAATTGAATAATAAAGCTCTAATTTGTTTATATTTACCTTTTTCACATTGAATTAAGGTAAATTAGATTTAAATATATTTAATAAGTTTCTTCTCCATCACGAGATTTCATGTTTCTTCGTCAGTAAGCCACAAAGTTAAAAGACTACAAATGAATGACAAATAGATTATATCTAAATGGGTAATTAGTAAAAAAAGATGTTCATTCTCAATGTTAATTGTATTCACCATAATCACATTGTATTATGGTATAATAGATGTAAACAATTTCTATATTTTTCTTCTTGTCCATCACCAAAAGTTTGGTTTGTTCACCTCTAAGAAACTAAGTTAAGAGACTACAAATGAATGGTCTATAATTTATACGTATGCATAACAATTAAAATAAAATAACCAAGCTCAATATTGTTCATATTCATCGCATTCACATTGACTTATTGTATATTACACCAAAAAATATTCAATATTTTTTTCACCATCCAAAGTTTTAGGTTTTTTTATAGCTAAGCAAAAAAAAGAATAGACTATAGCAGATGTAAAAAATTAATTATATTTCATTTTTCTTTTCCATCAATTTTTTTTTGGTTTTTCCAAGCTAAAAAACAAAGTTAAAAGACTATAATCCATGAAATATATATTTTATAAAAATTGATATTAATTAAATTTAATAATCAAGCTCTAATTTGTTTATATTTACCTTTTTCACATTGAATTAAGGTAAATTTGATGTAAATATATTCAATAAGTTTCTTCTCCATCACGAAATTTCATGTTTCTTCGTCAGTAAGCCACAGAGTTAAAAGAATATAAATGAATGACAAATAGATTATATCTAAATGGGTAATCACAAAAAGTAGATACTCAATCTCAATGTTAATTGTATTCACCGTAATCACATTGTATTAGGGTATAATAGATGTAAACAATTTCTATATTTTTCTTCTTCTCCATCACCAAATATTGGTTTCTTCACCGCTAAGAAACTAAGTTAAGAGACTACAAAAGAATGGTTCATAATTTATACGTTTGCATAACAATTAAAATAAAATAACCAATTTCAATATTGTTCATATTCATCGGATTCACATTGACTTATTGTATATTACATCAAAAAATATTCAATATTTTTTTCACCATCCAAAGTTTAAGGTTTTTTTATCGCTAAGCAAAAAACAGAATAGACTATAGCAGATGTAAAAAATTAATTATATTTTATTTTTCTACTCCATCAAATTTTTTTAGGTTTTTCCCCGCTAAAAAACAAAGTTAAAAGACTATAATCCATGACATATATATTTTATAAAATTGATATTAATTAAATTAAATAATCAAGCTCTAATTTGTTTCTATTTACCTTTTTCACATTGAATTTAGGTAAATTAGATTTAAATATAGTCAATAAGTTTCTTCTCCACCAAGAAATTTCATGTTTCTTCGTCATAAAGCCACAGAGTTAAAAGACTATAAATGAATGACAAATAGATTATATCTACATGAGTAATCACTAAAATTAAATATTCAATGTTAAATGTATTCACCATAATCACATTGTATTAGGGTATAATAGATGTAAACAATTTCTATATTTTTCTTCTTCTCCATCACCAAATTATTGGTTTCTTCACCTCTAAGAAACTAGGTTAATAGACTACAAATGAATGGTCCATACTTTATACGTTTGCATAAGAATTAAAATAAAATAACCAATTTCAATATTGTTCATATTCATCGCATTCACATTGACTTATTGCATATTACACCAAAAAATATTCAATATTTGTTTTCACCATCTCAAAGTTTTAGGTTTTTTTATCGCTAAGAAAAAACATAATAGACTATAGCAGATGTAAAAAATTAATTATATTTTATTTTTCTACTCCATCAAAAATTTTTACGTTTTTCCCCGCTAAAAAACTAAGTTAAAAGACTATAATCCATGACATATATATTTTATAAAGTTGATATTAATTAAATTGAATAATGTAGCTCTAATTTGTTTATATTTACCTTTTTCACATTGAATTAAGGTAAATTAGATGTAAATATATTTAATAAGTTTCTTCTCCATCACGAAATTTCATGTTTCTTCGTCAGTAAGCCACAAAGTTAAAAGACTATAAATGAATGACAAATAAATTATATCTAAATGGGTAATCAGTAAAAGTAGATGTTCATTCTCAATGTTAATTGTATTCACCATAATCACATTGTATTATGGTATAATAGATGTAAACAATTTCTATATTTTTCTTCATGTCCATCACCAAAAATTTGGTTTCTTCACCTCTAAGAAACTAAGTTAAGAGACTACAAATGAATGGTCTATAATTTATACGTATGCATAACAATTAAAATAACATAACCAAGCTCAATATTATATATATTCATCGTATTCACATTGACATATTGTATATTAAACCTAAAAATATTCAATATTTTTTTTCACCATCCAAAGTTTTAGGTTTTTTTATCGCCAAGCAAAAAACAGAATAGACTCTAGCAGATGTAAAAAATTAATTATATTTTATTTTTCTACTCCATCAAATTTTTTTAGGTTTTTCCCCGCTAAAAAACAAAGTTAAAAGACTATAATCCATGACATATATATTTTATAAAATTGATATTAATTAAAATAAATAATCAAGCTCTAATTTGTTTCTATTTACCCTTTTCACATTGAATTAAGGTAAATTAGATTTAAATATATTCAATAAGTTTCTTCTCCACCACGAAATTTCATGTTTCTTCGTCAGTAAGCCACAGAGTTAAAAGACTATAAATGAATGACAAATAGATTATATCTACATGGGTAATCACTAAAATTAAATATTCAATGTTAAATGTATACACCATAATCATATTGTATTATGGTATAATAGATGTAAAAAATTTCTATGGTTTTCTTCTTCTCCATCACCAAACTTTTGGTTTCTTCACCTCTAAGAAACTAAGTTAAGAGACTACAAATGAATGGTCCATAATTTATAGGTATGCATAACAATTAAAATAAAATAAGCAAGCTCAATATTATTCATATTCATCGTATTCACATTGATTTATTGTATATTACACCAAAAAATATTCAATATTTGTTTTCATCATCTCAAAGTTTTAGGTTTTTTTACCGCTAAGAAAAAACATAATAGACTATAGCAGATGTAAAAAATTAAGTATATTTTACTTTTCTACTCCATCAAAAAATTTTACGTTTTTCCCCGTTAAAAAACAAAGTTAAAAGACTATAATCCATGACATATATATTTTATAAAGTTGATATTAATTAAATTGAATAATAAAGCTCTAATTTGTTTATATTTACCTTTTTCACATTGAATTAAGGTAAATTAGATTTAAATATATTTAATAAGTTTCTTCTCCATCACGAAATTTCATGTTTCTTCGTCAGTAAGCCACAAAGTTAAAAGACTACAAATGAATGCCAAATAGATTATATCTAAATGGGTAATTAGTAAAAATAGATGTTCATTCTCAATGTTAATTGTATTCACCATAATCACATTGTATTATGGTATAATAGATGTAAACAATTTCTATATTTTTCTTCTTGTCCATCACCAAAAGTTTGGTTTGTTCACCTCTAAGAAACTAAGTTAAGAGACTACAAATGAATGGTCTATAATTTATACGTATGCATAACAATTAAAATAAAATAACCAAGCTCAATATTGTTCATATTCATCGCATTCACATTGACTTATTGTATATTACACCAAAAAATATTCAATATTTTTTTCACCATCCAAAGTTTTAGGTTTTTTTATAGCTAAGCAAAAAAAAGAATAGACTATAGCAGATGTAAAAAATTAATTATATTTCATTTTTCTTCTCCACCAAATTTTTTTTGGTTTTTCCAAGCTAAAAAACAAAGTTAAAAGACTATAATCCATGAAATATATATTTTATAAAAATTGATATTAATTAAATTTAATAATCAAGCTCTAATTTGTTTATATTTACCTTTTTCACATTGAATTAAGGTAAATTTGATGTAAATATATTCAATAAGTTTCTTCTCCATCACGAAATTTCATGTTTCTTCGTCAGTAAGCCACAGAGTTAAAAGAATATAAATGAATGACAAATAGATTATATCTAAATGGGTAATCACAAAAAGTAGATACTCAATCTCAATGTTAATTGTATTCACCGTAATCACATTGTATTAGGGTATAATAGATGTAAACAATTTCTATATTTTTCTTCTTCTCCATCACCAAATATTGGTTTCTTCACCGCTAAGAAACTAAGTTAAGAGACTACAAAAGAATGGTTCATAATTTATACGTTTGCATAACAATTAAAATAAAATAACCAATTTCAATATTGTTCATATTCATCGCATTCACATTGACTTATTGTATATTACATCAAAAAATATTCAATATTTTTTTCACCATCCAAAGTTTTAGGTTTTTTTATCGCTAAGCAAAAAACAGAATAGACTATAGCAGATGTAAAAAATTAATTATATTTTATTTTTCTACTCCATCAAATTTTTTTAGGTTTTTCCCCGCTAAAAAACAAAGTTAAAAGACTATAATCCATGACATATATATTTTAAAAAATTGATATTAATTAAATTAAATAATCAAGCTCTAATTTGTTTCTATTTACCTTTTTCACATTGAATTTAGGTAAATTAGATTTAAATATAGTCAATAAGTTTCTTCTCCACCAAGAAATTTCATGTTTCTTTGTCAGTAAGCCACAGAGTTAAAAGACTATAAATGAATGACAAATAGATTATATCTACATGGGTAATCACTAAAATTAAATATTCAATGTTAAATGTATTCACCATAATAACATTGTATTAGGGTATAATAGATGTAAACAATTTCTATATTTTTCTTCTTCTCCATCACCAAATTATTGGTTTCTTAACCTCTAAGAAACTAGGTTAATAGACTACAAATGAATGGTCCATAATTTATACGTTTGCATAAGAATTAAAATAAAATAACCAATTTCAATATTGTTCATATTCATCGCATTCACATTGACTTATTGCATATTACACCAAAAAATATTCAATATTTGTTTTCACCATCTCAAAGTTTTTAGGTTTTTTTATCGCTAAGAAAAAACATAATAGACTATAGCAGATGTAAAAAATTAATTATATTTTATTTTTCTACTCCATCAAAAATTTTTACGTTTTTCCCCGCTAAAAAACTAAGTTAAAAGACTATAATCCATGACATATATATTTTATAAAGTTGATATTAATTAAATTGAATAATGTAGCTCTAATTTGTTTATATTTACCTTTTTCACATTGAATTAAGGTAAATTAGATGTAAATATATTTAATAAGTTTCTTCTCCATCACGAAATTTCATGTTTCTTCGTCAGTAAGCCACAAAGTTAAAAGACTATAAATGAATGACAAATAAATTATATCTAAATGGGTAATCAGTAAAAGTAGATGTTCATTCTCAATGTTAATTGTATTCACCATAATCACATTGTATTATGGTATAATAGATGTAAACAATTTCTATATTTTTCTTCATGTCCATCACCAAAAATTTGGTTTCTTCACCTCTAAGAAACTAAGTTAAGAGACTACAAATGAATGGTCTATAATTTATACGTATGCATAACAATTAAAATAACATAACCAAGCTCAATATTATATATATTCATCGTATTCACATTGACATATTGTATATTAAACCTAAAAATATTCAATATTTTTTTTCACCATCCAAAGTTTTAGGTTTTTTTATCGCCAAGCAAAAAACAGAATAGACTCTAGCAGATGTAAAAAATTAATTATATTTTATTTTTCTACTCCATCAAATTTTTTTAGGTTTTTCCCCGCTAAAAAACAAAGTTAAAAGACTATAATCCATGACATATATATTTTATAAAATTGATATTAATTAAATTAAATAATCAAGCTCTAATTTGTTTCTATTTACCTTTTTCACATTGAATTAAGGTAAATTAGATTTAAATATATTCAGTAAGTTTCTTCTCCACCACGAAATTTCATGTTTCTTCGTCAGTAAGCCACAGAGTTAAAAGACTATAAATGAATGACAAATAGATTATATCTACATGGGTAATCACTAAAATTAAATATTCAATGTTAAATGTATACACCATAATCATATTGTATTATGGTATAATAGATGTAAAAAATTTCTATGTTTTTCTTCTTGTCCATCACCAAACTTTTGGTTTCTTCACCTCTAAGAAACTAAGTAAAGAGACTACAAAAGAATGGTTCATAATTTATACGTTTGCATAAAAATTAAAATAAAATAACCAATTTCAATATTGTTCATATTCATCGCATTCACATTGACTTATTGTATATTACACCAAAAAATATTCAATATTTTTTTCACCATCCAAAGTTTTAGGTTTTTTTATCGCTAAGCAAAAAACAGAATAGACTATAGCAGATGTAAAAAATTAATTATATTTTATTTTTCTACTCCATCAAATTTTTTTAGGTTTTTCCCCGCTAAAAAACAAAGTTAAAAGACTATAATCCATGACATATATATTTTAAAAAATTGATATTAATTAAATTAAATAATCAAGCTCTAATTTGTTTCTATTTACCTTTTTCACATTGAATTAAGGTAAATTAGATTTAAATATATTCAGTAAGTTTCTTCTCCACCACGAAATTTCATGTTTCTTCGTCTGTAAGCCACAGAGTTAAAAGACTATAAATGAATGACAAATAGATTATATCTACATGGGTAATCACTAAAATTAAATATTCAATGTTAAATGTATACACCATAATCATATTGTATTATGGTATAATAGATGTAAAAAATTTCTATGTTTTTCTTCTTGTCCATCACCAAACTTTTGGTTTCTTCACCTCTAAGAAACTAAGTTAAGAGACTACAAAAGAATGGTTCATAATTTATACGTTTGCATAACAATTAAAATAAAATAACCAATTTCAATATTGTTCATATTCATCGCATTCACATTGACTTATTGTATATTACACCAAAAAATATTCAATATTTTTTTCACCATCCAAAGTTTTAGGTTTTTTTATCGCTAAGCAAAAAACAGAATAGACTATAGCAGATGTAAAAAATTAATTATATTTTATTTTTCTACTCCATCAAATTTTTTTAGGTTTTTCCCTGCTAAAAAACAAAGTTGAAAGACTATAATCCATGACATATATATTTTATAAAATTGATGTTAATTAAATTAAATAATCAAGCTCTAATGTGTTACTATTTACCTTTTTCACATTGAATTAAGGTAAATTAGATTTAAATATATTCAATAGGTTTCTTCTCCACCACGAAATTTCATGTTTCTTCGTCAGTAAGCCACAGAGTTAAAAGACTATAAATGAATGACAAATAGATTATATCTACATGGGTAATCACTAAAATTAAATATTCAATGTTAAATGTATACACCATAATCATATTGTATTATGGTATAATAGATGTAAAAAATTTCTATGTTTTTCTTCTTCTCCATCACCAAACTTTTGGTTTCTTCACCTCTAAGAAACTAAATTAAGAGACTACAAAAGAATGGTTAATAATTTATACGTTTGCATAACAATTAAAATAAAATAACCAATTTCAATATTGTTCATATTCATCGCATTCACATTGACTTATTGTATATTACACCAAAAAATATTCAATATTTTTTTCACCATCCAAAGTTTTAGGTTTTTTTATCGCTAAGCAAAAAACAGAATAGACTATAGCAGATGTAAAAAATTAATTATATTTTATTTTTCTACTCCATCAAATTTTTTTAGGATTTTCTCCGCTAAAAAACAAAGTTAAAAGACTATAATCCATGACATATATATTTTATAAAATTGATATTAATTAAATTAAATAATCAAGCTCTAATTTGTTTATATTTACCTTTTTCACATTGAATTAAGGTAAATTAGATGTAAATATATTCCATAAGTTTCTTCTCCATCACGAAATTTCGTGTTTCTTCGTTAGTAAGCCACAGAGTCAAAAGACTATAAATGAATGACAAATAGATTATATCTACATGGGTAATCACTAAAATTAAATATTCAATGTTAAATGTATTCACCATAATCATATTGTATTATTGTATAATAGATGTAAAAAAATTCTATGTTTTTCTTCTTCTCCATCACCAAACTTTTGGTTTCTTCACCTCTAAGAAACTAAGTTAAGAGACTACAAATGAATGGTCCATAATTTATAGGTATGCATAACAATTAAAATAAAATAACCAAGCTCAATATTATTCATATTCATCGTATTCACATTGATTTATTGTATATTACACCAAAAAATATTCAATATTTGTTTTCACCATGTCAAAGTTTTAGGTTTTTTTATCGCTAAAAAAAAAACATAATAGACTATAGCAGATGTAAAAAATTAATTATATTTTATTTTTCTACTCCATCAAAAAAGTTTACGTTTTTCCCCGCTAAAAAACAAAGTTAAAAGACTATAATCCATGACATATATATTTTATAAAGTTGATATTAATTAAATTGAATAATGAAGCTCTAATTTGTTTATATTTACCTTTTTCACATTGAATTAAGGTAAATTAGATGTAAATATATTTAATAAGTTTCTTCTCCATCACGAAATTTCATGTTTCTTCTTCAGTAAGCCACAGAGTTAAAAGACTATAAATGAATGACAAATAGATTATATCTAAATGGGTAATCAGTAAAAGTAGATATTCATTCTCAATGTTAATTGTATTCACCATAATCACATTGTATTATGGTATAATAGATGTAAACAATTTCTATATTTTTCTTCTTGTCCATCACCAAAAATTTGGTTTCTTCACCTCTAAGAAACTAATTTAAGAGACTACAAATAAATGGTCTATAATTTATACGTATGCATAACAATTAAAATAAAATAACCAATTTCAATATTGTTCATGTTCGTCGTATTCACATTGACTTATTGTATATTACGCCTAAAAATATTCAATATTTTTTTTCACCATCCAAAGTTTTAGGTTTTTTTATCGCTAAGCAAAAAACAGAATAGACTATAGCAGATGTAAAAAATTAATTATATTTCATTTTTCTACTCCAAATTTTTTTAGGTTTTTCCAAGCTAAAAAACAAAGTTAAAAGACTATAATCCATGAAATATATATTTTATAAAAATTGATATTAATTAAATTAAATAATCAAGCTCTAATTTGTTTATATTTACCTTATTCACATTGAATTAAGGTAAATTAGATGTAAATATATTCAATAAGTTTCTTCTCCATCACAAAATTTCATGTTTCTTCGTCAGTAAGCCACAGGGTTAAAAGACTATAAATGAATGACAAATAGATTATATCTACATGGGTAATCACTAAAATTTAATATTCAATGTTAAATGTATTCACCATAATCATATTGTATTATGGTATAATAGATGTAGAAAATTTCTAAGTTTTTCTTCTTCTCCATCACCAAACTTTTGGTTTCTTCACCTCTAAGAAACTAAGTTAAGAGACTAAAAATGAATGGTCCATAATTTATAGGTATGCATAACAATTAAAATAAAATAACCAAGCTCAATATTATTCATATTCACATTGATTTATTGTATATTACACCAAAAAATATTCAATATTTGTTTTCACCATCTCAAAGTTTTAGGTTTTTTTATCGCTAAGAAAAAAACATAATAGACTATAGCAGATGTAAAAAATTAATTATATTTTATTTTTCTACTCCATCAAAATTTTTTACGTTTTTCCCCGCTAAAAAACAAAGTTAAAAGACTATAATCCATGACATATATATTTTATAAAGTTGATATTAATTAAATTGAATAATGAAGCTCTAATTTGTTTATATTTACCTTTTTCGCATTGAATTAAGGTAAATTAGATGTAAATATATTTAATAAGTTTCTTCTCCATCACGAAATTTCATCTTTCTTCGTCAGTAAGCCACGGAGTTAAAAGACTATAAATGAATGACAAATAGATTATATCTAAATGTGTAATCAGTAAAAGTAGATATTCATTCTCAATGTTAATTCTATTCACCATAATCACATTGTATTATGGTATAATAGATTTAAACAATTTCTATATTATTCTTCTTGTCCATCACCAAAAATTTGGTTTCTTCACCTCTAAGAAACTAAGTTAAGAGACTACAAATAAATGGTCTATAATTTATACGTATGCATAACAATTAAAATAAAATAACCAATTTCAATATTGTTTACGTTCGTCGTATTCACATTGACTTATTGTATATTACACCTAAAAATATTCAATATTTTTTTTCACCATCCAAAGTTTTAGGTTTTTTTATCGCTAAGCAAAAAAACAGAATAGACTATAGCAGATGTAAAAAATTAATTATATTTCATTTTTCTACTCCATCAAATTTTTTTAGGTTTTTCCAAGCTAAAAAACAAAGTTAAAAGACTATAATCCATGGAATATATATTTTATAAAAATTGATATTAATTAAATTAAATAATCAAGCTCTAATTTGTTTACATTTACCTTTTTCACATTGAATTAAGGTAAATTAGATGTAAATATATTCAATAAGTTTCTTCTCCATCACAAAATTTCATGTTTCTTCGTCAGTAAGCCACAGGGTTAAAAGACTATAAATGAATGACAAATAGATTATATCTACATGGGTAATCACTAAAAATTAATATTCAATGTTAAATGTATTCACCATAATCATATTGTATTATGGTATAATAGATGTAGAAAATTTCTATGTTTTTCTTCTTCTCCATCACCAAACTTTTGGTTTCTTCACCTCTAAGAAACTAAGTTAAGAGACTACAAATGAATGGTCCATAATTTATAGGTATGCATAACAATTAAAATAAAATAACCAAGCTCAATATTATTCATATTCATCGTATTCACATTGATTTATTGTATATTACACCAAAAAATATTCAATATTTGTTTTCACCATCTCAAAGTTTTAGGTTTTTTTATCGCCAAGAAAAAAACATAATAGACTATAGCAGATGTAAAAAATTAATTATATTTTATTTTTCTACTCCATCAAAAAATTTTACGTTTTTCTCCGCTAAAAAATAAAGTTGAAAGACTATAATCCATGACATATATATTTTATAAAGTTGATATTAATTAAATTGAATAATGAAGCTCTAATTTGTTTATATTTACTTTTTTCACATTGAACTAAGGTAAATTAGATGTAAATATATTTAATAAGTTTCTTTTCCATCACGAAATTTCATCTTTCTTCGTCAGTAAGCCACAGAGTTAAAACACTATAAATGAATGACAAATAGATTATATCTAAATGGGTAATCAGTAAAAGTAGATATTCATTCTCAATGTTAATTGTATTCACCATAATCACATTGTATTATGGTATAATAGATGTAAACAATTTCTATATTATTCTTCTTGTCCATCACCAAAAATTTGGTTTCTTCACCTCTAAGAAACTAAGTTAAGAGACTACAAATAAATGGTCTATAATTTATACGTATGCATAACAATTAAAATAAAATAACCAAGCTCAATATTGTTTATGTTCGTCGTATTCACATTGACTTATTGTATATTACACCTAAAAATATTCAATATTTTTTTTCACCATCCAAAGTTTTAGGTTTTTTTATCGCTAAGCAAAAAACAGAATAGGCTATAGCAGATGTAAAAAATTAATTATATTTCATTTTTCTACTCCATCAAATTTTTTTAGGTTTTTCCAAGCTAAAAAACAAAGTTAAAAGACTATAATCCATGAAATATATATTTTATAAAAATTGATATTAATTAAATTAAATAATCAAGCTCTAATTTGTTTATATTCTCCTTTTTCACATTGAATTAAGGTAAATTAGATGTAAATATATTCAATAAGTTTCTTCTCCATCACAAAATTTCATGTTTCTTCGTCAGTAAGCCACAGAGTTAAAAGACTATAAATGAATGACAAATAGATTATATCTACATGGGTAATCACTAAAATTAAATATTCAATGTTAAATATATTCACCATAATCATATTGTATTATGGTATAATAGATGTAAAAAATTTCTATGTTTTTCTTCTTCTCCATCACCAAACTTTTTGATTCTTCACCTCTAAGAAACTAAGTTAAGAGACTACAAATGAATGGTCCATAATTTATAGGTATGCCTAACAATTAAAATAAAATAACCAAGCTCAATATTATTCATATTCATCGTATTCACATTGATTTATTGTATATTACACCAAAAAATATTCAATATTTGTTTTCACCATCTCAAAGTTTTAGGTTTTTTTATCGCTAAGAAAAAACATAATAGACTATAGCAGATGTAAAAAATTAATTATATTTTATTTTTCTATTCCATCAAAAAATTTTACGTTTTTCCCCGCTAAAAAACAAAGTTAAAAGACTATAATCCATGACATATATATTTTATAAAGTTGATATTAATTAAATTGAATAATGAAGCTCTAATTTGTTTATATTTACCTTTTTCACATTGAATTAAGGTAAATTAGATGTAAATATATTTAATAAGTTTCTTCTCCATCACGAAATTTCATGTTTCTTCGTCAGTAAGCCACAGAGTTAAAAGACTATAAATGAATGACAAATAGATTATATCTAAATGGGTAATCAGTAAAAGTAGATATTCATTCTCAATGTTAATTGTATTCACCATAATCACATTGTATTATGGTATAATAGATGTAAACAATTTCTATATTTTTCTTCTTGTCCATCACCAAAAATTTGGTTTCTTCACCTCTAAGAAACTAAGTTAAGAGACTACAAATAAATGGTCTATAATTTATACGTATGCATAACAATTAAAATAAAATAACCAATTTCAATATTGTTTACGTTCGTCGTATTCACATTGACTTATTGTATATTACACCTAAAAATATTCAATATTTTTTTTCACCATCCAAAGTTTTAGGTTTTTTTATCGCTAAGCAAAAAACAGAATAGACTATAGCAGATGTAAAAAATTAATTATATTTCATTTTTCTACTCCATCAAATTTTTTTAGGTTTTTCCAAGCTAAAAAACAAAGTTAAAAGACTATAATCCATGGAATATATATTTTATAAAAATTGATATTAATTAAATTAAATAATCAAGCTCTAATTTGTTTACATTTACCTTTTTCACATTGAATTAAGGTAAATTAGATGTAAATATATTCAATAAGTTTCTTCTCCATCACAAAATTTCATGTTTCTTCGTCAGTAAGCCACAGGGTTAAAAGACTATAAATGAATGACAAATAGATTATATCTACATGGGTAATCACTAAAAATTAATATTCAATGTTAAATGTATTCACCATAATCATATTGTATTATGGTATAATAGATGTAGAAAATTTCTATGTTTTTCTTCTTCTCCATCACCAAACTTTTGGTTTCTTCACCTCTAAGAAACTAAGTTAAGAGACTACAAATGAATGGTCCATAATTTATAGGTATGCATAACAATTAAAATAAAATAACCAAGCTCAATATTATTCATATTCATCGTATTCACATTGATTTATTGTATATTACACCAAAAAATATTCAATATTTGTTTTCACCATCTCAAAGTTTTAGGTTTTTTTATCTCCAAGAAAAAAACATAATAGACTATAGCAGATGTAAAAAATTAATTATATTTTATTTTTCTACTCCATCAAAAAATTTTACGTTTTTCTCCGCTAAAAAATAAAGTTGAAAGACTATAATCCATGACATATATATTTTATAAAGTTGATATTAATTAAATTGAATAATGAAGCTCTAATTTGTTTATATTTACTTTTTTCACATTGAACTAAGGTAAATTAGATGTAAATATATTTAATAAGTTTCTTTTCCATCACGAAATTTCATCTTTCTTCGTCAGTAAGCCACAGAGTTAAAAGACTATAAATGAATGACAAATAGATTATATCTAAATGGGTAATCAGTAAAAGTAGATATTCATTCTCAATGTTAATTGTATTCACCATAATCACATTGTATTATGGTATAATAGATGTAAACAATTTCTATATTTTTCTTCTTGTCCATCACCAAAAATTTGGTTTCTTCACCTCTAAGAAACTAAGTTAAGAGACTACAAATAAATGGTCTATAATTTATACGTATGCATAACAATTAAAATAAAATAACCAAGCTCAATATTGTTTATGTTCGTCGTATTCACATTGACTTATTGTATATTACACCTAAAAATATTCAATATTTTTTTTCACCATCCAAAGTTTTAGGTTTTTTTATCGCTAAGCAAAAAACAGAATAGGCTATAGCAGATGTAAAAAATTAATTATATTTCATTTTTCTACTCCATCAAATTTTTTTAGGTTTTTCCAAGCTAAAAAACAAAGTTAAAAGACTATAATCCATGAAATATATATTTTATAAAAATTGATATTAATTAAATTAAATAATCAAGCTCTAATTTGTTTATATTCTACTTTTTCACATTGAATTAAGGTAAATTAGATGTAAATATATTCAATAAGTTTCTTCTCCATCACAAAATTTCATGTTTCTTCGTCAGTAAGCCACAGAGTCAAAAGACTATAAATGAATGACAAATAGATTATATCTACATGGGTAATCACTAAAATTAAATATTCAATGTTAAATGTATTCACCATAATCATATTGTATTATGGTATAATAGATGTACAAAAATTCTATGTGTTTCTTCTTCTCCATCACCAAACTTTTGGTTTCTTCACCTCTAAGAAACTAAGTTAAGAGACTACAAATGAATGGTCCATAATTTATAGGTATGCATAACAATTAAAATAAAATAACCAAGCTCAATATTATTCATATTCACATTGATTTATTGTATATTACACCAAAAAATATTCAATATTTGTTTTCACCATCTCAAAGTTTTAGGTTTTTTTATCGCTAAGAAAAAACATAATAGACTATAGCAGATGTAAAAAATTAATTATATTTTATTTTTTTACTCCATCAATAAATTTTACGTTTTTCCCCGCTAAAAAACAAAGTTAAAAGACTATAATCCATGACATATATATTTTATAAAGTTGATATTAATTAAATTGAATAATGAAGCTCTAATTTGTTTATATTTACCTTTTTCACATTGAATTAAGGTAAATTAGATGTAAATATATTCAATAAGTTTCTTCTCCATCACAAAATTTCATGTTTCTTCGTCAGTAAGCCACAGAGTTAAAAGACTATAAATGAATGACAAATAGATTATATCTAAATGGGTAATCAGTAAAAGTAGATATTCATTCTCAATGTTAATTCTATTCACCATAATCACATTGTATTATGGTATAATAGATGTAAACAATTTCTATATTTTTCTTCTTGTCCATCACCAAAAATTTGGTTTCTTCACCTCTAAGAAACTAAGTTAAGAGACTACAAATAAATGGTCTATAATTTATACGTATGCATAACAATTAAAATAAAATAACCAAGCTCAATATTGTTCATGTTCGTCGTATTCACATTGACTTATTGTATATTACACCTAAAAATATTCAATATTTTTTTTCACCATCCAAAGTTTTAGGTTATTTTATCGCTAAGCAAAAAACAGAATAGACAATAGCAGATGTAAAAAATTAATTATATTTCATTTTTCTACTCCATCAAATTTTTTTAGGTTTTTCCAAGCTAAAAAACAAAGTTAAAAGACTATAATCCATGAGATATATATTTTATAAAAATTGATATTAATTAAATTAAATAATCAAGCTCTAATTTGTTTATATTTACCTTTTTCACATTGAATTAAGGTAAATTAGATGTAAATATATTCAATAAGTTTCTTCTCCATCACAAAATTTCATGTTTCTTCGTCAGTAAGCCACAGGGTTAAAAGACTATAAATGAATGACAAATAGATTATATCTACATGGGTAATCACTAAAATTTAATATTCAATGTTAAATGTATTCACCATAATCATATTGTAGTATGGTATAATAGATGTAAAAAATTTCTATGTTTTTCTTCTTCTCCATCACCAAACTTTTGGTTTCTTCACCTCTAAGAAACTAAGTTAAGAGACTACAAATGAATGGTCCATAATTTATAGGTATGCATAACAATTAAAATAAAATAACCAAGCTCAATATTATTCATATTCATCGTATTCACATTGATTTATTGTATATTACACCAAAAAATATTCAATATTTGTTTTCACCATCTCAAAGTTTTAGGTTTTTTTATCGCTAAGAAAAAAACATAATAGACTATAGCAGATGTAAAAAATTAATTATATTTTATTTTTCTACTCCATCAAAAAATTTTAGGTTTTTCCCCGCTAAAAAACAAAGTTAAAAGACTATAATCCATGACATATATATTTTATAAAGTTGATATTAATTAAATCGAATAATGAAGCTCTAATTTGTTTATATTTACCTTTTTCACATTGAATTAAGGTAAATTAGATGTAAATATATTTAATAAGTTTCTTCTCCATCACGAAATTTCATCTTTCTTCGTCAGTAAGCCACAGAGTTAAAAGACTATAAATGAAAGACAAATAGATTATATCTAAATGGGTAATCAGTAAAAGTAGATATTCATTCTCAATGTTAATTGTATTCACCATAATCACATTGTATTATGGTATAATAGATGTAAACAATTTCTATATTATTCTTCTTGTCCATCACCAAAAATTTGGTTTCTTCACCTCTAAGAAACTAAGTTAAGAGACTACAAATAAATGGTCTATAATTTATACGTATGCATAACAATTAAAATAAAATAACCAAGCTCAATATTGTTTATGTTCGTCGTATTCACATTGACTTATTGTATATTACACCTAAAAATATTCAATATTTGTTTTCACCATCCAAAGTTTTAGGTTTTTTTATCGCTGAGCAAAAAACAGAATAGACTATAGCAGATGAAAAAAATTAATTATATTTCATTTTTCTACTCCATCAAATTTTTTTAGGTTTTTCCAAGCTAAAAAACAAAGTTAATAGGTTATAATCCATGAAATATATATTTTATAAAAATTGATATTAATTAAATTAAATAATCAAGCTCTAATTTGTTTATATTTTCCCTTTTCACATTAAATTAAGGTATATTAGATGTAAATATATTCAATAAGTTTCTTCTCCATCACAAAATTTCATGTTTCTTCGTCAGTAAGCCACAGAGTTAAAAGACTATAAATGAATGACAAATAGATTATATCTACATCGGTAATCACTAAAATTAAATACTCAATGTTAAATGTATTCACCATAATCATATTGTATTATGGTATAATAGATGTAGAAAATTTCTATGTTTTTCTTCTTCTCCATCACCAAACTTTTGGTTTCTTCACCTCTAAGAAACTAAGTTAAGAGACTACAAATGAATGGTCCATAATTTATAGGTATGCATAACAATTAAAATAAAATAACCAAGCTCAATATTATTCATATTCATCGTATTCACAATGATTTATTGTATATTACACCAAAAAATATTCAATATTTGTTTTCATCATCTCAATGTTTTAGGTTTTTTTATCGCTAAGAAAAAAACATAATAGACTATAGCAGATGTAAAAAATTAATTATATTTTATATTTCTACTCCATCAAAATTTTTTACGTTTTCCCCGCTAAAAAACAAAGTTAAAAGACTATGATCCATGACATATATATTTTATAAAGCTGATATTAATTAAATCGAATAATGAAGCTCTAATTTGTTTATATTTACCTTTTTCACATTGAATTAAGGTAAATTAGATGTAAATATATTTAATGAGTTTCTTCTCCATCACGAAATTTCATGTTTCTTCGTCAGTAAGCCACAGAGTTAAAAGACTATAAATGAATGACAAATAGATTATATCTAAATGGGTAATCAGTAAAAGTAGATATTCATTCTCAATGTTAATTGTATTCACCATAATCACATTGTATTATGGTATAATAGATGTAAACCAGTTCTATATTTTTCTTCTTGTCCATCGCCAAAAATTTGGTTTCTTCACCTCTAAGAAACTAAGTTAAGAGACTACAAATAAATGGTCTATAATTTATACGTATGCATAACAATTAAAATAAAATAACCAAGCTCAATATTGTTTATGTTCGTCGTATTCACCTTGACTTATTGTATATTACACCTAAAAATATTCAATATTTTTTTTCACCATCCAAAGTTTTAGGTTTTTTTATCGCTAAGCAAAAAACAGAATAGACTATAGCAGATGTAAAAAATTATTTATATTTCATTTTTCTACTCCATCAAATTTTTTTAGGTTTTTCCAAGCTAAAAAACAAAGTTAAAAGACTATAATCCATGAAATATATATTTTATAAAAATTGATATTAATTAAATTAAATAATCAAGCTCTAATTTGTTTATATTTACCTTTTTCACATTGAATTAAGGTAAATTAGATGTAAATATATTCAATAAGTTTTTTCTCCATCACAAAATTTCATGTTTATTCGTCAGTAAGCCACAGAGTTAAAAGACTATAAATGAATGACAAATAGATTATATCTACATCGGTAATCACTAAAATTAAATATTCCATGTTAAATGTATTCACCATAATCATATTGTATTATGGTATAATAGATGTAAAAAATTTCTATGTTTTTCTTCTTCTCCATCACCAAACTTTTGGTTTCTTCACCTCTAAGAAACTAAGTTAAGAGACTACAAATGAATGGTCCATAATTTATAGGTATGCATAACAATTAAAATAAAATAACCAAGCTCAATATTATTCATATTCATCATATTCACATTGATTTATTGTATATTACACCAAAAAATATTCAATATTTGTTTTCACCATCTCAAAGTTTTAGGTTTTTTTATCACTAAGTAAAAAACATAATAGACTATAGCAGATGTAAAAAATTAATTATATTTTATTTTTCTACTCCATCAAAAATTTTTACGTTTTTCCCCGCTTAAAAACAAAGTTAAAAGACTATAATCCATGACATATATATTTTATAAAGTTGATATTAATTAAATTGAATAATGAAGCTCTAATTTGTTTATATTTACCTTTTTCACATTGAATTAAGGTAAATTAGATGTAAATATATTTAATAAGTTTCTTCTCCATCACGAAATTTCATCTTTCTTCGTCAGTAAGCCACAGAGTTAAAAGACTATAAATGAATGACAAATAGATTATATCTAAATGGGTAATCAGTAAAAGTAGATATTCATTCTCAATGTTAATTGTATTCACCATAATCACATTGTATTATGGTATAATAGATGTAAACAATTTCTATATTTTTCTTCTTGTCCATCACCAAAATTTTGGTTTCTTCACCTCTAAGAAACTAAGTTAAGAGACTACAAATAAATGGTCTATAATTTATACGTATGCATAACAATTAAAATAAAATAACCAAGCTCAATATAGTTTATGTCCGTCGTATTCACATTGACTTATTGTATATTACACCTAAAAATATTCAATATTTTTTTTCACCATCCAAAGTTTTAGGTTTTTTTATCGCTAAGCAAAAAACAGAATAGACTATAGCAGGTGTAAAAAATTATTTATATTTCATTTTTCTACTCCATCAAATTTTTTTAGGTTTTTCGAAGATAAAAAACAAAGTTAAAAGACTATAATCCATGAAATATATATTTTATAAAAATTGATATTAATTAAATTAAATAATCAAGCTCTAATTTGTTTATATTTACCTTTTTCACATTGAATTAAGGTAAATTAGATGTAAATATATTCAATAAGTTTCTTCTCCATCACAAAATTTCATGTTTCTTCGTCAGTAAGCCACAAAGTTAAAAGACTATAAATGAATGACAAATAGATTATATCTACATGGGTAATCACTAAAAGTAGATACTCAATCTCAATGTTAATTGTATTCACCATAATCACATTGTATTACGGTATAATAGATGTAAACAATTTCTATATTTTTCTTCTTCTCCATCACCAAAATATTGGTTTCTTCACCTCTAAGAAACTAAGTTAAGAGACTACAAAATAATGGTTCATAATTTATACGATTGCATAACAATTAAAATAAAATAACCAATTTCAATATTGTTCATATTCATCGCATTCACATTGACTTATTGTATATTACACCAAAAAAGATTCAATATTTTTTTCACCATCTAAAGTTTTAGGTTTTTTTATCGCTAAGCAAAAAACAGAATAGACTATAGCAGATGTAAAAAATTAATTATATTTTATTTTTCTACTGCATTAAATTTTTTTAGGTTTTTCCCCGCTAAAAAACAAAGTTAAAAGACTATAATCCATGACATATATATTTTATAAAATTGATATTAATTAAATTAAATATCAAGCTCTAATTTGTTTCTATTTACCTTTTTCACATTAAATTAAGGTAAATTAGATTTAAATATATTCAATAAGTTTCTTCTCCACCACGAAATTTCATGTTTCTTCGTCAGTAAGCCACAGAGTTAAAAGACTATAAATGAATGACAAATAGATTATATCTACATGGATAATCACTAAAATTAAATATTCAATGTTTAATGTATTCACCATAATCATATTGTATTATGGTATAATAGATGTAAAAAGTTTCTGTGTTTTTCTTCTTCTCAATCACCAAACTTTTGGTTTCTTCACCTCTAAGAAACTAAGTTAAGAGACTACAAATGAATGGTCCATAATTTATAGGTATGCATAACAATTAAAATAAAATAACCAAGCTCATTATTGTTTATATTCGTCGTATTCACATTGACTTATTGTATATTACACCTAAAAATATTCAATATTTGTTTTCACCATCTCAAAGTTTTAGGTTTTTTTATCGCTAACAAAAAAACATAATAGACTATAGCAGATGTAAAAGATTAATTATATTTTATTTTTCTACTCCATCAAAAAATTTTACGTTTTTCCCCGCTAAAAAATAAAGTTAAAAGACTATAATCCATGACATATATATTTTATAAAGTTGATATTAATTAAATTGAATAATGAAGCTCTAATTTGTTTATATTTACCTTTTTCACATTGAATTAAGGTAAATTAGATGTAAATATATTTAATAAGTTTATTCTCCATCACAAAATTTCATCTTTCTTTGTCAGTAAGCCACAGAGTTAAAAGACTATAAATGAATGACAAATAGATTATATCTAAATGGGTAATTAGTAAAAGTAGATACTCATTCTCAATTTTAATTGTATTCACCATAATCACATTGTATTATGGTATAATAGATGTAAACAATTTCTATATTTTTCTTCTTGTCCATCACCAAAAATTTGGTTTCTTCACCACTAAGAAACTATGTTAAGAGACTACAAATAAATGGTCTATAATTTATACGTATGCATAACAATTAAAATAAAATAACCAAGCTCAATATTGTTTATATCCGTCGTATTCACATTGACTTATTGTATATTACACCTAAAAATATTCAATATTTTTTTTCACCATCCAAAGTTTTAGGTTTTTTTATCGCTAAGCAAAAAATAGAATAGACTATAGCAGATGTAAAAAATTATTTATATTTCATTTTTCTACTCCATCAATTTTTTTTTAGGTTTTTCCAAGATAAAAAACAAAGTTAAAAGACTATAATCCATGAAGTATATATTTTATAAAAATTGATATTAATTAAATTAAATAATCAAGCTCTAATTTGTTTATATTTACCTTTTTCACATTGAATTAAGGTAAATTAGATTTAAATATATTCGATAAGTTTCTTCTCCATCACGAAATTTCATGTTTCTTCGTCAGTAAGCCACAGAGTTAAAAGACTATAAATGAATGACAAATAGATTATGTCTAAATGGGTAATCACTAAAAGTAGATACTCAATCTCAATGTTAATTGTATTCACCATAATCACATTGTATTATGGTATAATAGATGTAAACAATTTCTAAATTTTTCTTCTTCTCCATCACCAAAATATTGGTTTCTTCACCTCTAAGAAACTAAGTTAAGAGACTACAAAATAATGGTTCATAGTTCATACGTTTGCATAACAATTAAAATAAAATAACCAAGCTCATTATTGTTCATATTCATCGCATTCACATTGACTTATTGTATATTACACCAAAAAAGATTCAATATTTTTTTCACCATCTAAAGTTTTAGGTTTTTTTATCGCTAAGCAAAAAACATAATAGACTATAGCAGATGTAAAAAATTAATTATATTTTATTTTTCTACTCCATCAAATTTTTTTAGGTTTTTCCCCGCTAAAAAACAAAGTTAAAAGACTATAATCCATGACATATATATTTTATAAAATTGATATTAATTAAATTAAATATCAAGCTCTAATTTGTTTCTATTTACCTTTTTCACATTGAATTAAGGTAAATTAGATTTAAATATATTCAATAAGTTTCTTCTCCACCACGAAATTTCATGTTTCTTCGTCAGTAAGCCACAGAGTTAAAAGACTATAAATGAATGACAAATAGATTATATCTACATGGATAATCACTAAAATTAAATATTCAATGTTTAATGTATTCACCATAATCATATTGTATTATGGTATAATAGATGTAAAAAGTTTCTGTGTTTTTCTTCTTCTCCATCACCAAACTTTTGGTTTCTTCACCTCTAAGAAACTAAATTAAGAGACTACAAATGAATGGTCCATAATTTATAGGTATGCATAACAATTAAAATAAAATAACCAAGCTCAATATTATTCATATTCGTCGTATTCACATTGATTTATTGTATATTACACCAAAAAATATTCAATATTTGTTTTCACCATCTCAAAGTTTTAGGTTTTTTTATCGCTAAGAAAAAAACATAATAGACTATAGAAGATGTAAAAAATTAATTATATTTTATTTTTCTACTCCATCAAAAAATTTTACGTTTTTCCCCGCTAAAAAATAAAGTTAAAAGACTATAATCCATTACATATATATTTTATAAAGTTGATGTTAATTAAATTGAATAATGAAGCTCTAATTTGTTTATATTTACCTTTTTCACATTGAATTAAGGTAAATTAGATGTAAATATATTTAATAAGTTTCTTCTCCATCACGAAATTTCATCTTTCTTCGTCAGTAAGCCACAGAGTTAAAAGACTATAAATGAATGACAAATAGATTATATCTAAATGGGTAATCAGTAAAAGTAGATATTCATTCTCAATGTTAATTGTATTCACCATAATCACATTGTATTATGGTATAATAGATGTAAACAATTTCTATATTTTTCTTCTTGTCCATCACCAAAAATTTGGTTTCTTCACCACTAAGAAACTAAGTTAAGAGACTACAAATAAATGGTCTATAATTTATACGTATGCATAACAATTAAAATAAAATAACCAAGCTCAATATTGTTTATATCCGTCGTATTCACATTGACTTATTGTATATTACACCTAAAAATATTCAATATTTTTTTTCACCATCCAAAGTTTTAGGTTTTTTTATCGCTAAGCAAAAAACAGAATAGACTATAGCAGATGTAAAAAATTATTTATATTTCATTTTTCTACTCCATCAATTTTTTTTAGGTTTTTCCAAGATAAAAAACAAAGTTAAAAGACTATAATCCATGAAGTATATATTTTATAAAAATTGATATTAATTAAATTAAATAATCAAGCTCTAATTTGTTTATATTTACCTTTTTCACATTGAATTAAGGTAAATTAGATTTAAATATATTCAATAAGTTTCTTTTCCATCACGAAATTTCATGTTTCTTCGTCAGTAAGCCACAGAGTTAAAAGACTATAAATGAATGACAAATAGATTATGTCTAAATGGGTAATCACTAAAAGTAGATACTCAATCTCAATGTTAATTGTATTCACCATAATCACATTGTATTACGGTATAATAGATGTAAACAATTGCTATATTTTTCTTCTTCTCCATCACCAAAATATTGGTTTCTTCACCTCTAAGAAACTAAGTTAAGAGACTACAAAATAATGGTTCATAGTTTATACGTTTGCATAACAATTAAAATAAAATAACCAATTTCAATATTGTTCATATTCATCGCATTCACATTGACTTATTGTATATTACACCAAAAAAGATTCAATATTTTTTTCACCATCTAAAGTTTTAGGTTTTTTTATCGCTAAGCAAAAAACAGAATAGACTATAGCAGATGTAAAAAATTAATTATATTTTATTTTTCTACTCCATCAAATTTTTTTAGGTTTTTCCCCGCTAAAAAACAAAGTTAAAAGACTATAATCCATGACATATATATTTTATAAAATTGATATTAATTAAATTAAATATCAAGCTCTAATTTGTTTCTATTTACCTTTTTCACATTGAATTAAGGTAAATTAGATTTAAATATATTCAATAAGTTTCTTCTCCACCACGAAATTTCATGTTTCTTCGTCAGTAAGCCACAGAGTTAAAAGACTATAAATGAATGACAAATAGATTATATCTACATGGATAATCACTAAAATTAAATATTCAATGTTTAATGTATTCACCATAATCATATTGTATTATGGTATAATAGATGTAAAAAGTTTCTGTGTTTTTCTTCTTCTCCATCACCAAACTTTTGGTTTCTTCACCTCTAAGAAACTAAATTAAGAGACTACAAATGAATGGTCCATAATTTATAGGTATGCATAACAATTAAAATAAAATAACCAAGCTCAATATTATTCATATTCGTCGTATTCACATTGATTTATTGTATATTACACCAAAAAATATTCAATATTTGTTTTCACCATCTCAAAGTTTTAGGTTTTTTTATCGCTAAGAAAAAAACATAATAGACTATAGAAGATGTAAAAAATTAATTATATTTTATTTTTCTACTCCATCAAAAAATTTTACGTTTTTCCCCGCTAAAAAATAAAGTTAAAAGACTATAATCCATTACATATATATTTTATAAAGTTGATGTTAATTAAATTGAATAATGAAGCTCTAATTTGTTTATATTTACCTTTTTCACATTGAATTAAGGTAAATTAGATGTAAATATATTTAATAAGTTTCTTCTCCATCACGAAATTTCATCTTTCTTCGTCAGTAAGCCACAGAGTTAAAAGACTATAAATGAATGACAAATAGATTATATCTAAATGGGTAATCAGTAAAAGTAGATATTCATTCTCAATGTTAATTGTATTCACCATAATCACATTGTTTTATGGTATAATAGATGTAAACAATTTCTATATTTTTCTTCTTGTCCATCACCAAAAATTTGGTTTCTTCACCTCTAAGAAACTAAGTTAAGAGACTACAAATAAATGGTCTATAATTTATACGTATGCGTAACAATTAAAATAAAATAACCATGCTCAATATTGTTTATATTCGTCGTATTCACATTGACTTATTGTATATTACACCTAAAAATATTCAATATTTTTTTTCACCATCCAAAGTTTTATGTTTTTTTATCGCTAAGCAAAAACCAGAATAGACTATAGCAGATGTGAAAAATTAATTATATTTTATTTTTCTACTCCATCAAATTTTTTTAGGTTTTTCCAAGCTAAAAAACAAAGTTAAAAGACTATAATCCATGAAATATATATTTTATGAAAATTGATATTAATTAAATTAAATAATCAAGCTCTAATTTGTTTATATTTACCTTTTTCACATTGAATTAAGGTAAATTAGATGTAAATATATTCAATAAGTTTCTTCTCCATCACGAATTTTCATGTTTCTTCGTTAGTAAGCCACAGAGTTAATAGACTATAAATGAATGACAAATAGATTATATCTAAATTGGTAATCACTAAAACTAGATAATCAATCTCAATGTTAATTGTATTCACCATAATCACATTGTATTAGGGTATAATAGATGTAAACAATTTCTATATTTTTCTTCTTCTCCATCACCAAAATATTGGTTTCTTCACCTCTAAGAAACTAAGTTAAGAGACTACAAAAGAATGGTTCATAATTTATACGTTTGCATAACAATTAAAATAAAATAACTAATTTCAATATTGTTCATATTCATCGCATTCACATTGACTTATTGTATATTACACCAAAAAATATTCAATATTTTTTTCACCATCTAAAGTTTTAGGTTTTTTTATCGCTAAGCAAAAAACAGAATAGACTATAGCAGATGTAAAAAATTAATTATATTTTATTTTTCTACTCCATCAAACTTTTTTAGGTTTTTCCCCGCTAAAAAACAAAGTTAAAAGACTATAATCCATGACATATATATTTTATAAAATTGATATTAATTAAATTAAATAATCAAGCTCTAATTTGTTTCTATTTACCTTTTTCACATTGAATTAAGGTAAATTAGATTTAAATATATTCAATAAGTTTCTTCTCCACCACGAAATTTCATGTTTCTTCGTCAGTAGGCCACAGAGTTAAAAGACTATAAATGAATGACAAATAGATTATATCTACATGGGTAATCACTAAAATTAAATATTCAATGTTAAATGTATTCACCACAATCATATTGTATTATAGTATTGTTGTACCCCAAATTTTGACCCCTTAGATCCTCATTATCATTTTTAGAAGCATGATCATGAATTATCTAACCCTAAATCAGTGCAAGTTTATTATTGTCAAGTTACAGATGAATCAGGGTTCTCGCACCGACAAATTCAAAACAATCAAGGAATGATCAACCAATGAGTTGGGCCAATTCAATCATGGAATGAAATCAAAGATAATATGAAAGTCAAATGGGAAGTCAATTTGAAGAAATCGTTTCAGAATCAAGAACAGTGCAGTCAGGAGGCCCCGATTAGGGTTTTTAACTAGTGGAAAGTCAACTGTGGTTTGACTTTGATGTTGGAAGATGTTTTAATGGTGGGATTGAGGTCCATGAAGTTCATATAGACTATTAAAGACTATTCAAGAAGTATCAAAGTCTCAGGATGTCCAGAATATCAACGGGTGACTCAATCGGCACCGATCGATTGTACGGTTGACCGAAAAGTCAACTCCCCAAATTTTGAGAATTGGGATCCAAGTTGTGAATCAAAGTTGTTCCTTATGTCATAATGGACTTGCATATCAATTTTCATGATCATTGGATCAAGAATGAGAGAGTAATCGAGAAATCGGGAAATTAGGGTTTTGAAAAGGGCTAAACCGTATCTCCTTAACCACACATCCAATTGAGTTGATTCTAGTCTCATTTGAAAGCTCTTGACAAGTCCTACAAAAGTCCCATACTAGTCCACAACCAGAAAATGCATACTTTTTGAGATATAAGCAAAAACATTCCTAGAAGGGAAAATAACTTAGAAAATTTCTAAGTTATTTTCACTTTAAAAAATAAAATCAGCCAACTTCAAGGGGGTTTTTCACCTAGTTTCAAATAGAATCAAGATTTCTGGCCAACATGAAAGTTTTAGTACTATGTGAGGGCTTTCTAAATTGTACAAGAACATCTCAAGGTGAGTTATGAGCTGAGAGATACATGTGTTCAAAGTTGGTAATTTGTCATACTAGTCCCACATTGACCAATTTTGCAAAAGCACCTCTATCACTCAAGTGGGCCAATTCTAACTTGTCAAACTCATACTATCTGATATATTGAACATCTCAAGCAAGTTGAAGCAAAGAAATTGCATGGAGATAGCATAGAATTAAAGATTGGAAGTTCATTGCCTAAGTTGTCATTTTTGACTTTTCCAAGCATGAGGTGGAAAGTGATTCTGCTCCAGCCACTCTACCAAGCACCTAGGCTGCAATTTATCAGTATAAACATCATTTAAACTTGCCCATTGGGTTAAGGAGACAGCCAAAGATCAGAAAAAGCAAGGCAAGTTGGCAAGTGGTTGAAAATATCAAGTTTGCTTCATGGTTAAGCAAGACTTCCTAGCAAGCACCTCAATCATTTTCTCTATAAAAGGAGGGATCCCTCACCTCATTTCAAAGACATCTTATCTGATAGAAACCACAAATAACCTTTGTCATCACAATTCCATCATCTTGCTTCAATTTCTCAAAAATCACAAAGTTCACCAAAACACTCAAAAATGGCCTTGAAGTGAAATCTCTACCACATCAAGTTCTACATGTTCCAGCACCCAAACTATCATCCATACACTTTATAAATAACATATATAAGGTGTAAAAACCATTGAACCACCAAAAATCACAAGAAATCAAAAAGTCAACCTTTCACTTGGCTTACTTTGACCAAAATCCATAAAAAACACCAAATCTTGCTCCAAACCTTTTCTTGAGGTTTTAACCACTTGAACACCTCAAGAACCATATATCTCAACTGTCCAAGCCCTTATCCATCATGAGAAACTCATAAATTTCATTTTGGCATCATAAGTGTGTGGTTGTTTAGAGTTGAAGAAAGGAGCCAAAGCAAGAAAGTGACATAAAGGATCTCTGGTATTTTTCTGCTCTAGCTTGTTTGAAAGGTTCATCAAGAGGTATGTACTTAATCTTTACTTACTTTAGCATCATTGTCCATGAAATCTTGTTTTTGAGCAAATTGGTAGAATTTGAGCTATGTTGATTTTCCTAAGTGTATGTCTTAGTGAATGATGAAGATTTTCACAAGCATGATTGTTTGAACTGTCTGCCTTGGTGACATACTTGCTCAACCATTATATTGTCACAGTTATAACCCTTGGCATTGTTGCTGGTAGTTTTGACAAGAAGATTGTTTCTCACTTTTTAGACAAATTGCTTTGGTTGTGTTTACATAAATGATGTTAATTATGTGTGTGTCACCAGAATCAGGTTGTAGTAGCAATTTGAGGTAAGGATTGATTAATTGTCTAGTTAGTTTATTCTAGTTCAATGTTTAAATTAATGTTTGTGATCATGAATTTTGCTGCTGGTTTTGTTTCTAAATAAAACTCACTTGATGGTATTCTTGTCTTGGAAAGCTGTACCTAAATGCTGTGTTGGTTATGTTAAGGGTGTTGAATTCTGTTTTAGGTTTGTCCATTTAAATTGTTGGTAAAATCTGTCATAAGCATCATTTGGCAATTATGTGATATCATGATAATCAAGACTAACATTTTGCAGAATTTGTAAACTCATGACATAATTGTTGTTAGGGCAGTTTCAATCCATAGCAGTTTATCCCTAGTTATCTTCATGACAACTTTTGTTTTTTTAAGTGGATTGCATCAATGCCAAACACTGCCAGCCAGATTTTTCATTTAAAATAGCAAACATTTTCAGTGGGCAGGGTGCATAGAGTTGATCAGCTCAGTGCTGATTTGTGATTGGATCATATATTTGGATTTGTGTTTGTCATGTATTCATCATGTATGTTTGAGAACCTGTCATCTTTGCTAGTTGTTAACATGATAAGTCTTAAACTTAAATGTTTATATCAGCATGACCCTAGATTTCAATCCTTCTGCTGACAGTATGGTTAAGAATTTGATAGGTGATTATTTTAGTTTGCATTCAACTCATAATTGTTTGACTTTATTGAACCTATGCTAGTCTGAGATGATAGGTGGGCTTGAACATTGCTTTTGACTATCCTGTGTTGTTTATGCAATTCTGGTCCTCCATTGCAGCTCCTAGGCTTCTTTTTGTTGTAGTGACCATTTGGATTATATTGATGATAAAACTTGACTTATGGTTAAAACATGAAGCAGACCTGTTTTGGTCCTAGGATCACACTTTTGATTTGACCAAATCACATTAACTTGCAAGACACATACCAATTTTGCAACTTAGGTTTCATTATTAAATCATGGATTGTTTTATGCTTGACCATGTTTGCATATGCATTTAGAAATTGTATAAATCATCATTTTGCTGGCTTTGTGCTTAACACTCAAATTTTCATATTTGGCTTGCATCTCTTCAAACACACATCCACACAACTTGACACTTTTAGCACCAACTCACTTTTCATTGAAATTACAGTGCACACACATCACTTTGAACATGTTTGAGATGTTAGGATCATTATTTTGCTCAAAAACACACTGCTATGAAAATCCATAGTTCAAATGGTCATCTTTTCAAGCAAAGACTACATCACCAAGACCAGTTTTGGAATAAGCTAATTTTTGAGCAAAATAATGAATCATACATCTCATATCAACCAAATGGAACATGCTAGCATAATCATCTTGTACAAAAACACACTACACCACAAATTCACTCACGAAATGACTTTTGCTATCACATGCTTGCATATACCATACCAATTTGAGAATGAATGGTTTTCTTTGAAATTTTTTGATTGCAACAGCTTTGTTTGGCCATATGTGACATGTTTAAATGAACCAAACCATTGGAATTGACTTGGATACCAAACTACACTATCTCATGCACATAACACATACAAAAATGCATTTTGAAAACCAAATATTCACATGATAGTTCCAGTTCCATTTTTTTCACACACACATACTTGAAATCATATTTGGAAGGTGTCCATAATCTCACTTTGATCTGAATTGCTTTGGAACTCAAAAACCATATTGTTATGCATTGTTACTTTTGTGAGCATTTGCAATTTGTATGTGACTTTCTACAGTCAATGATCTCTGGCCATGAAAGTATTATGATTTGCTTTATTATCATCTAACTGTTATGTGTGTGTGCTTGGATTGAATTCAATGTGGTTGTATGGAGCTACTCATGTGAAAATGCATCTCATGACATAAAAACACACCAGCTATCGTTTTTTTCACTAGGTAAACAATTTGGAAAAACTAACACCACCATCCTCTTCCTCTCATTTTTCTACCCAATTTTCATATAAAATTTGCCTCGATCCGATGAGCGGTTAGTGAGATACGGTATAAAACGTATTTGGTTTCGATTATGTATCCATGTCATTATGCATTCAAAAGCACACAAACACACCAGCTATCGTTTTTTTCACTAGGTAAACAATTTGGAAAAACTAACACCACCATCCTCTTCCTCTCATTTTTCTACCCAATTTTCATATAAAATTTGCCTCGATCCGATGAGCGGTTAGTGAGATACGGTATAAAACGTATTTGGTTTCGATTATGTGTTTGCCCAGCCATGGAACCAAACAAGGCATGAATATTTATGGTTTCCATTTGAATAATGGATGTAACAGCCGCCCCAGCGGTAGAGACTAGCGCACGTATTAGTCTTGGCATGGGTTCAATCCCTTGTTGCCACTTTTTTTTTCATTTTGTACATAAATTTCAAAAAATCATAACTCTCTCATATTTTATCGTTTTTCGTCCGTTCTTTTTTCATTATGTTTGTTTTTATATTTACTTTCATGCCATGTAATTATTTCCCATGTTTGATTATTTTTTCACCATTTTTGATTACGCGCGATCCGCGCGTCAACGGTACTAACCCTATTTGGTTGCAGATGAAAATTAAAAAGGTTCCTCTTGTGTTTTCTCAGGAAAATTGATTGTTATCATGTCTATATATGTTTGTCAACATGTTAGAATTTTTACCTCGAATTATTTTTATGTTTATCTCATCTGTCTGTTAACGGTATTCCAGGTGCGAACTGTCGTCACGGTTCTCGTACCAAAACAATTGCTCTGATTGTCATCATTGCTTTTCATCTTTTAATGTTTTCATTGGTTGTTACCATAATTATGTTTGTGTAAAGTTTGTATTTTATTTTATCCCCAGGCGACGAAGCTCGTTAGCTTTCGTCCAGTTGCCCACTATCTCTCCCTCCAAAGGAAAGTCTGTCCACTTGACTGTCAGTGTCTTGGACCAAAATCTTAAACCCTTTTGAATTTGTTAAGTCACTTCAACCTTAGTTTAGAAGCCTTTAGACTTTGCTTGAAGACCCACCCATACTAGGAGTGTTCTTCAACTAGAACCCTAGGAAAGAGTTCGTCAACTCTATGTAAGAATCATCGTCATGATTTTCTTACTTTCCCTTTTCAATTTAGCTTAGGGAGTTTTGTCAAACTCCACACAAACATTGTCATGTTTGTTCCCCTTTGAACTTTGATTGAGACAGCCTATGTCCCATTAGTGGAATTCTAATGAAACCTTATAAAAATACAGAAAAATTTGAAATTTTTAAAGGACAATACTTAATTATTTAAAAACATACTGTTTCACATACATATGCTTCAAATATATTTTACAGAGTTTGACACCGTTAAGACTAGCGGCCTTGCCACATAGATAAAACATAAAATAAAAGTACAGAAAGGAAACCAAAAAGAAAGCATACCAAAAGGGACCTCCTAAGTCCAACAAGACTGACACTTATACTGACTGTAGTAGTAGGGATGTGATTAGCGTTTGACAAAACACTAACAGCTCCCAATCTAGATGTTATAGTAACACATCTCCACGTCACTTCATATCCTTTCCTTCTGAGTTGTCGGGAAGTACGCAAGATTCGAGCTCATCGTCTGATCGTCATAAAATAATCCAAAATGCAAAACAAAAATGACACAGGGCTAAGATTCATGTACAAGTTTAAAAGTGGGAATGAATGTGTAAAATAATAATATATATGGAAACCATATTTATACAAACAAGCGTATCTTATACCCACAATTACATATACTTTATTTATTCTAATGCATCCCTGAACTATATGCTGACTCAGGCCACTAAACGCTGTCAATGATATCTATCCCATTTACCAAGATCAGATATCACTAGACCACATGCCACCAACGTACTCCCAATTACCAAGAGCTACGCCACCTAACTTCACATGGAGCCTAGGTGTTATAAGTCGATCGTCCCTGAGAATTCAGGCCAAGAACCTTGTCTTGCCTAGCATGCATAGATAATAATCCCCGTCGGGATTGCAGGCGACTGATCAACCTCGTGCGTCCCATACCGCACGGCGGTGGACTTACACATTCCTTAATGCAAGTCTATATGATCACTCACTCATCTTGTGGCAACTCTTAGCCATAAGTATTAAGTTAATAATGGGGAATTATCGTATCAACTTTTCAAGTTATACTTATTATCTAGATACTTAGGTTGAGTACCAAATCCATCCAATGTCTTGCCATATTTGATCTTTGTCCTTACATAATAAGTTCAGTTTGTATAATGGGTAATTGTATGGTTAACTTCCCAGGTAAGAGAGGTGGACTGTAAACGGCATAGTCGACCAAGTCTTTCCTTAGCCAGAACCCAACCAAATATAACTACTCATTGTATCCAACTTTCCTTATGTTAATGGGGATCAATTACTTAATATCTAGCAATGTTTTTCTCTCATTAACCGATTATTTCCTTAATCTATCAATCACAATCATTCAAGTATAAATAAAATAAACAATTATAAAATTAACCGAATAATGCAAGCACAATACAATACCAAATTGTCAAAGATTATTCCTATGATAATTAATTAAGGCCGGCGTAACCTCGCCTAGTGATTTGTGAAAATCATTATTTGAGAATAGGCTCTCCTTAATTATTTATCGCTAGTAGGGCTTAGGTCACCACTACACACATATATATTAAGTTATTTTACGCTAACCGTCCCAATCGTATACGAAATCTTGCCCCCACCTTTTGTTGAGTGTTGTTGAAAGTCCACAAGTGTTGTCTTCGATCTTTGCCAAGAACCTAATTTACGATAACCGTTGGATTGTACGAAATTTATGAAATAATTAGAATATAATTTATGGTTAATTGAACATAATCCCGTTATAACTTGAAATATTTATTTATTTAAATATATCATAATAACCTCCAAAATAATTATTAAATTCAAATATAAATTATATTATACCTCCTTTTGAATTTGTTTGTTTTAGAAAATTGTCAAGAGTATATTTCTAATAACATTTAAATTATAATAAAATTTGGGCATTATAACGACTTAAAATGGTAAAATTTATTTTGGACTTTATAAGTTCAATATATCGACGTCTGAACGGAATTTGCATAGAAAATTTAAAATAACCTTTATATAAATAACATAATTAAAATAATATAATTAAAATAAAATGGACATTATAACGGCTTACCGATTACTTATGAAAATGATTTGGGCAGAACTTTGACGTATAAAACTCCCTTGAAACTTTAGAAGAACTTTTACCACAAAATACTCTAAAGGTTACGAACCGATATCGTGGGAACTTCGATAACTAAAACTAATATTGCTATATGAAGAAATTAGAGAAGGAAAGAAGTAAAGAAGTAAGAAAGATGATTTGTGAATGAATGAATGAAAATGGGGTGGAAGAGACCCCTATTTATACTAGTTGTAAAATATTAAAATAACATAATTTATCATCTTTTGCCCATACCTTCCAACTTTTCAACTCTTGCTAGTAAATATGTCTCTATCAAATATTTACTAATCTTTCATCAATAGTGCTTTAGGTGTTCTAGTATGACTTTGTGAAAATAATTTATGACAAAGGTATGGGAGCTTGATTTCATGACATAATATTATGTAGGATATTAATAGAAAATGAGATATATATTTCTTTTATAAAAAGTAAAATGTTAATAATATTAATAATAATAAAAATAGTAAAAAGGATAGTTATTTGATATTTTTATTGTCTTAAGATTATTTTATTTATTAATTGGTTTATAGAGTAAAATGATAATATTCAAATAAAATAAAATCAATTAATAATAACAAAACAAGAACAACAATAATGATAATAATAATATGAATAATTAATTAACTTAAAGTTAAGGGTTTTAAGTACCAATTTAAATTTCAAAGTTTAGTTTATAAAATGAAACGATGATATTCAAATTGAAGAATAAAAGTAATAAATATAAAAAGTAATTAATTAATAAATTAATTATTATAAGTGTTAGTTTCAACATTTAATTTTTAATAACTAGCATTGTTAAAATCTCAAATCTAACTAGATATATTATTTAGTGTATGGAAAAATTAGGATGTTACATTACCACCCCCCTTAAAAGAAATTTCGTCCTCGAAATTTAGCGTACCTAAAACATATGTGGATACTTCTGACGCATGTCTTCTTCTCTTTCCCAAGTAGAATCACCAGTTACATCATCCCACACGACTCTAACCAATGGTATTTGCTTTCCACGAAGTTCTTTAATACGATGATCTAAGATCTTGACAGGTATAGCCTCATATTCCAAATTATCTCTAAGTTCCACAGTTTCAGGCTCAATGACATGTGAAGGGTCCGGATAATACTTCCTCAGTTGTGATACATGAAATACATCATGAAGATTAGACAAGTTTGGCGGCAAAGCAATGTGATACGCTACAGGTCCAATCCGCCGTAGAATTTGAAAAGGCCCGATAAACCTTGGTGTTAACTTCCTAGTTTTGATTGCTCGTGCAATTCCCGCCCTAGGAGTTACCCTAATGAACACGTGATCTCCTGCCTCGAACTCCAAAGGTCTTCTCCTCTTATCATTATAACTCTTTTGACGGTCCTGTGCTGCCTTCATTTTTTCTCTAATAAGTTTAACCTGATCTGTCGTTTGTTGCACGAATTCTGAACCCAATATTTTATTTTCTCCAACCTCATACCAACATAAAGGTGTACGACACTTTCTTCCGTATAATGCTTCATATGGAGCCATGCCGATACTTGAGTGAAAACTATTGTTGTAAGTAAACTCAATCAATGGTAAGAACTCGTCCCAACTTCCTTTGTGTTCAAGAGCACAAGCTCTCAACAAATCCTCTAACGATTGAATCGTCCTCTCAGACTGGCCATCCGTTTGGGGATGATAAGCTGAACTTAACCTCAGTTTTGTTCCTAACTCTAAATGCAACTGATGCCAAAAATTTGATGTGAATCTGGGATCTCTATCACTGACTATACTTGAAGGTATTCCATGCAATCTAACAATCTCCTTTACATATACCTGAGCTAGTCTCTCTAATTTAAACGTCTGGTTGATGGGAATGAAATGTGCACTCTTTGTCAACCTATCAATGATCACCCAAATTGCATCATGTTGTTTCTGAGTCTTAGGCAAAGCGGTTACAAAATCCATGGCTATTCCGTCCCACTTCCACTCTGGAATATCTAAAGGTTGTAGCAATCCGGCTGGCTTCTGATGTTCAATCTTTGCCTTCTGACATACCAAGCAACTTTGAACATATTCTGCTATATGTCTCTTCATTCCAACCCACCAAAACATTTTCTTCAAGTCTTGATACATCTTTGTGGCTCCTGGATGAAAACTCAACTTACTTTTGTGGCCCTCTTCCAAAATCAACTTTTGAATATCCTGATTTTGAGGTACACACAACCTTTCTTTAAACCTTAGGATTCCATCACTCCTTATGTTAAACTCTCCATTTTGACCATTTCTTATATTTTCCTTTATGCTCACTAGACGGTCATCAAGTTGTTGTTCATCTTTGATCCATTTCAGAAATTCATTAGACACGACAATAGCGCCTATGAATATACTTCCTTCATTGTGATGTACTCCTAAGTTTAAATCCACGAATTTGTCAATCAACTCTTCTTCCTTCAACATCATTGCAGATACATGAAGTTTCTTTCGACTCAAAGCGTCTGCTACAACATTGGCCTTTCCGGGATGATATTGCAACTCAAAATCATAGTCCTTCAAGAATTCCATCCAGCGCCTTTGTCTCATGTTTAAATCTTTCTGATCAAATAAATGCTTCAGGCTTTTGTGATCACTTAACACAGTGAACTTTGATCCATAAAGATAATGCCTCCAAATCTTTAAGGCAAACACAATTGCCGCTAACTCTAGGTCGTGAGTTGGGTAGTTCCTCTCATGCACCTTCAATTGTCTTGATGCATAAGCTATCACTTTCCTTTCTTGCATCAACACACACCCAAGACCTTGATATGACGCATCACAATACACATCAAAATTTCCTAATGGGTCTGGTAAGATGAGTATTGGTGATGAAGTCAATCTTTCCTTTAGCTTCTGAAAACTTTCTTCACACTCTTTAGTCCATTCAAAGTTTTTACCTTTCCTCGTTAACTGAGTCATGGGCAAAGCGATCTTTGAAAATCCTTCAATGAACCTCCGATAATATCCAGCTAGTCCAAGAAAACTTCGAATCTCGCCAACATTCTTTGGACTCTCCCACTTTGTTATTGCTTCGACTTTACTTGGGTCTACTGCAATACCTTCTTTACTAATTACATGACCAAGAAATTGTACCTCCTTCAACCAAAATTCACATTTCGAGAATTTCGCGTACAATTGAAGGTCCTTTAATATCTGTAGCACAATTCTCAAATGTTCTCTGTGCTCTACCTCATTCTTGGAATAAATCAGAATGTCATCAATGAAAACTACAACAAATTGATCTAAGTATGACCTAAAGATCCTATTCATGTAATCCATGAATACTGCTGGAGCATTAGTCAAACCAAATGGCATAACTAAGTACTCATAGTGTCCATAACGGGATCTAAAAGCTGTTTTTGGAATATCATCTTCCTTCACCCTGATCTGATGATATCCAGACTTCAAGTCAATCTTTGAGAATACTGATGCTCCTTTTAACTGATCCATCAAGTCGTCGATTCTAGGCAAAGGATACTTGTTTTTCACAGTGGCTTTATTGAGTTGTCTGTAATCCACACAAAGTCTAGAAGAACCATCCTTCTTCTTCACAAACAAGATTGGAGCTCCCCATGGCGATACACTTGGTCTAATAAATTCTTTCTCTAACATCTCGTCTAATTGTTTCTTTAACTCCGCAAGCTCTGAGGGTGACATTCGATAAGGAGATATAGAAATTGGTCCAGTTCCTGGAACCAAGTCTATAGAAAATTCCACTTCCCTAACCGGTGGTAAACCTGGAACTTCTTCTGGAAAGACTTCCGGGAATTCACAGACTACGGGAAAATTTTCCACACTAGGGGTTTCTCCTACTGACATGGAGAATAGCATCATAAAACTTTGAGTGAGGGTTTCAGCTTTGCTGATTTCTCCACTATCTTCTCCAAATGTAAAAATTTTCTCCTTGCATCTCAAGTTGACATCGTTGGCTGATAACCAATCCATTCCTAAGATGACATCTAGGTCTTGTAGCGGGAGTACCACAAGATCTACTAAGAATCTTCTATTTTCTAAGATTATTGGACAGTCTACACAGACTGAATAAGTTACCATTCTTTCTCCCGAGGGAGTTGTGATAGTCAACTTATAATCGTGATCAACAATTTCGAATCCCAAAAATTCAGCACAAGAGGTAGATATAAAAGAATGTGTAGCTCCTGAATCGAATAAAACTGATACCAACTTATCTCCAATTAAACACATACCTTGAATTAACCCAGCTGACTTTGAGATCTCAGCTCCTCTAATTGTAAATACTCTTCCTGTGGTTGGCTTATTTTGATTCTGAGGTCTCTGACCAACACTTGGGCCTCCATTTCTTGCTCTCCCTATGTTGTTATTGTTTATTAGGCCGCTCCTCTGGCCTGTTGGTTGACTTTGTCCTTGGGGACAATCTTTGAGAAAGTGGCCTTTCTGACCACAGCGAAAACAAGTTCCAATATTTCTATTTGGACAATCTTTGTTAAGATGTGCCCCTCCACAGCTGTAACACTTGAACATTAACCTTCTAGAATCCTGGTTATGATAAGGTGTAGGCCTTTGATATGGCCTACCCCCTCGTTGGATTCTTCCTCCGTGGCCTCGGTTAAAGTGGCCCTTGTGATTGTTGTTTTGGGTTGATCCTCCTGATCCATATTGATTCTTCCTATTGTCAATCCCTTCCAACTCCAGACACCTTTCTACTAGCTCACCAAAGCGCATAATATGCAGAGGTAAAACTGCCCTCTGGATATCATATTTCAATCCATCTTGATACTTTTCACACATCCATTCTTCCCTTGGATGCAAGCGGTAAAACTCAGAATACTTTAGCAAGGATTCAAACTTCCTAGTATATTCTCCCACCGTCATCACACCTTGACGTAGATTCTGAAATTCTCTCTCCTTCTCTTTCCTACATAACTTTGGAAAATACTTCCCCAAAAATTCTTCTTTGAACAAGGTCCAATTGATTTCTCTTCCTTCCTCTTCCAATAATCTATACTTTCCTCTCCACCAAGCTTCAGCATCGCCTGTCAGCATGAATGTTGCATAACCAACCCTTCTATTCTCTCTACAGTGAGTGAAAGAAAATATCTTCTCCATTTCTTGCAACCATTTCTCAGCACCCTCCGGATTAAAGTCACCACCAAACTGTGGTGGTTTTCCTTTCAGAAACGAGTTCAATCCTGTATCCTCATGCACCATTTCCCTTTGTTGTTGCTGAAAGAGTTGATGATCTCGAGTGATTTGCAGGATTTGAGCATTTTGTTGTGTTTGAACTAACACAGCTGCAGCAAGTTCACGAACATCTCGAGTGTCAGCTTGAGAGTTCGTTCCAGTTTGGGAATGATCTTCTCGTCCAATGGGAATGGTAGGTGCTCCTTCAGGAGTAACTTCATCACTCGCATTCCTACGTATACCTCTAGTAGTGCCTCTAGCAGCACTCCTACCACGCCTCGCACCTCTGACGTTCTGAACCATAACTTCCTGAAAAGGAATAGTTATTAGGTTCAATCATTCACAAGACATAAAGAACATAACAATTATGTATATTTATATCCCAATGAATGATTCATCGATAAGGATTTTTATCAAGTCTCCCACAGGCAAGGGATAATTGTGTCTAAAATGTTGAATTAATATCTTAAATATAACTAGAATTCAGGAAAACATAATCAACATTTAATGTATAAACAAAAATGTATCAATTTATTTAATAACAACGATTACAAAAATCGTGACCATGTCTCATTCAAAAACCTCTACTTGTAAACCAAGCTAAGACTAATAGTGGTAAAACTATAATTATCATTATTGCTACGAAATCTTTACCTAATTCTTCATGCTTGATGATACCAATAACAAACAAAATAATGACAAGAAGAGTGATGAATAAAAGAAAGGATTTAGCCATTTGAAAGGTATAGATAAATATTTAGGAATTGATATGAAAATAATGGATGGGTGTGAAGTATTTATAAAGTGAATTTTGTGAAGTGTCCGTTACGTTACCGTTGGGTTTGTGACCGTTGGGGAGGAAAAATAAAGTGTGCTAAATAAGTTTCCTAGACCATTATACTAGAAGGCTCTCAAGATGAAGACTCAATGCACAGAAGAAAAGTTATCATCCAGTTTGGAATCCAACTTGATACAGTCAGTATAATTCTAGACACTTACGGTCCGAGCTGAATCGACCAGCTCTGATACCATTAAATGAGACAGCCTATGTCCCATTAGTGGAATTCTAATGAAACCTTATAAAAATACAGAAAAATTTGAAATTTTTAAAGGACAATACTTAATTATTTAAAAACATACTGTTTCACATACATATGCTTCAAATATATTTTACAGAGTTTGACACCGTTAAGACTAGCGGCCTTGCCACATAGATAAAACATAAAATAAAAGTACAGAAAGGAAACCAAAAAGAAAGCATACCAAAAGGGACCTCCTAAGTCCAACAAGACTGACACTTATACTGACTGTAGTAGTAGGGATGTGATTAGCGTTTGACAAAACACTAACAGCTCCCAATCTAGATGTTATAGTAACACATCTCCACGTCACTTCATATCCTTTCCTTCTGAGTTGTCGGGAAGTACGCAAGATTCGAGCTCATCGTCTGATCGTCATAAAATAATCCAAAATGCAAAACAAAAATGACACAGGGCTAAGATTCATGTACAAGTTTAAAAGTGGGAATGAATGTGTAAAATAATAATATATATGGAAACCATATTTATACAAACAAGCGTATCTTATACCCACAATTACATATACTTTATTTATTCTAATGCATCCCTGAACTATATGCTGACTCAGGCCACTAAACGCTGTCAATGATATCTATCCCATTTACCAAGATCAGATATCACTAGACCACATGCCACCAACGTACTCCCAATTACCAAGAGCTACGCCACCTAACTTCACATGGAGCCTAGGTGTTATAAGTCGATCGTCCCTGAGAATTCAGGCCAAGAACCTTGTCTTGCCTAGCATGCATAGATAATAATCCCCGTCGGGATTGCAGGCGACTGATCAACCTCGTGCGTCCCATACCGCACGGCGGTGGACTTACACATTCCTTAATGCAAGTCTATATGATCACTCACTCATCTTGTGGCAACTCTTAGCCATAAGTATTAAGTTAATAATGGGGAATTATCGTATCAACTTTTCAAGTTATACTTATTATCTAGATACTTAGGTTGAGTACCAAATCCATCCAATGTCTTGCCATATTTGATCTTTGTCCTTACATAATAAGTTCAGTTTGTATAATGGGTAATTGTATGGTTAACTTCCCAGGTAAGAGAGGTGGACTGTAAACGGCATAGTCGACCAAGTCTTTCCTTAGCCAGAACCCAACCAAATATAACTACTCATTGTATCCAACTTTCCTTATGTTAATGGGGATCAATTACTTAATATCTAGCAATGTTTTTCTCTCATTAACCGATTATTTCCTTAATCTATCAATCACAATCATTCAAGTATAAATAAAATAAACAATTATAAAATTAACCGAATAATGCAAGCACAATACAATACCAAATTGTCAAAGATTATTCCTATGATAATTAATTAAGGCCGGCGTAACCTCGCCTAGTGATTTGTGAAAATCATTATTTGAGAATAGGCTCTCCTTAATTATTTATCGCTAGTAGGGCTTAGGTCACCACTACACACATATATATTAAGTTATTTTACGCTAACCGTCCCAATCGTATACGAAATCTTGCCCCCACCTTTTGTTGAGTGTTGTTGAAAGTCCACAAGTGTTGTCTTCGATCTTTGCCAAGAACCTAATTTACGATAACCGTTGGATTGTACGAAATTTATGAAATAATTAGAATATAATTTATGGTTAATTGAACATAATCCCGTTATAACTTGAAATATTTATTTATTTAAATATATCATAATAACCTCCAAAATAATTATTAAATTCAAATATAAATTATATTATACCTCCTTTTGAATTTGTTTGTTTTAGAAAATTGTCAAGAGTATATTTCTAATAACATTTAAATTATAATAAAATTTGGGCATTATAACGACTTAAAATGGTAAAATTTATTTTGGACTTTATAAGTTCAATATATCGACGTCTGAACGGAATTTGCATAGAAAATTTAAAATAACCTTTATATAAATAACATAATTAAAATAATATAATTAAAATAAAATGGACATTATAACGGCTTACCGATTACTTATGAAAATGATTTGGGCAGAACTTTGACGTATAAAACTCCCTTGAAACTTTAGAAGAACTTTTACCACAAAATACTCTAAAGGTTACGAACCGATATCGTGGGAACTTCGATAACTAAAACTAATATTGCTATATGAAGAAATTAGAGAAGGAAAGAAGTAAAGAAGTAAGAAAGATGATTTGTGAATGAATGAATGAAAATGGGGTGGAAGAGACCCCTATTTATACTAGTTGTAAAATATTAAAATAACATAATTTATCATCTTTTGCCCATACCTTCCAACTTTTCAACTCTTGCTAGTAAATATGTCTCTATCAAATATTTACTAATCTTTCATCAATAGTGCTTTAGGTGTTCTAGTATGACTTTGTGAAAATAATTTATGACAAAGGTATGGGAGCTTGATTTCATGACATAATATTATGTAGGATATTAATAGAAAATGAGATATATATTTCTTTTATAAAAAGTAAAATGTTAATAATATTAATAATAATAAAAATAGTAAAAAGGATAGTTATTTGATATTTTTATTGTCTTAAGATTATTTTATTTATTAATTGGTTTATAGAGTAAAATGATAATATTCAAATAAAATAAAATCAATTAATAATAACAAAACAAGAACAACAATAATGATAATAATAATATGAATAATTAATTAACTTAAAGTTAAGGGTTTTAAGTACCAATTTAAATTTCAAAGTTTAGTTTATAAAATGAAACGATGATATTCAAATTGAAGAATAAAAGTAATAAATATAAAAAGTAATTAATTAATAAATTAATTATTATAAGTGTTAGTTTCAACATTTAATTTTTAATAACTAGCATTGTTAAAATCTCAAATCTAACTAGATATATTATTTAGTGTATGGAAAAATTAGGATGTTACATTGATCATCATCAAGAGTTCTTTCCCCTCGTGAGGTGAACTACGATTGCTCTGATTCTATCCTAGTCAGGATACGTAGGCAGAAGGTGCGATACCTTTGCGAGCAAACTTAGAAAACCACTTAGGCCTCTTATTTATCTTATCTCAATTCCCAATCCTTAAACCATAGTGCACAATTCACAAACTTAGCAAGTAATTAAACAAAAGGTTCCTGTAGAGTACTACAGATGTTTAGGGTGCTAATACCTTCCCTAGATATAACCAACCCCCGAACCCCCGAATCTCTAAAGCGTTGTTGTCACATCGCGCAAAAGGTTCTTTCTTTCTTTAGACCTATCCTTTGGATAAATTAAAGACCGGTTGTAAAAGAAATACGATTCAAGTTAATTAATAGCTTGATATCAAATTTTCACCGCAACAAGTATAATAGATGTAAAAAATTTCTATGTTTTTCTTCTTCTCCATCACCAAACTTTTGGTTTCTTCACCTATAAGAAACTAAGTTAAGAGACTACAAATGAATGGTCCATAATTTATAGGTATGCATAACAATTAAAATAAAATAACCAAGCTCAATATTGTTTATATTCTTCTTATTCACATTGACTTATTGTATATTACACCTAAAAATATTCAATATTTGTTTTCACCATCTCAAAGTTTTAGGTTTTTTTATCGCTAAGAGAAAAACATAATAGACTATAGCAGATGTAAAAAATTAATTATATTTTATTTTTCTACTCCATCAAAAATTTTTACGTTTTTCCTCGCTAAAAAATAAAGTTAAAAGACTATAATCCATGACATATATATTTTATAAAGTTGATATTAACTAAATTGAATAATGAAGCTCTAATTTGTTTATATTTACCTTTTTCACATTGAATTAAGGTAAATTAGATGTAAATATATTTAATAAGTTTCTTCTCCATCACGAAATTTCATCGTTCTTCGTCAGTAAGCCACAGAGTTAAAAGACTATAAATGAATGACAAATAGATTATATCTAAATGGGTAGTCAGTAAAAGTAGATATTCATTCTCAATGTTAATTGTATTCACCATAATCACATTGTATTATGGAATAATAGATGTAAACAATTTCTATATTTTTCTTCTTGTCCATCACCAAAAATTTGGTTTCTTCACCTCTAAGAAACTAAGTTAAGAGACTACAAATAAATGGTCTATAATTTATACGTATGCATAACAATTAAAATAAAATAACCATGCTCAATATTGTTTATATTCGTCGTATTCACATTGACTTATTGTATATTACACCTAAAAATATTCAATATTTTTTTTCACCATCCAAAGTTTTAGGTTTTTTTATCGCTAAGCAAAAAACAGAATAGACTATAGCAGATGTGAAAAATTAATTATATTTTATTTTTCTACTCCATCAAATTTTTTTAGGTTTTTCCAAGCTAAAAAACAAAGTTAAAAGACTATAATCCATGAAATATATAATTTATAAAAATTGATATTAATTAAATTAAATAATCAAGCTCTAATTTGTTTATATTTACCTTTTTCACATTGAATTAAGGTAAATTAGATGTAAATATATTCAATAAGTTTCTTTTCCATCACGAAATATCATGTTTCTTCGTTAGTAACCCACAGAGTTAATAGACTATAAATGAATGACAAATAGATTATATCTAAATGGGTAATCACTAAAACTAGATACTCAATCTCAATGTTAATTGTATTCACCATAACCACATTGTATTAGAGTATAATAGATGTAAACAATTTCTATATTTTTCTTCTTCTCCATCACCAAAATATTGGTTTCTTCACCTCTAAGAAACTAAGTTAAGAGACTACAAAAGAATGGTTCATAATTTATACGTTTGCATAACAATTAAAATAAAATAACCAATTTCAATATTGTTCATATTCATCGCATTCACATTGACTTATTGTATATTACACCAAAAAATATTCAATATTTTTTTCACCATCTAAAGTTTTAGGTTTTTTTATCGCTAAGCAAAAAACAGAATAGACTATAGCAGATGTAAAAAATTAATTATATTTTATTTTTCTACTCCATCAAATTTTTTTAGGTTTTTCCCCGCTAAAAAACAAAGTTAAAAGACTATAATCCATGACATATATATTTTATAAAATTGATATTAATTAAATTAAATAATCAAGCTCTAATATGTTACTATTTACCTTTTTCACATTGAATTAAGGTAAATTAGATTTAAATATATTCAATAAGTTTCTTCTCCACCACGAAATTTCATGTTTCTTCGTCAGTAAGCCACAGAGTTAAAAGACTATAAATGAATGACAAATAGATTATATCTACATGGGTAATCACTAAAATTAAATATTCAATGTTAAATGTATTCACCACAATCATATTGTATTATGGTATAATAGATGTAAAAAACTTCTATGTTTTTCTTCTTCTCCATCACCAAACTTTTGGTTTCTTCACCTATAAGAAACTAAGTTAAGAGACTAAAAATGAATGGTCCATAATTTATAGGTGTGCATAACAATTAAAATAAAATAACCAAGCTCAATATTATTCATATTCATCGTATTCACATTGATTTATTGTATATTACACCAAAAAATATTCAATATTTGTTTTCACCATCTCAAAGTTTTAGGTTTTTTTATCGCTAAGAAAAAAACATAATAGACTATAGCAGATGTAAAAAATTAATTATATTTTATTTTTCTACTCCATCAAAATTTTTTACGTTTTTCCCCGCTAAAAAACAAAGTTAAAAGACTATAATCCATGACATATATATTTTATAAAGTTGATATTAATTAAATTGAATAAAGAAGCTCTAATTTGTTTATATTTACCTTTTTCAAATTGAATTAAGGTAAATTAGATGTAAATATATTTAATAAGTTTCTTCTCCATCACGAAATTTCATCTTTCTTCGTTAGTAAGCCACAGAGTTAAAAGACTATAAATGAATGACAAATAGATTATATCTAAATGGGTAATCAGTAAAAGTAGATATTCATTCTCAATGTTAATTGTGTTCACCATAATCACATTGTATTATGGTATAATAGATGTCAATAATTTCTATATTTTTCTTCTTGTCCATCACCAAAAATTTGGTTTCTTCACCACTAAGAAACTAAGTTAAGAGACTAGAAATAAATGGTCTATAATTTATACGTATGCATAACAATTAAAATAAAATAACAAAGCTCAATATTGTTTATATTCATCGTATTCACATTGACTTATTATATATTACACCTAAAAATATTCAATATTTTTTTCACCATCCAAAGTTTTAGGTTCTTTTAACAATAAGAAAAAAACAGAATAGACTATAGCAGATGTAAAAAATTAATTATATTTCATTTTTCTACTCCATCAAATTTTTTTAGGTTTTTCCCCGCTAAAAAACAAAGTTAAAAGACTATAATCCATGACATATATATTTTATAAAATTGATATTAATTAAATTAAATAATCAAGCTCTAATATGTTACTATTTACCTTTTTCACATTGAATTAAGGTAAATTAGATTTAAATATATTCAATAAGTTTCTTCTCCACCACGAAATTTCATGTTTCTTCGTCAGTAAGCCACAGAGTTAAAAGACTATAAATGAATGACAAATAGATTATATCTACATGGGTAATCACTAAAATTAAATATTCAATGTTAAATGTATTCACCACAATCATATTGTATTATGGTATAATAGATGTAAAAAACTTCTATGTTTTTCTTCTTCTCCATCACCAAACTTTTGGTTTCTTCACCTATAAGAAACTAAGTTAAGAGACTACAAATGAATGGTCCATAATTTATAGGTGTGCATAACAATTAAAATAAAATAACCAAGCTCAATATTATTCATATTCATCGTATTCACATTGATTTATTGTATATTACACCAAAAAATATTCAATATTTGTTTTCACCATCTCAAAGTTTTAGGTTTTTTTATCGCTAAGAAAAAAACATAATAGACTATAGCAGATGTAAAAAATTAATTATATTTTATTTTTCTACTCCATCAAAATTTTTTACGTTTTTCCCCGCTAAAAAACAAAGTTAAAAGACTATAATCCATGACATATATATTTTATAAAGTTGATATTAATTAAATTGAATAAAGAAGCTCTAATTTGTTTATATTTACCTTTTTCAAATTGAATTAAGGTAAATTAGATGTAAATATATTTAATAAGTTTCTTCTCCATCACGAAATTTCATCTTTCTTCGTTAGTAAGCCACAGAGTTAAAAGATTATAAATGAATGACAAATAGATTATATCTAAATGGGTAATCAGTAAAAGTAGATATTCATTCTCAATGTTAATTGTGTTCACCATAATCACATTGTATTATGGTATAATAGATGTCAATAATTTCTATATTTTTCTTCTTGTCCATCACCAAAAATTTGGTTTCTTCACCACTAAGAAACTAAGTTAAGAGACTAGAAATAAATGGTCTATAATTTATACGTATGCATAACAATTAAAATAAAATAACAAAGCTCAATATTGTTTATATTCATCGTATTCACATTGACTTATTATATATTACACCTAAAAATATTCAATATTTTTTTCACCATCCAAAGTTTTAGGTTCTTTTATCAATAAGAAAAAAACAGAATAGACTATAGCAGATGTAAAAAATTATTTATATTTTATTTTTCTACTCCATCAAATTTTTTTAGGTTTTTCCAAGATAAAAAACAAAGTTAAAAGACTATAATCCATGAAATATATATTTTACAAAAATTGATATTAATTAAGTTAAATAATCAAGCTCTAATTTGTTTATATTTACCTTTTCACATTGAATTAAGTTAAATTAGATTTAAATATATTCAATAAGTTTCTTCTCCGCCACGAAATTTCATGTTTCTTCGTCAGTAAGCCACAGAGTTAAAAGACTATAAATGAATGACAAATAGATTATATCTACATGGGTAATAACTAAAATTAAATATTCAATATTAAATGTATTCACCACAATCATATTGTATTATGGTATAATAGATGTAAAAAATTTCTATGTTTTTCTTCTTCCCCATCACCAAACTTTTGGTTTCTTCACCTCTAAGAAACTAAGTTAAGAGACTACAAATGAATGGTCCATAGTTTATAGGTATGCATAAAAATTAAAATAAAATAACCAAGCTCAATATTATTCATATTCATTGTATTCACATTGATTTATTGTATATTACACCAAAAAATATTCAATATTTGTTTTCACCATCTCAAAGTTTTAGGTTTTTTTATCGCTAAGAAAAAAACATAATAGACTATAGCAGATGTAAAAAATTAATTATATTTTATTTTTCTACTCCATCAAAATTTTTTACGTTTTTCCCCGCTAAAAAACAAAGTTAAAAGACTATAATCCATGACATATATATTTTATAAAGTTGATATTAATTAAATTGAATAATGAAGCTCTAATTTGTTTATATTTACCTTTTTCACATTGAATTAAGGTAAATTAGATGTAAATATATTTAATAAGTTTCTTCTCCATCACGAAATTTCATCTTTCTTCGTTAGTAAGCCACAGAGTTAAAAGACTATAAATGAATGACAAATAGATTATATCTAAATGGGTAATCAGTAAAAGTAGATATTCATTCTCAATGTTAATTGTGTTCACCATAATCACATTGTATTATGGTATAATAGATGTCAATAATTTCTATATTTTTCTTCTTGTCCATCACCAAAAATTTGGTTTCTTCACCACTAAGAAACTAAGTTAAGAGACTAGAAATAAATGGTCTATAATTTATACGTATGCATAACAATTAAAATAAAATAACAAAGCTCAATATTGTTTATATTCATCGTATTCACATTGACTTATTATATATTACACCTAAAAATATTCAATATTTTTTTCACCATCCAAAGTTTTAGGTTCTTTTATCAATAAGAAAAAAACAGAATAGACTATAGCAGATGTAAAAAATTATTTATATTTTATTTTTCTACTCCATCAAATTTTTTTAGGTTTTTCCAAGATAAAAAACAAAGTTAAAAGACTATAATCCATGAAATATATATTTTACAAAAATTGATATTAATTAAGTTAAATAATCAAGCTCTAATTTGTTTATATTTACCTTTTTCACATTGAATTAAGTTAAATTAGATTTAAATATATTCAATAAGTTTCTTCTCCGCCACGAAATTTCATGTTTCTTCGTCAGTAAGCCACAGAGTTAAAAGACTATAAATGAATGACAAATAGATTATATCTACATGGGTAATAACTAAAATTAAATATTCAATATTAAATGTATTCACCACAATCATATTGTATTATGGTATAATAGATGTAAAAAATTTCTATGTTTTTCTTCTTCCCCATCACCAAACTTTTGGTTTCTTCACCTCTAAGAAACTAAGTTAAGAGACTACAAATGAATGGTCCATAGTTTATAGGTATGCATAAAAATTAAAATAAAATAACCAAGCTCAATATTATTCATATTCATTGTATTCACATTGATTTATTGTATATTACACCAAAAAATATTCAATATTTGTTTTCACCATCTCAAAGTTTTAGGTTTTTTTATCGCTAAGAAAAAAACATAATAGACTATAGCAGATGTAAAAAATTAATTATATTTTATTTTTCTACTCCATCAAAATTTTTTACGTTTTTCCCCGCTAAAAAACAAAGTTAAAAGACTATAATCCATGACATATATATTTTATAAAGTTGATATTAATTAAATTGAATAATGAAGCTCTAATTTGTTTATATTTACCTTTTTCACATTGAATTAAGGTAAATTAGATGTAAATATATTTAATAAGTTTATTCTCCATCACAAAATTTCATCTTTCTTCGTCAGTAAGCCACAGAGTTAAAAGACTATAAATGAATGACAAATAGATTATATCTAAATGGGTAATCAGTAAAAGTAGATATTCATTCTCAATGTTAATTGTATTCACAATAATCACATTGTATTATGGTATAATAGATGTAAACAATTTCTATATTTTTCTTCTTGTCCATCACCAATAATTTGGTTTCTTCACCACTAAGAAACTAAGTTAAGAGACTACAAATAAATGGTCTATAATTTATACGTATGCATAACAATTAAAATAAAATAACCAAGCTCAATATTATTTATATCCGTCGTATTCACATTGACTTATTATATATTACACCTAAAAATATTCAATATTTTTTTTCACCATCTAAAGTTTTAGGTTTTTTTATCGCTAAGCAAAAAACAGAATAGACTATAGCAGATGTAAAAAATTATTTATATTTCATTCTTCTACTCCATCAAATTTTTTTAGGTATTTCCAAGATAAAAAACAAAGTTAAAAGACTATAATCCATGAAATATATATTTTAGAAAAATTGATATTAATTAAATTAAATAATCAAGCTCTAATTTGTTTATATTTACCTTTTTCACATTGAATTAAGGTAAATTAGATGTAAATATATTCAATAAGTTTCTTCTCCATCACGAAATTTCATGTTTCTTCGTCAGTAACCCACAGAGTTAAAAGACTATAAATGAATGACAAATAGATTATATCTAAATGGGTAATCACTAAAAGTAGATACTCAATCTCAATGTTAATTGTATTCACCATAATCACATTGTATTAGGGTATAATAGATGTAAATAATTTCTATATTTTTCTTCTTCTCCATCACCAAAATATTGGTTTCTTCACCTCTAAGAAACTAAGTTAAGAGACTACAAAATAATAGTTCATAATTTATACGTTTGCATAACAATTAAAATAAAATAACCAATTTCAATATTATTCATATTCATCGCATTCACATTGACTTATTGTATATTACACCACAAAATATTCAATATTTTTTTCACCATCCAAAGTTTTAGGTTTTTTATCGCTATGCAAAAAAAGGAATAGACTATAGCAGATGTAAAAAATTAATTTTATTTCATTTTTCTACTCCATCAAATTTTTTTAGGTTTTTCCCCGCTAAAAAACAAAGTTAAAAGCCTATAATCCATGACATATATATTTTATAAAATTGATATTAATTAAATTAAATAATCAAGCTCTAATTTGTTTCTATTTACCTTTTTCAAATTGAATTAAGGTAAATTAGATTTAAATATATTCAATAAGTTTCTTCTCCACCATGAAATTTCATGTTTCTTCGTCAGTAAGCCACAGAGTCAAAAGACTATAAATGAATGACAAATAGATTATATCTACATGGGTAATCACTAAAATTAAATATTCAATGTTAAATGTATTCACCATAATCATATTGTATTATGGTATAATAGATGTAAAACATTTCTATGTTTTTCTTCTTCTCCATCACCAAACTTTTGGTTTCTTCACCTCTAAGAAACTAAGTTAAGAGACTACAAATGAATGGTCCATTATTTATAGGTATGCATAACAATTAAAATAAAATAACCAAGCTCAATATTGTTTATATTCGTCGTATTCACATTGACTTATTGTATATTACACCTAAAAATATTCAATATTTTTTTCACCATCCAAAGTTTTAGGTTTTTTTATCGCTAAGCAAAAAATAGAATTGACTATAGCAGATGTGAAAAATTAATTATATTTTATTTTTCTACTCCATCAATTTTTTTTAGGTTTTTCCAAGATAAAAAACAAAGTTAAAAGACTATAATCCATGAAATATATATTTTATAAAAATTGATATTAATTAAATTAAATAATCAAGCTCTAATTTGTTTATATTTACCTTTTTCACATTGAATTAAGGTAAATTAGATGTAAATATATTCAATAAGTTTCTTCTCCATCACGAAATTTCATGTTTCTTCGTTAGTAAGCCACAGAGTTAATAGACTATAAACGAATGACAAATAGATTATATCTAAATGGGGAATCACTAAAACTAGATACTCAATCTCAATGTTAATTGTATTCACCATAATCACATTGTATTAGGGTATAATAGATGTAAACAATTTCTATATTTTTCTTCTTCTCCATCACCAAAATATTGGTTTCTTCACCTCTAAGAAACTAAGTTAAGAGACTACAAAAGAATGGTTCATAATTTATACGTTTGCATAACAATTAAAATAAAATAACCAATTTCAATATTGTTCATATTCATCGCATTCACATTGACTTATTGTATATTACACCAAAAAATATTCAATATTTTTTTCACCATCTAAAGTTTTAGGTTTTTTTATCGCTAAGCAAAAAACAGAATAGACTATAGCAGATGTAAAAAATTAATTATATTTTATTTTTCTACTCCATCAAATTTTTTTAGGTTTTTCCCCGCTAAAAAACAAAGTTAAAAGACTATAATCCATGACATATATATTTTATAAAGTTGATATTAATTAAATTGAATAATGAAGCTCTAATTTGTTTATATTTACCTTTTTCACATTGAATTAAGGTAAATTAGATGTAAATATATTTAATAAGTTTCTTCTCCATCACGAAATTTCATCTTTCTTCGTCAGTAAGCCACAGAGTTAAAAGACTATAAATGAATGACAAATAGATTATATCTAAATGGGTAATCAGTAAAAGTAGATATTCATTCTCAATGTTAATTGTATTCACCATAATCACATTGTATTATGGTATAATAGATGTAAACAATTTCTATATTTTTCTTCTTGTCCATCACCAAAAATTTGGTTTCTTCACCTCTAAGAAACTAAGTTAAGAGACTACAAATAAATGGTCTATAATTTATACGTATGCATAACAATTAAAGTAAAATAACCTAGCTCAATATTGTTTATATTCGTCGTATTCACATTGACTTATTGTATATTACACCTAAAAATATCCAATATTTTTTTTCACCATCCAAAGTTTTAGGTTTTTTTATCGCTAAGCAAAAAACAGAATAGACTATAGCAGATGTGAAAAATTAATTATATTTTATTTTTCTACTCCATCAAATTTTTTTAGGTTTTTCCAAGCTAAAAAACAAAGTTAAAAGACTATAATCCATGAAATATATATTTTATAAAAATTGATATTAATTAAATTAAATAATCAAGCTCTAATTTGTTTATATTTACCTTTTTCACATTGAGTTAAGGTAAATTAGATGTAAATATATTTAATAAGTTTATTCTCCATCACAAAATTTCATCTTTCTTCGTCAGTAAGCCACATAGTTAAAAGACTATAAATGAATGACAAATAGATTATTTCTAAATGGGTAATCAGTAAAAGTAGATATTCATTCTCAATGTTAATTGTATTCACCATAATCACATTGTATTATGGTATAATAGATGTAAACAATTTCTATATTTTTCTTCTTGTCCATCACCAAAAATTTGGTTTCTTCACCACTAAGAAACTAAGTTAAGAGACTACAAATAAATGGTCTATAATTTATACGTATGCATAACAATTAAAATAAAATAACCAAGCTCAATATTATTTATATCCGTCGTATTCACATTGACTTATTGTATATTACACCTAAAAATATTCAATATTTTTTTTCACCATCCAAAGTTTTAGGTTTTTTTATCGCTAAGCAAAAAACAGAATAGACTATAGCAGATGTAAAAAATTATTTATATTTCATTCTTCTACTCCATCAAATTTTTTTAGGTTTTTCCAAGATAAAAAACAAAGTTAAAAGACTATAATCCATGAAATATATATTTTAGAAAAATTGATATTAATTAAATTAAATAATCAAGTTCTAATTTGTTTATATTTACCTTTTTCACATTGAATTAAGGTAAATTAGATGTAAATATATTCAATAAGTTTCTTCTCCATCACGAAATTTCATGTTTCTTCGTCAGTAAGCCACAAAGTTAAAAGACTATAAATGAATGACAAATAGATTATATCTAAATGGGTAATCACTAAAAGTAGATACTCAATCTCAATGTTAATTGTATTCACCATAATCACATTGTATTAGGGTATAATAGATGTAAATAATTTGTATATTTTTCTTCTTCTCCATCACCAAAATATTGGTTTCTTCACTTCTAAGAAACTAAGTTAAGAGACTACAAAATAATACTTCATAATTTATACGTTTGCATAACAATTAAAATAAAATAACCAATTTCAATATTGTTCATATTCATCGCATTCACATTGACTTATTGTATATTACACCAAAAAATATTCAATATTTTTTTCACCATCCAAAGTTTTAGGTTTTTTATCGCTATGCAAAAAAAGGAATAGACTATAGCAGATGTAAAAAATTAATTATATTTCATTTTTCTACTCCATCAAATTTTTTTAGGTTTTTCCCCACTAAAAAACAAAGTTAAAAGCCTATAATCCATGACATATATATTTTATAAAATTGATATTAATTAAATTAAATAATCAAGCTCTAATTTGTTTCTATTTACCTTTTTCAAATTGAATTAAGGTAAATTAGATTTAAATATATTCAATAAGTTTCTTCTCCACCACGAAATTTCATGTTTCTTCGTCAGTAAGCCACAGAGTTAAAAGACTATAAATGAATGACAAATAGATTATATCTACATGGGTAATCACTAAAATTAAATATTCAATGTTAAATGTATTCACCATAATCATATTGTATTATGGTAAAATAGATGTAAAAAATTTCTATGTTTTTCTTCTTCTCCATCACAAAACTTTTGGTTTCTTCACCTCTAAGAAACTAAGTTAAGAGACTACAAATGAATGGTCCATTATTTATAGGTATGCATAACAATTAAAATAAAATAACCAAGCTCAATATTGGTTATATTCGTCGTATTCACATTGACTTATTGTATATTACACCTAAAAATATTCAATATTTTTTTTCACCATCCAAAGTTTTAGGTTTTTTTATCGCTAAGCAAAAAATAGAATTGACTATAGCAGATGTGAAAAATTAATTATATTTTATTTTTCTACTCCATCAAATTTTTTTAGGTTTTTCCAAGATAAAAAACAAAGTTAAAAGACTATAATCCATGAAATATATATTTTATAAAAATTGATATTAATTAAATTAAATAATCAAGCTCTAATTTGTTTATATTTCCCTTTTTCACATTGAATTAAGGTAAATTAGATGTAAATATATTCAATAAGTTTCTTCTCCATCACGAAATTTCATGTTTCTTCGTTAGTAAGCCACATAGTTAATAGAATAAACGAATGACAAATAGATTATATCTAAATGGGTAATCACTAAAACTAGATACTCAATCTCAATGTTAATTGTATTCACCATAATCACATTGTATTAGGGTATAATAGATGTAAACAATTTCTATATTTTTCTTCTTCTCCATCACCAAAATATTGGTTTCTTCACCTATAAGAAACTAAGTTAAGAGACTACAAAAGAATGGTTCATAATTTATACGTTTGCATAACAATTAAAATAAAATAACCAATTTCAATATTGTTCATATTCATCGCATTCACATTGACTTATTGTATATTACACCAAAAAATATTCAATATTTTTTTCACCATCTAAAGTTTTAGGTTTTTTTATCGCTAAGCAAAAAACAGAATAGACTATAGCAGATGTAAAAAATTAATTATATTTTATTTTACTACTCCATCAAATTTTTTTAGGTTTTTCCCCGCAAAAAAACAAAGTTAAAAGACTATAATCCATGACATATATATTTTATAAAGTTGATATTAATTAAATTGAATAATGAAGCTCTAATTTGTTTATATTTACCTTTTTCACATTGAATTAAGGTAAATTAGATGTAAATATATTTAATAAGTTTCTTCTCCATCACGAAATTTCATCTTTCTTCGTCAGTAAGCCACAGAGTTAAAAGACTATAAATGAATGAAAAATAGATTATATCTAAATGGGTAATTAGTAAAAGTAGATATTCATTCTCAATGTTAATTGTATTCACCATAATCACATTGTATTATGGTATAATAGATGTAAACAATTTCTATATTTTTCTTCTTGTCCATCACCAAAAATTTGGTTTCTTCACCTCTAAGAAACTAAGTTAAGAGACTACAAATAAATGGTCTATAATTTATACGTATGCATAACAATTAAAATAAAATAACCAAGCTCAATATTGTTTATATTCGTCGTATTCACATTGACTTATTGTATATTACACCTAAAAATATTCAATATTTTTTTTCACCATCCAAAGCTTTAGGTTTTTTTATCGCTAAGCAAAAAATAGAATAGACTATAGCAGATGTGAAAAATTAATTATATTTTATTTTTCTACCCCATCAAATTTTTTTAGGTTTTTCCAAGCTAAAAAACAAAGTTAAAAGACTATAATCCATGAAATATATATTTTATAAAAATTGATATTAATTAAATTAAATAATCAAGCTCTAATTTGTTTATATTTACCTTTTTCACATTGAATTAAGGTAAAATAGATGTAAATATATTCAATAAGTTTCTTCTCCATCACGAAATTTCATGTTTCTTCGTTAGTAAGCCACAAAGTTAATAGACTATAAATGAATGACAAATAGATTATATCTAAATGGGTAATCACTAAAACTAGATACTCAATCTCAATGTTAATTGTATTCACCATAATCACATTGTATTAGGGTATAATAGATGTAAACAATTTCTATATTTTTCTTCTTCTCCATCACCAAAATATTGGTTTCTTCACCTCTAAGAAACTAAGTTAAGAGACTACAAAAGAATGGTTCATAATTTATACGTTTGCATAACAATTAAAATAAAATAACCAATTTCAATATTGTTCATATTCATCGCATTCACATTGACTTATTGTATATTACACCAAAAAATATTCAATATTTTTTTCACCATCTAAAGTTTTAGGTTTTTTTATCGCTAAGCAAAAAACAGAATAGACTATAGCAGATGTAAAAAATTAATTATATTTTATTTTTCTACTCCATCAAATTTTTTTAGGTTTTTCCCCGCTAAAAAACAAAGTTAAAAGACTTTAATCCATGACATATATATTTTATAAAATTGATATTAATTAAATTAAACAATCAAGCTCTAATTTGTTTCTATTTACCTTTTTCACATTGAATTAAGGTGAATTAGATTTAAATATATTCAATAAGTTTCTTCTCTGCCACGAAATTTCATGTTTCTTCTTTAGTAAGCCAGAGAGTTAAAAGACTATAAATGAATGACAAATAGATTATATCTTCATGGGTAATCACTAAAATTAAATATTCAATGTTAAATGTATTCACCACAATCATATTGTATTATGGTATAATAGATGTAAAAAATTTCTATGTTTTTCTTCTTCTCCATCACCAAACTTTTGGTTTCTTCACCTATAAGAAACTAAGTTAAGAGACTACAAATGAATGGTCCATAATTTATAGGTATGCATAACAATTAAAATAAAATAACCAAGCTCAATATTATTCATATTCATCGTATTCACATTGATTTATTGTATATTACACCAAAAAATATTCAATATTTGTTTTCACCATCTCAAAGTTTTAGGTTTTTTTATCGCTAAGAAAAAAACATAATAGACTATAGCAGATGTAAAAAATTAATTATATTTTATTTTTCTAATCCATCAAAAAATTTTACGTTTTTCCCCGCTAAAAAACAAAGTTAAAAGACTATAATCCATGACATATATATTTTATAAAGTTGATATTAATTAAATTGAATAATGAAGCTCTAATTTGTTTATATTTACCTTTTTTACATTGAATTAAGGTAAATTAGATGTAAATATATTTAATAAGTTTCTCCTCCATCACGAAATTTCATCTTTCTTCGTCAGTAAGCCACAGAGTTAAAAGACTATAAATGAATGACAAATAGATTATATCTAAATGGGTAATCAGTAAAAGTAGATATTCATTCTCAATGTTAATTGTATTCACCATAATCACATTGTATTATGGTATAATAGATGTAAACAATTTCTATATTTTTCTTCTTGTCCATCACCAAAAATTTGGTTTCTTCACCTCTAAGAAACTAAGTTAAGAGACTACAAATAAATGGTCTATAATTTATACGTATGCATAACAATTAAAATAAAATAACCAAGCTCAATATTGTTCATATTCGTCGTATTCACATTGACTTATTGTATATTACACCTAAAAATATTCAATATTTTTTTTCACCATCCAAAGTTTTAGGTTTTTTTATCGTAAGCAAAAAACAGAATAGACTATAGCAGATGTGAAAAATTAATTATATTTTATTTTTCTACTCCATCAATTTTTTTTAGGTTTTTCCAAGCTAAAAAACAAAGTCAAAAGCCTATAATCCATGAAATATATATTTTATAAAAATTGATATTAATTAAATTAAATAATCAAGCTCTAATTTGTTTATATTTACCTTTTTCACATTGAATTAAGGTAAATTAGATGTAAATATATTCAATAAGTTTCTTCTCCATCACGAAATTTCATGTTTCTTCGTTAGTAAGCCACAGAGTTAATAGACTATAAATGAATGACAAATAGATTATATCTAAATGGGTAATCACTAAAACTAGATACTCAATCTCAATGTTAATTGTATTCACCATAATCAAATTGTATTAGGGTATAATAGATGTAAATAATTTCTATATTTTTCTTCTTCTCCATCACCAAAATATTGGTTTCTTCACCTCTAAGAAACTAAGTTAAGAGACTACAAAAGAATGGTTCATAATTTATACGTTTGCATAACAATTAAAATAAAATAACCAATTTCAATATTGTTCATATTCATCGCATTCACATTGACTTATTGTATATTACACCAAAAAATATTCAATATTTTTTTCACCATCTAAAGTTTTAGGTTTTTTTATCGCTAAGCAAAAAACAGAATAGACTATAGCAGATGTAAAAAATTAATTATATTTTATTTTTCTACTCCATCAAATTTTTTTAGGTTTTTCCCCGCTAAAAACAAAGTTAAAAGACTATAATCCATGACATATATATTTTATAAAATTGATATTAATTAAATTAAATAATCAAGCTCTAATTTGTTTCTATTTACCTTTTTCACATTGAATTAAGGTAAATTAGATTTAAATATATTCAATAAGTTTCTTCTCCGCCACGAAATTTCATGTTTCTTCGTCAGTAAGCCACAGAGTTAAAAGACTATAAATGAATGACAAATAGATTATATCTACATGGGTAATCACTAAAATTAAATATTCAATGTTAAATGTATTCACCACAATCATATTGTATTATGGTATAATAGATGTCAAAAATTTCTATGTTTTTCTTCTTCTCCATCACCAAACTTTTGGTTTCTTCACCTATAAGAAACTAAGTTAAGAGACTACAAATGAATGGTCCATAATTTATAGGTATGCATAACAATTAAAATAAAATAACCAAGCTCAATATTATTCATATTCATCGTATTCACATTGATTTATTGTATATTACACCAAAATATATTCAATATTTGTTTTCACCATCTCAAAGTTTTAGGTTTTTTTATCGCTAAGAAAAAAACATAATAGACTATAGCAGATGTAAAAAATTAATTATATTTTATTTTTCTACTCCATCAAAAAATTTTACGTTTTTCCCCGCTAAAAAACAAAGTTAAAAGACTATAATCCATGACATATATATTTTATAATGTTGATATTAATTAAATTGAATAATGAAGCTCTAATTTGTTTATATTTACCTTTTTCACATTGAATTAAGGTAAATTAGATGTAAATATAGTTAATAAGTTTCTTCTCCATCACGAAATTTCATGTTTCTTCGTCAGTAAGCCACAGAGTTAAAAGACTATAAATGAATGACAAATAGAATATATCTAAATGGGTAATCAGTAAAAGTAGATATTCATTCTCAATGTTAATTGAATGCACCATAATCACATTGTATTATGGTATAATAGATGTAAACAATTTCTATATTTTTCTTCTTGTCCATCACCAAAAATTTGGTTTCTTCACCTCTAAGAAACTAAGTTAAGAGACTACAAATAAATGGTCTATAATTTATACGTATGCATAACAATTAAAATAAAATAACCAAGCTCAATATTGTTTATATCTGTCGTATTCACATTGACTTATTGTATATTACACCTAAAAATATTCAATATTTTTTTTCACCATCCAAAGTTTTAGGTTTTTTTATCGCTAAGCAAAAAACAGAATAGACTATAGCAGATGTGAAAAATTAATTATATTTTATTTTTCTACTCCATCAAATTTTTTTAGGTTTTTCCAAGCTAAAAAACAAAGTTAAAAGACTATAATCCATGAAATATATATTTTATAAAAATTGATATTAATTAAATTAAATAATCAAGCTCTAATTTGTTTATATTTACCTTTTTCACATTGAGTTAAGGTAAATTAGATGTAAATATATTCAATAAGTTTCTTCTCCATCACGAAATTTCATGTTTCTTCGTTAGTAAGCCACAGAGTTAATAGACTATAAATGAATGACAAATAGATTATAGCTAAATGGGTAATCACTAAAACTAGATACTCAATCTCAATGTTAATTGTATTCACCATAATCACATTGTATTAGGGTATAATAGATGTAAACAATTTCTATATTTTTCTTCTTCTCCATCACCAAAATATTGATTTCTTCACCTCTAAGAAACTAAGTTAAGAGACTACAAAAGAATGGTTCATAATTTATACGTTTGCATAACAATTAAAATAAAATATCCAATTTCAATATTGTTCATATTCATCGCATTCACATTGACTTATTGTATATTACACCAAAAAATATTCAATATTTTTTTCACCATCTAAAGTTTTAGGTTTTTTTATGGCTAAGCAAAAAACAGAATAGACTATAGCAGATGTAAAAAATTAATTATATTTTATTTTTCTACTCCATCAAATTTTTTTTAGGTTTTTCCCCGCTAAAAAACAAAGTTAAAAGACTATAATCCATGACATATATATTTTATAAAATTGATATTAATTAAATTAAATAATCAAGCTCTAATTTGTTTCTATTTACCTTTTTCACATTGAATTAAGGTAAATTAGATTTAAATATATTCAATAAGTTTCTTCTCCGCCACGAAATTTCATGTTTCTTCGTCAGTAAGCCACAGATTTAAAAGACTATAAATGAATGACAAATAGATTATATCTTCATGGGTAATCACTAAAATTAAATATTCAATGTTAAATGTATTCACCACAATCATATTGTATTATGGTATAATAGATGTAAAAAATTTCTATGTTTTTCTTCTTCTCCATCACCAAACTTTTGGTTTCTTCACCTATAAGAAACTAAGTTAAGAGACTACAAATGAATGGTCCATAATTTATAGGTATGCATAACAATTAAAATAAAATAACCAAGCTCAATATTATTCATATTCATCGTATTCACATTGATTTATTGTATATTACACCAAAATATATTCAATATTTGTTTTCACCATCTCAAAGTTTTAGGTTTTTTTATCGCTAAGAAAAAAACATAATAGACTATAGCAGATGTAAAAAATTAATTATATTTTATTTTTCTAATCCATCAAAAAATTTTACGTTTTTCCTCGCTAAAAAACAAAGTTAAAAGACTATAATCCATGACATATATATTTTATAAAGTTGATATTAATTAAATTGAATAATGAAGCTCTAATTTGTTTATATTTACCTTTTTTACATTGAATTAAGGTAAATTAGATGTAAATATATTTAATAAGTTTCTCCTCCATCACGAAATTTCATCTTTCTTCGTCAGTAAGCCACAGAGTTAAAAGACTATAAATGAATGACAAATAGATTATATCTAAATGGGTAATCAGTAAAAGTAGATATTCATTCTCAATGTTAATTGTATTCACCATAATCACATTGTATTATGGTATAATAGATGTAAACAATTTCTATATTTTTCTTCTTGTCCATCACCAAAAATTTGGTTTCTTCACCTCTAAGAAACTAAGTTAAGAGACTACAAATAAATGGTCTATAATTTATACGTATGCATAACAATTAAAATAAAATAACCAAGCTCAATATTGTTCATATTCGTCGTATTCACATTGACTTATTGTATATTACACCTAAAAATATTCAATATTTTTTTTCACCATCCAAAGTTTTAGGTTTTTTTATCGTAAGCAAAAAACAGAATAGACTATAGCAGATGTGAAAAATTAATTATATTTTATTTTTCTACTCCATCAAATTTTTTTAGGTTTTTCCAAGCTAAAAAACAAAGTTAAAAGCCTATAATCCATGAAATATATATTTTATAAAAATTGATATTAATTAAATTAAATAATCAAGCTCTAATTTGTTTATATTTACCTTTTTCACATTGAATTAAGGTAAATTAGATGTAAATATATTCAATAAGTTTCTTCTCCATCACGAAATTTCATGTTTCTTCGTTAGTAAGCCACAGAGTTAATAGACTATAAATGAATGACAAATAGATTATATCTAAATGGGTAATCACTAAAACAAGATACTCAATCTCAATGTTAATTGTATTCACCATAATCAAATTGTATTAGGGTATAATAGATGTAAATAATTTCTATATTTTTCTTCTTCTCCATCACCAAAATATTGGTTTCTTCACCTCTAAGAAACTAAGTTAAGAGACTACAAAAGAATGGTTCATAATTTATACGTTTGCATAACAATTAAAATAAAATAACCAATTTCAATATTGTTCATATTCATCGCATTCACATTGACTTATTGTATATTACACCAAAAAATATTCAATATTTTTTTCACCATCTAAAGTTTTAGGTTTTTTTATCGCTAAGCAAAAAACAGAATAGACTATAGCAGATGTAAAAAATTAATTATATTTTATTTTTCTACTCCATCAAATTTTTTTAGGTTTTTCCCCGCTAAAAAACAAAGTTAAAAGACTGTAATCCATGACATATATATTTTATAAAATTGATATTAATTAAATTAAATAATCAAGCTCTAATTTGTTTCTATTTACCTTTTTCACATTGAATTAAGGTAAATTAGATTTAAATATATTCAATAAGTTTCTTCTCCGCCACGAAATTTCATGTTTCTTCGTCAGTAAGCCACAGAGTTAAAAGACTATAAATGAATGACAAATAGATTATATCTACATGGGTAATAACTAAAATTAAATATTCAATGTTAAATGTATTCACCACAATCATATTGTATTATGGTATAATAGATGTAAAAAATTTCTATGTTTTTCTTCTTCTCCATCACCAAACTTTTGGTTTCTTCACCTATAAGAAACTAAGTTAAGAGACTATAAATGAATGGTCCATAATTTATAGGTATGCATAACAATTAAAATAAAATAACCAAGCTCAATATTATTCATATTCATCGTATTCACATTGATTTATTGTATATTACACCAAAAAATATTCAATATTTGTTTTCACCATCTCAAAGTTTTAGGTTTTTTTATCGCTAAGAAAAAAACATAATAGACTATAGCAGATGTAAAAAATTAATTATATTTTATTTTTCTACTCCATCAAAAAATTTTACGTTTTTCCCCGCTAAAAAACAAAGTTAAAAGACTATAATCCATGACATATATATTTTATAAAGTTGATATTAATTAAATTGAATAATGAAGCTCTAATTTGTTTATATTTACCTTTTTTACATTGAATTAAGGTAAATTAGATGTAAATATATTTAATAAGTTTCTCCTCCATCACGAAATTTCATCTTTCTTCGTCAGTAAGCCACAGAGTTAAAAGACTATAAATGAATGACAAATAGATTATATCTAAATGGGTAATCAGTAAAAGTAGATATTCATTCTCAATGTTAATTGTATTCACCATAATCACATTGTATTATGGTATAATAGATGTAAACAATTTCTATATTTTTCTTCTTGTCCATCACCAAAAATTTGGTTTCTTCACCTCTAAGAAACTAAGTTAAGAGACTACAAATAAATGGTCTATAATTTATAAGTATGCATAACAATTAAAATAAAATAAACAAGCTCAATATTGTTTATATTCGTCGTATTCACATTGACTTATTGTATATTACACCTAAAAATATTCAATATTTTTTTTCACCATCCAAAGTTTTAGGTTTTTTTATCGCTAAGCAAAAAACAGAATAGACTATAGCAGATGTGAAAAATTATTTATATTTTATTTTTCTACTCCATCAAATTTTTTTAGGTTTTTCCAAGCTAAAAAACAAAGTTAAAAGACTATAATCCATGAAATATATATTTTATAAAATTTGATATTAATTAAATTAAATAATCAAGCTCTAATTTGTTTATATTTACCTTTTTCACATTGAATTAAGGTAAATTAGATGTAAATATATTCAATAAGTTTCTTCTCCATCACGAAATTTCATGTTTCTTCGTTAGTAAGCCACAGAGTTAATAGACTATAAATGAATGACAAATAGATTATATCTAAATGGGTAATCACTAAAACTAGATAATCAATCTCAATGTTAATTGTATTCACCATAATCAAATTGTATTAGGGTATAATAGATGTAAATAATTTCTATATTTTTCTTCTGCTCCATCACCAAAATATTGGTTTCTTCACCTCTAAGAAACTAAGTTAAGAGACTACAAAAGAATGGTTCATAATTTATAAGTTTGCATAACAATTAAAATAAAATAACCAATTTCAATATTGTTCATATTCATCGCATTCACATTGACTTATTGTATATTACACCAAAAAATATTCAATATTTTTTTCACCATCTAAAGTTTTAGGTTTTTTTATCGCTAAGCAAAAAACAGAATAGACTATAGCAGATGTAAAAAATTAATTATATTTTAGTTTTCTACTCCATCAAATTTTTTTAGGTTTTTCCCCGCTAAAAACAAAGTTAAAAGACTATAATCCATGACATATATATTTTATAAAGTTGATATTAATTAAATTGAATAATGAAGCTCTAATTTGTTTATATTTACCTTTTTTACATTGAATTAAGGTAAATTAGATGTAAATATATTTAATAAGTTTCTTCTCCATCACGAAATTTCTTCTTTCTTCGTCAGTAAGCCACAGAGTTAAAAGACTATAAATGAATGACAAATAGATTATATCTAAATGGGTAATCAGTAAAAGTAGATATTCATTCTCAATGTTAATTGTATTCACCATAATCACATTGTATTATGGTATAATAGATGTAAACAATTTCTATATTTTTCTTCTTGTCCATCACCAAAAATTTGGTTTCTTCACCTCTAAGAAACTAAGTTAAGAGACTACAAATAAATGGTCTATAATTTATACGTATGCATAACAATTAAAATAAAATAACCAAGCTCAATATTGTTCATATTCGTCGTATTCACATTGACTTATTGTATATTACACCTAAAAATATTCAATATTTTTTTTCACCATCCAAAGTTTTAGGTTTTTTTATCGTAAGCAAAAAACAGAATAGACTATAGCAGATGTGAAAAATTAATTATATTTTATTTTTCTACTCCATCAAATTTTTTTAGGTTTTTCCAAGCTAAAAAAAAAAGTTAAAAGCCTATAATCCATGAAATATATATTTTATAAAAATTGATATTAATTAAATTAAATAATCAAGCTCTAATTTGTTTATATTTACCTTTTTCACATTGAATTAAGGTAAATTAGATGTAAATATATTCAATAAGTTTCTTCTCCATCACGAAATTTCATGTTTCTTCGTTAGTAAGCCACAGAGTTAATAGACTATAAATGAATGACAAATAGATTATATCTAAATGGGTAATCACTAAAACTAGATACTCAATCTCAATGTTAATTGTATTCACCATAATCAAATTGTATTAGGGTATAATAGATGTAAATAATTTCTATATTTTTCTTCTTCTCCATCACCAAAATATTGGTTTCTTCACCTCTAAGAAACTAAGTTAAGAGACTACAAAAGAATGGTTCATAATTTATACGTTTGCATAACAATTAAAATAAAATAACCAATTTCAATATTGTTCATATTCATCGCATTCACATTGACTTATTGTATATTACACCAAAAAATATTCAATATTTTTTTCACCATCTAAAGTTTTAGGTTTTTTTATCGCTAAGCAAAAAACAGAATAGACTATAGCAGATGTAAAAAATTAATTATATTTTATTTTTCTACTCCATCAAATTTTTTTAGGTTTTTCCCCGCTAAAAAACAAAGTTAAAAGACTGTAATCCATGACATATATATTTTATAAAATTGATATTAATTAAATTAAATAATCAAGCTCTAATTTGTTTCTATTTACCTTTTTCACATTGAATTAAGGTAAATTAGATTTAAATATATTCAATAAGTTTCTTCTCCGCCACGAAATTTCATGTTTCTTAGTCAGTAAGCCACAGAGTTAAAAGACTATAAATGAATGACAAATAGATTATATCTACATGGGTAATAACTAAAATTAAATATTCAATGTTAAATGTATTCACCACAATCATATTGTATTATGGTATAATAGATGTAAAAAATTTCTATGTTTTTCTTCTTCTCCATCACCAAACTTTTGGTTTCTTCACCTATAAGAAACTAAGTTAAGAGACTATAAATGAATGGTCCATAATTTATAGGTATGCATAACAATTAAAATAAAATAACCAAGCTCAATATTATTCATATTCATCGTATTCACATTGATTTATTGTATATTACACCAAAAAATATTCAATATTTGTTTTCACCATCTCAAAGTTTTAGGTTTTTTTATCGCTAAGAAAAAAACATAATAGACTATAGCAGATGTAAAAAATTAATTATATTTTATTTTTCTACTCCATCAAAAAATTTTACGTTTTTCCCCGCTAAAAAACAAAGTTAAAAGACTATAATCCATGACATATATATTTTATAAAGTTGATATTAATTAAATTGAATAATGAAGCTCTAATTTGTTTATATTTACCTTTTTTACATTGAATTAAGGTAAATTAGATGTAAATATATTTAATAAGTTTCTCCTCCATCACGAAATTTCATCTTTCTTCGTCAGTAAGCCACAGAGTTAAAAGACTATAAATGAATGACAAATAGATTATATCTAAATGGGTAATCAGTAAAAGTAGATATTCATTCTCAATGTTAATTGTATTCACCATAATCACATTGTATTATGGTATAATAGATGTAAACAATTTCTATATTTTTCTTCTTGTCCATCACCAAAAATTTGGTTTCTTCACCTCTAAGAAACTAAGTTAAGAGACTACAAATAAATGGTCTATAATTTATAAGTATGCATAACAATTAAAATAAAATAAACAAGCTCAATATTGTTTATATTCGTCGTATTCACATTGACTTATTGTATATTACACCTAAAAATATTCAATATTTTTTTTCACCATCCAAAGTTTTAGGTTTTTTTATCGCTAAGCAAAAAACAGAATAGACTATAGCAGATGTGAAAAATTATTTATATTTTATTTTTCTACTCCATCAAATTTTTTTAGGTTTTTCCAAGCTAAAAAACAAAGTTAAAAGACTATAATCCATGAAATATATATTTTATAAAATTTGATATTAATTAAATTAAATAATCAAGCTCTAATTTGTTTATATTTACCTTTTTCACATTGAATTAAGGTAAATTAGATGTAAATATATTCAATAAGTTTCTTCTCCATCACGAAATTTCATGTTTCTTCGTTAGTAAGCCACAGAGTTAATAGACTATAAATGAATGACAAATAGATTATATCTAAATGGGTAATCACTAAAACTAGATACTCAATCTCAATGTTAATTGTATTCACCATAATCAAATTGTATTAGGGTATAATAGATGTAAATAATTTCTATATTTTTCTTCTGCTCCATCACCAAAATATTGGTTTCTTCACCTCTAAGAAACTAAGTTAAGAGACTACAAAAGAATGGTTCATAATTTATAAGTTTGCATAACAATTAAAATAAAATAACCAATTTCAATATTGTTCATATTCATCGCATTCACATTGACTTATTGTATATTACACCAAAAAATATTCAATATTTTTTTCACCATCTAAAGTTTTAGGTTTTTTTTATCGCTAAGCAAAAAACAGAATAGACTATAGCAGATGTAAAAAATTAATTATATTTTAGTTTTCTACTCCATCAAATTTTTTTAGGTTTTTCCCCGCTAAAAAACAAAGTTAGAAGACTATAATCCATGACATATATATTTTATAAAATTTATATTAATTAAATTAAATAATCAAGCTCTAATTGGTTTCTATTTACCTTTTTCACATTGAATTAAGGTAAATTAGATTTAAATATATTCAATAAGTTTCTTCTCCGCCACGAAATTTCATGTTTCTTCGTCAGTAAGCCACAGAGTTAAAAGACTATAAATGAATGACAAATAGATTATATCTACATGGGTAATAACTAAAATTAAATATTCAATGTTAAATGTATTCACCACAATCATATTGTATTATGGTATAATAGATGTACAAAATTTCTATGTTTTTCTTCTTCTCCATCACCAAACTTTTGGTTTCTTAACCTTTAAGAAACTAAGTTAAGAGACTACAAATGAATGGTCCATAATTTATTGGTATGCATAACAATTAAAATAAAATAACCAAGCTCAATATTATTCATATTCATAGTATTCACATTGATTTATTGTATATTACACCAAAAAATATTCAATATTTGTTTTCACCATCTCAAAGTTTTAGGTTTTTTTATCGCTAAGAAAAAAACATAATAGACTATAGTAGATGTAAAAAATTAATTATATTTTATTTTTCTACTCCATCAAAAATTTTTACGTTTGTCCCCGCTAAAAAACAAAGTTAAAAGACTATAATCCATGACATATATATTTTATAAAGTTGATATTAATTAAATTGAATAATGAAGCTCTAATTTGTTTATATTTACCTTTTTCACATTGAATTAAGGTAAATTAGATGTAAATATATTTAATAAGTTTCTTCTCCATCACGAAATTTCATCTTTCTTCGTCAGTAAGCCACAAAGTTAAAAGACTATAAATGAATGACAAATAGATTATATCTAAATGGGTAATCAGTAAAAGTAAATATTCATTCTCAATGTTAATTGCATTCACCATAATCACATTGTATTATGGTATAATAGATGTAAACAATTTCTATATTTTTCTTCTTGTCCATCACCAAAAATTTGGTTTCTTCACCTCTAAGAAACTAAGTTAAGAGACTACAAATAAATGGTCTATAATTTATATGTATGCATAACAATTAAAATAAAATAACCAAGCTCAATATTGTTTATATTCGTCGTATTCACATTGACTTATTGTATATTACACCTAAAAATTTCAATATTTTTTTTCACCATCCAAAGTTTTAGGTTTTTTTATCGCTAAGCAAAAAACAGAATAGACTATAGCAGATGCGAAAAATTATTTATATTTTATTTTTCTACTCCATCAAATTTTTTTAGGTTTTTCCAATCTAAAAAACAAAGTTAAAAGACTATAATCCATGAAATATATATTTTATAAAATTTGATATTAATTAAATTAAATAATCAAGCTCTAATTTGTGTATATTTACCTTTTTCACATTGAATTAAGGTAAATTAGATGTAAATATATTCAATAAGTTTCTTCTCCATCACGAAATTTCATGTTTCTTCGTTAGTAAGCCACAGAGTTAATAGACTATAAATGAATGACAAATAGATTATATCTAAATGGGTAATCACTAAAACTAGATACTCAATCTCAATGTTAATTGTATTCACCATAATCAAATTGTATTAGGGTATAATAGATGTAAATAATTTCTATATTTTTCTTCTGCTCCATCACCAAAATATTGGTTTCTTCACCTCTAAGAAACTAAGTTAAGAGACTACAAAAGAATGGTTCATAATTTATAAGTTTGCATAACAATTAAAATAAAATAACCAATTTCAATATTGTTCATATTCATCGCATTCACATTGACTTATTGTATATTACACCAAAAAATATTCAATATTTTTTTCACCATCTAAAGTTTTAGGTTTTTTTATCGCTAAGCAAAAAACAGAATAGACTATAGTAGATGTAAAAAATTAATTATATTTTTGTTTTCTACTCCATCAAATTTTTTTAGGTTTTTCCCCGCTAAAAAACAAAGTTAGAAGACTATAATCCATGACATATATATTTTATAAAATTGATATTAATTAAATTAAATAATCAAGCTCTAATTGGTTTCTATTTACCTTTTTCACATTGAATTAAGGTAAATTAGATTTAAATATATTCAATAAGTTTCTTCTCCGCCACGAAATTTCATGTTTCTTCGTCAGTAAGCCACAGAGTTAAAAGACTATAAATGAATGACAAATAGATTATATCTACATGGGTAATAACTAAAATTAAATATTCAATGTTAAATGTATTCACCACAATCATATTGTATTATGGTATAATAGATGTACAAAATTTCTATGTTTTTCTTCTTCTCCATCACCAAACTTTTGGTTTCTTCACCTTTAAGAAACTAAGTTAAGAGACTACAAATGAATGGTCCATAATTTATTGGTATGCATAACAATTAAAATAAAATAACCAAGCTCAATATTATTCATATTCATCGTATTCACATTGATTTATTGTATATTACACCAAAAAATATTCAATATTTGTTTTCACCATCTCAAAGTTTTAGGTTTTTTTTATCGCTAAGAAAAAAACATAATAGACTATAGTAGATGTAAAAAATTAATTATATTTTATTTTTCTACTCCATCAAAAAATTTTACGTTTTTCCCCGCTAAAAAACAAAGTTAAAAGATTATAATCCATGACATATATATTTTATAAAGTTAATATTAATTAAATTGAATAATGAAGCTCTAATTTGTTTATATTTACCTTTTTCACATTGAATTAAGGTAAATTAGATGCAAATATATTTAATAAGTTTCTTCTCCATCACGAAATTTCATCTTTCTTCGTCAGTAAGCCACAAAGTTAAAAGACTATAAATGAATGACAAATAGATTATATCTAAATGGGTAATTAGTAAAAGTAAATATTCATTCTCAATGTTAATTGCATTCACCATAATCACATTGTATTATGGTATAATAGATGTAAACAATTTCTATATTTTTCTTCTTGTCCATCACCAAAAATTTGGTTTCTTCACCTCTAAGAAACTAAGTTAAGAGACTACAAATAAATGGTCTATAATTTATATGTATGCATAACAATTAAAATAAAATAACCAAGCTCAATATTGTTTATATTCGTCGTATTCACATTGACTTATTGTATATTACACCTAAAAATTTCAATATTTTTTTTCACCATCCAAAGTTTTAGGTTTTTTTATTGCTAAGCAAAAAACAGAATAGACTATAGCAGATGTGAAAAATTAATTATATTTTATTTTTCTACTCCATCAAATTTTTTTTAGGTTTTTCCAAGCTAAAAAACAAAGTTAAAAGACTATAATCCATGAAATATATATTTTATAAAAATTGATATTAATTAAATTAAATAATCAAGCTCTAATTTGTTTATATTTACCTTTTTCACATTGAATTAAGGTAAATTAGATGTAAATATATTCAATAAGTTTCTTCTCCATCACGAAATTTCATGTTTCTTCGTTAGTAAGCCACAGAGTTAATAGACTATAAATGAATGACAAATAGATTATATCTAAATGGGTAATCACTAAAACTAGATACTCAATCTCAATGTTAATTGTATTCACCATAATCAAATTGTATTAGGGTATAATAGATGTAAATAATTTCTATATTTTTCTTCTTCTCCATCACCAAAATATTGGTTTCTTCACCTCTAAGAAACTAAGTTAAGAGACTACAAAAGAATGGTTCATAATTTATAAGTTTGCATAACAATTAAAATAAAATAACCAATTTCAATATTGTTCATATTCATCGCATTCACATTGACTTATTGTATATTACACCAAAAAATATTCAATATTTTTTTCACCATCTAAAGTTTTAGGTTTTTTTATCGCTAAGCAAAAAACAGAATAGACTATAGCAGATGTAAAAAATTAATTATATTTTAGTTTTCTACTCCATCAAATTTTTTTAGGTTTTTCCCCACTAAAAAACAAAGTTAAAAGACTATAATCCATGACATATATATTTTATAAAATTGATATTAATTAAATTAAATAATCAAGCTCTAATTGGTTTCTATTTACCTTTTTCACATTGAATTAAGGTAAATTAGATTTAAATATATTCAATAAGTTTCTTCTCCGCCACAAAATTTCATGTTTCTTCGTCAGTAAGCCACAGAGTTAAAAGACTATAAATGAATGACAAATAGATTATATCTACATGGGTAATAACTAAAATTAAATATTCAATGTTAAATGTATTCACCACAATCATATTGTATTATGGTATAATAGATGTAAAAAATTTCTATGTTTTTCTTCTTCTCCATCACCAAACTTTTGGTTTCTTCACCTATAAGAAACTAAGTTAAGAGACTACAAATGAATGGTCCATAATTTATAGGTATGCATAACAATTAAAATAAAATAACCAAGCTCAATATTATTCATATTCATCGTATTCACATTGATTTATTGTATATTACACCAAAAAATATTCAATATTTGTTTTCACCATCTCAAAGTTTTAGGTTTTTTTATCGCTAAGAAAAAAACATAATAGACTATAGCAGATGTAAAAAATTAATTATATTTTATTTTTCTAATCCATCAAAAAATTTTACGTTTTTCCCCGCTAAAAAACAAAGTTAAAAGACTATAATCCATGACATATATATTTTATAAAGTTGATATTAATTAAATTGAATAATGAAGCTCTAATTTGTTTATATTTACCTTTTTTACATTGAATTAAGGTAAATTAGATGTAAATATATTTAATAAGTTTCTCCTCCATCACGAAATTTCATCTTTCTTCGTCAGTAAGCCACAGAGTTAAAAGACTATAAATGAATGACAAATAGATTATATCTAAATGGGTAATCAGTAAAAGTAGATATTCATTCTCAATGTTAATTGCATTCACCATAATCACATTGTATTATGGTATAATAGATGTAAACAATTTCTATATTTTTCTTCTTGTCCATCACCAAAAATTTGGTTTCTTCACCTCTAAGAAACTAAGTTAAGAGACTACAAATAAATGGTCCATAATTTATACGTATGCATAACAATTAAAATAAAATAACCAAGCTCAATATTGTTTATATTCGTCGTATTCACATTGACTTATTGTATATTACACCTAAAAATTTCAATATTTTTTTTCACCATCCAAAGTTTTAGGTTTTTTTATCGCTTAGCAAAAAACAGAATAGACTATAGCAGATGTGAAAAATTAATTATATTTTATTTTTCTACTCCATCAAATTTTTTTAGGTTTTTCCAAGCTAAAAAACAAAGTTAAAAGACTATAATCCATGAAATATATATTTTATAAAAATTGATATTAATTAAATTAAATAATCAAGCTCTAATTTGTTTATATTTACCTTTTTCACATTGAATTAAGGTAAATTAGATGTAAATATATTCAATAAGTTTCTTCTCCATCACGAAATTTCATGTTTCTTCGTTAGTAAGCCACAGAGTTAATAGACTATAAATGAATGACAAATAGATTATATCTAAATGGGTAATCACTAAAACTAGATACTCAATCTCAATGTTAATTGTATTCACCATAATCAAATTGTATTAGGGTATAATAGATGTAAATAATTTCTATATTTTTCTTCTTCTCCATCACCAAAATATTGGTTTCTTCACCTCTAAGAAACTAAGTTAAGAGACTACAAAAGAATGGTTCATAATTTATACGTTTGCATAACAATTAAAATAAAATAACCAATTTCAATATTGTTCATATTCATCGCATTCACATTGACTTATTGTATATTACACCAAAAAATATTCAATATTTTTTTCACCATCTAAAGTTTTAGGTTTTTTTATCGCTAAGCAAAAAACAGAATAGACTATAGCAGATGTAAAAAATTAATTATATTTTAGTTTTCTACTCCATCAAATTTTTTTAGGTTTTTCCCCGCTAAAAAACAAAGTTAAAAGACTGTAATCCATGACATATATATTTTATAAAATTGATATTAATTAAATTAAATAATCAAGCTCTAATTGGTTTCTATTTACCTTTTTCACATTGAATTAAGGTAAATTAGATTTAAATATATTCAATAAGTTTCTTCTCCGCCACGAAATTTCATGTTTCTTCGTCAGTAAGCCACAGAGTTAAAAGACTATAAATGAATGACAAATAGATTATATCTACATGGGTAATAACTAAAATTAAATATTCAATGTTAAATGTATTCACCACAATCATATTGTATTATGGTATAATAGATGTAAAAAATTTCTATGTTTTTCTTCTTCTCCATCACCAAACTTTTGGTTTCTTCACCTATAAGAAACTAAGTTAAGAGACTACAAATGAATGGTTCATAATTTATAGGTATGCATAACAATTAAAATAAAATAACCAAGCTCAATATTATTCATATTCATCGTATTCACATTGATTTATTGTATATTACACCAAAAAATATTCAATATTTGTTTTCACCATCTCAAAGTTTTAGGTTTTTTTATCGCTAAGAAAAAAACATAATAGACTATAACAGATGTAAAAAATTAATTATATTTTATTTTTCTACTCCATCAAAAAATTTTACGTTTTCCCCCGCTAAAAAACAAAGTTAAAAGACTATAATCCATGACATATATATTTTATAAAGTTGATATTAATTAAATTGAATAATGAAGCTCTAATTTGTTTATATTTACCTTTTTCACATTGAATTAAGGTAAATTACATGTAAATATATTTAATAAGTTTCTTCTCCATCACGAAATTTCATCTTTCTTCGTCAGTAAGCCACAGAGTTAAAAGACTATAAATGAATGACAAATAGATTATATCTAAATGGGTAATCAGTAAAAGTAGATATTCATTCTCAATGTTAATTGCATTCACCATAATCACATTGTATTATGGTATAATAGATGTAAACAATTTCTATATTTTTCTTCTTGTCCATCACCAAAAATTTGGTTTCTTCACCTCTAAGAAACTAAGTTAAGAGACTACAAATAAATGGTCCATAATTTATACGTATGCATAACAATTAAAATAAAATAACCAAGCTCAATATTGTTTATATTCGTCGTATTCACATTGACTTATTGTATATTACACCTAAAAATTTCAATATTTTTTTTCACCATCCAAAGTTTTAGGTTTTTTTATCGCTTAGCAAAAAACAGAATAGACTATAGCAGATGTGAAAAATTAATTATATTTTATTTTTCTACTCCATCAAATTTTTTTAGGTTTTTCCAAGCTAAAAAACAAAGTTAAAAGACTATAATCCATGAAATATATATTTTATAAAAATTGATATTAATTAAATTAAATAATCAAGCTCTAATTTGTTTATATTTACCTTTTTCACATTGAATTAAGGTAAATTAGATGTAAATATATTCAATAAGTTTCTTCTCCATCACGAAATTTCATGTTTCTTCGTTAGTAAGCCACATAGTTAATAGACTATAAATGAATGACAAATAGATTATATCTAAATGGGTAATCACTAAAACTAGATACTCAATCTCAATGTTAATTGTATTCACCATAATCAAATTGTATTAGGGTATAATAGATGTAAATAATTTCTATATGTTTCTTCTGCTCCATCACCAAAATATTGGTTTCTTCACCTCTAAGAAACTAAGTTAAGAGACTACAAAAGAATGGTTCATAATTTATAAGTTTGCATAACAATTAAAATAAAATAACCAATTTCAATATTGTTCATATTCATCGCATTCACATTGACTTATTGTATATTACACCAAAAAATATTCAATATTTTTTTCACCATCTAAAGTTTTAGGTTTTTTTATCGCTAAGCAAAAAACAGAATAGACTATAGCAGATGTAAAAAATTAATTATATTTTAGTTTTCTACTCCATCAAATTTTTTTAGGTTTTTCCCCGCTAAAAAACAAAGTTAGAAGACTATAATCCATGACATATATATTTTATAAAATTGATATTAATTAAATTAAATAATCAAGCTCTAATTGGTTTCTATTTACCTTTTTCACATTGAATTAAGGTAAATTAGATTTAAATATATTCAATAAGTTTCTTCTCCGCCACGAAATTTCATGTTTCTTCGTCAGTAAGCCACAGAGTTAAAAGACTATAAATGAATGACAAATAGATTATATCTACATGGGTAATAACTAAAATTAAATATTCAATGTTAAATGTATTCACCACAATCATATTGTATTATGGTATAATAGATGTACAAAATTTCTATGTTTTTCTTCTTCTCCATCACCAAACTTTTGGTTTCTTCACCTTTAAGAAACTAAGTTAAGAGACTACAAATGAATGGTCCATAATTTATTGGTATGCATAACAATTAAAATAAAATAACCAAGCTCAATATTATTCATATTCATAGTATTCACATTGATTTATTGTATATTACACCAAAAAATATTCAATATTTGTTTTCACCATCTCAAAGTTTTAGGTTTTTTTATCGCTAAGAAAAAAACATAATAGACTATAGTAGATGTAAAAAATTAATTATATTTTATTTTTCTACTCCATCAAAAAATTTTACGTTTTTCCCCGCTAAAAAACAAAGTTAAAAGACTATAATCCATGACATATATATTTTATAAAGTTGATATTAATTAAATTGAATAATGAAGCTCTAATTTGTTTATATTTACCTTTTTCACATTGAATTAAGGTAAATTAGATGTAAATATATTTAATAAGTTTCTTCTCCATCACGAAATTTCATCTTTCTTCGTCAGTAAGCCACAAAGTTAAAAGACTATAAATGAATGACAAATAGATTATATCTAAATGGGTAATCAGTAAAAGTAAATATTCATTCTCAATTTTAATTGCATTCACCATAATCACATTGTATTATGGTATAATAGATGTAAACAATTTCTATATTTTTCTTCTTGTCCATCACCAAAAATTTGGTTTCTTCACCTCTAAGAAACTAAGTTAAGAGACTACAAATAAATGGTCTATAATTTATATGTATGCATAACAATTAAAATAAAATAACCAAGCTCAATATTGTTTATATTCGTCGTATTCACATTGACTTATTGTATATTACACCTAAAAATTTCAATATTTTTTTTCACCATCCAAAGTTTTAGGTTTTTTTATCGCTAAGCAAAAAACAGAATAGACTATAGCAGATGTGAAAAATTATTTATATTTTATTTTTCTACTCCATCAAATTTTTTTAGGTTTTTCCAAGCTAAAAAACAAAGTTAAAAGACTATAATCCATGAAATATATATTTTATAAAATTTGATATTAATTAAATTAAATAATCAAGCTCTAATTTGTTTATATTTACCTTTTTCACATTGAATTAAGGTAAATTAGATGTAAATATATTCAATAAGTTTCTTCTCCATCACGAAATTTCATGTTTCTTCGTTAGTAAGCCACAGAGTTAATAGACTATAAATGAATGACAAATAGATTATATCTAAATGGGTAATCACTAAAACTAGATACTCAATCTCAATGTTAATTGTATTCACCATAATCAAATTGTATTAGGGTATAATAGATGTAAATAATTTCTATATTTTTCTTCTGCTCCATCACCAAAATATTGGTTTCTTCACCTCTAAGAAACTAAGTTAAGAGACTACAAAAGAATGGTTCATAATTTATAAGTTTGCATAACAATTAAAATAAAATAACCAATTTCAATATTGTTCATATTCATCGCATTCACATTGACTTATTGTATATTACACCAAAAAATATTCAATATTTTTTTCACCATCTAAAGTTTTAGGTTTTTTTACCGCTAAGCAAAAAACAGAATAGACTATAGTAGATGTAAAAAATTAATTATATTTTAGTTTTCTACTCCATCAAATTTTTTTAGGTTTTTCCCCGCTAAAAAACAAAGTTAGAAGACTATAATCCATGACATATATATTTTATAAAATTGATATTAATTAAATTAAATAATCAAGCTCTAATTGGTTTCTATTTACCTTTTTCACATTGAATTAAGGTAAATTAGATTTAAATATATTCAATAAGTTTCTTCTCCGCCACGAAATTTCATGTTTCTTCGTCAGTAAGCCACAGAGTTAAAAGACTATAAATGAATGACAAATAGATTATATCTACATGGGTAATAACTAAAATTAAATATTCAATGTTAAATGTATTCACCACAATCATATTGTATTATGGTATAATAGATGTACAAAATTTCTATGTTTTTCTTCTTCTCCATCACCAAACTTTTGGTTTCTTCACCTTTAAGAAACTAAGTTAAGAGACTACAAATGAATGGTCCATAATTTATTGGTATGCATAACAATTAAAATAAAATAACCAAGCTCAATATTATTCATATTCATCGTATTCACATTGATTTATTGTATATTACACCAAAAAATATTCAATATTTGTTTTCACCATCTCTAAGTTTTAGGTTTTTTTATCGCTAAGAAAAAAACATAATAGACTATAGTAGATGTAAAAAATTAATTATATTTTATTTTTCTACTCCATCAAAAAATTTTACGTTTTTCCCCGCTAAAAAACAAAGTTAAAAGACTATAATCCATGACATATATATTTTATAAAGTTGATATTAATTAAATTGAATAATGAAGCTTTAATTTGTTTATATTTACCTTTTTCACATTGAATTAAGGTAAATTACATGCAAATATATTTAATAAGTTTCTTCTCCATCACGAAATTTCATCTTTCTTCGTCAGTAAGCCACAGAGTTAAAAGACTATAAATGAATGACAAATAGATTATATCTAAATGGGTAATTAGTAAAAGTAGATATTCATTCTCAATGTTAATTGCATTCACCATAATCACATTGTATTGTGGTATAATAGATGTAAACAATTTCTATATTTTTCTTCTTGTCCATCACCAAAAATTTGGTTTCTTCACCTCTAAGAAACTAAGTTAAGAGACTACAAATAAATGGTCTATAATTTATATGTATGCATAACAATTAAAATAAAATAACCAAGCTCAATATTGTTTATATTCGTCGTATTCATATTGACTTATTGTATATTACACCTAAAAATTTCAATATTTTTTTTCACCATCCAAAGTTTTAGGTTTTTTTATCGCTAAGCAAAAAACAGAATAGACTATAGCAGATGTGAAAAATTATTTATATTTTATTTTTCTACTCCATCAAATTTTTTTAGGTTTTTCCAAGCTAAAAAACAAAGTTAAAAGACTATAATCCATGAAATATATATTTTATAAAATTTGATATTAATTAAATTAAATAATCAAGCTCTAATTTGTTTATATTTACCTTTTTCACATTGAATTAAGGTAAATTAGATGTAAATATATTCAATAAGTTTCTTCTCCATCACGAAATTTCATGTTTCTTCGTTAGTAAGCCACAGAGTTAATAGACTATAATTAAATGACAAATAGATTATATCTAAATGGGTAATCACTAAAACTAGATACTCAATCTCAATGTTAATTGTATTCACCATAATCAAATTGTATTAGGGTATAATAGATGTAAATAATTTCTATATTTTTCTTCTGCTCCATCACCAAAATATTGGTTTCTTCACCTCTAAGAAACTAAGTTAAGAGACTACAAAAGAATGGTTCATAATTTATAAGTTTGCATAACAATTAAAATAAAATAACCAATTTCAATATTGTTCATATTCATCGCATTCACATTGACTTATTGTATATTACACCAAAAAATATTCAATATTTTTTTCACCATCTAAAGTTTTAGGTTTTTTTACCGCTAAGCAAAAAACAGAATAGACTATAGTAGATGTAAAAAATTAATTATATTTTAGTTTTCTACTCCATCAAATTTTTTTAGGTTTTTCCCCGCTAAAAAACAAAGTTAGAAGACTATAATCCATGACATATATATTTTATAAAATTGATATTAATTAAATTAAATAATCAAGCTCTAATTGGTTTCTATTTACCTTTTTCACATTGAATTAAGGTAAATTAGATTTAAATATATTCAATAAGTTTCTTCTCCGCCACGAAATTTCATGTTTCTTCGTCAGTAAGCCACAGAGTTAAAAGACTATAAATGAATGACAAATAGATTATATCTACATGGGTAATAACTAAAATTAAATATTCAATGTTAAATGTATTCACCACAATCATATTGTATTATGGTATAATAGATGTACAAAATTTCTATGTTTTTCTTCTTCTCCATCACCAAACTTTTGGTTTCTTCACCTTTAAGAAACTAAGTTAAGAGACTACAAATGAATGGTCCATAATTTATTGGTATGCATAACAATTAAAATAAAATAACCAAGCTCAATATTATTCATATTCATCGTATTCACATTGATTTATTGTATATTACACCAAAAAATATTCAATATTTGTTTTCACCATCTCTAAGTTTTAGGTTTTTTTATCGCTAAGAAAAAAACATAATAGACTATAGTAGATGTAAAAAATTAATTATATTTTATTTTTCTACTCCATCAAAAAATTTTACGTTTTTCCCCGCTAAAAAACAAAGTTAAAAGACTATAATCCATGACATATATATTTTATAAAGTTGATATTAATTAAATTGAATAATGAAGCTTTAATTTGTTTATATTTACCTTTTTCACATTGAATTAAGGTAAATTACATGCAAATATATTTAATAAGTTTCTTCTCCATCACGAAATTTCATCTTTCTTCGTCAGTAAGCCACAGAGTTAAAAGACTATAAATGAATGACAAATAGATTATATCTAAATGGGTAATCAGTAAAAGTAGATATTCATTCTCAATGTTAATTGCATTCACCATAATCACATTGTATTGTGGTATAATAGATGTAAACAATTTCTATATTTTTCTTCTTGTCCATCACCAAAAATTTGGTTTCTTCACCTCTAAGAAACTAAGTTAAGAGACTACAAATAAATGGTCTATAATTTATATGTATGCATAACAATTAAAATAAAATAACCAAGCTCAATATTGTTTATATTCGTCGTATTCACATTGACTTATTGTATATTACACCTAAAAATTTCAATATTTTTTTTCACCATCCAAAGTTTTAGGTTTTTTTATCGCTAAGCAAAAAACAGAATAGACTATAGCAGATGTGAAAAATTAATTATATTTTATTTTTCTACTCCATCAAATTTTTTTAGGTTTTTCCAAGCTAAAAAACAAAGTTAAAAGACTATAATCCATGAAATATATATTTTATAAAAATTGATATTAATTAAATTAAATAATCAAGCTCTAATTTGTTTATATTTACCTTTTTCACATTGAATTAAGGTAAATTAGATGTAAATATATTCAATAAGTTTCTTCTCCATCACGAAATTTCATGTTTCTTCGTTAGTAAGCCACAGAGTTAATAGACTATAAATGAATGACAAATAGATTATATCTAAATGGGTAATCACTAAAACTAGATACTCAATCTCAATGTTAATTGTATTCACCATAATCAAATTGTATTAGGGTATAATAGATGTAAATAATTTCTATATTTTTCTTCTTCTCCATCACCAAAATATTGGTTTCTTCACCTCTAAGAAACTAAGTTAAGAGACTACAAAAGAATGGTTCATAATTTATAAGTTTGCATAACAATTAAAATAAAATAACCAATTTCAATATTGTTCATATTCATCGCATTCACATTGACTTATTGTATATTACACCAAAAAATATTCAATATTTTTTTCACCATCTAAAGTTTTAGGTTTTTTTATCGCTAAGCAAAAAACAGAATAGACTATAGCAGATGTAAAAAATTAATTATATTTTAGTTTTCTACTCCATCAAATTTTTTTAGGTTTTTCCCCGCTAAAAAACAAAGTTAAAAGACTATAATCCATGACATATATATTTTATAAAATTGATATTAATTAAATTAAATAATCAAGCTCTAATTGGTTTCTATTTACCTTTTTCACATTGAATTAAGGTAAATTAGATTTAAATATATTCAATAAGTTTCTTCTCCGCCACGAAATTTCATGTTTCTTCGTCAGTAAGCCACAGAGTTAAAAGACTATAAATGAATGACAAATAGATTATATCTACATGGGTAATAACTAAAATTAAATATTCAATGTTAAATGTATTCACCACAATCATATTGTATTATGGTATAATAGATGTAAAAAATTTCTGTGTTTTTCTTCTTCTCCATCACCAAACTTTTGGTTTCTTCACCTATAAGAAACTAAGTTAAGAGACTACAAATGAATGGTTCATAATTTATAGGTATGCATAACAATTAAAATAAAATAACCAAGCTCAATATTATTCATATTCATCGTATTCACATTGATTTATTGTATATTACACCAAAAAATATTCAATATTTGTTTTCACCATCTCAAAGTTTTAGGTTTTTTTATCGCTAAGAAAAAAACATAATAGACTATAACAGATGTAAAAAATTAATTATATTTTATTTTTCTACTCCATCAAAAAATTTTACGTTTTCCCCCGCTAAAAAACAAAGTTAAAAGACTATAATCCATGACATATATATTTTATAAAGTTGATATTAATTAAATTGAATAATGAAGCTCTAATTTGTTTATATTTACCTTTTTCACATTGAATTAAGGTAAATTACATGTAAATATATTTAATAAGTTTCTTCTCCATCACGAAATTTCATCTTTCTTCGTCAGTAAGCCACAGAGTTAAAAGACTATAAATGAATGACAAATAGATTATATCTAAATGGGTAATCAGTAAAAGTAGATATTCATTCTCAATGTTAATTGCATTCACCATAATCACATTGTATTATGGTATAATAGATGTAAACAATTTCTATATTTTTCTTCTTGTCCATCACCAAAAATTTGGTTTCTTCACCTCTAAGAAACTAAGTTAAGAGACTACAAATAAATGGTCTATAATTTATACGTATGCATAACAATTAAAATAAAATAACCAAGCTCAATATTGTTTATATTCGTCGTATTCACATTGACTTATTGTATATTACACCTAAAAATTTCAATATTTTTTTTCACCATCCAAAGTTTTAGGTTTTTTTATCGCTAAGCAAAAAACAGAATAGACTATAGCAGATGTGAAAAATTAATTATATTTTATTTTTCTACTCCATCAAATTTTTTTAGGTTTTTCCAAGCTAAAAAACAAAGTTAAAAGACTATAATCCATGAAATATATATTTTATAAAAATTGATATTAATTAAATTAAATAATCAAGCTCTAATTTGTTTATATTTACCTTTTTCACATTGAATTAAGGTAAATTAGATGTAAATATATTCAATAAGTTTCTTCTCCATCACGAAATTTCATGTTTCTTCGTTAGTAAGCCACAGAGTTAATAGACTATAAATGAATGACAAATAGATTATATCTAAATGGGTAATCACTAAAACTAGATACTCAATCTCAATGTTAGTTGTATTCACCATAATCAAATTGTATTAGGGTATAATTGATGTAAATAATTTCTATATTTTTCTTCTTCTCCATCACCAAAATATTGGTTTCTTCACCTCTAAGAAACTAAGTTAAGAGACTACAAAAGAATGGTTCATAATTTATAAGTTTGCATAACAATTAAAATAAAATAACCAATTTCAATATTGTTCATATTCATCGCATTCACATTGACTTATTGTATATTACACCAAAAAATATTCAATATTTTTTTCACCATCTAAAGTTTTAGGTTTTTTTTTCGCTAAGCAAAAAACAGAATAGACCATAGCAGATGTAAAAAATTAATTATATTTTAGTTTTCTACTCCATCAAATTTTTTTAGGTTTTTCCCCGCTAAAAAACAAAGTTAAAAGACTATAATCCATGACATATATATTTTATAAAATTGATATTAATTAAATTAAATAATCAAGCTCTAATTGGTTTCTATTTACCTTTTTCACATTGAATTAAGGTAAATTAGATTTAAATATATTCAATAAGTTTCTTCTCCGCCACGAAATTTCATGTTTCTTCGTCAGTAAGCCACAGAGTTAAAAGACTATAAATGAATGACAAATAGATTATATCTACATGGGTAATAACTAAAATTAAATATTCAATGTTAAATGTATTCACCACAATCATATTGTATTATGGTATAATAGATGTAAAAAATTTCTATGTTTTTCTTCTTCTCCATCACCAAACTTTTGGTTTCTTCACCTATAAGAAACTAAGTTAAGAGACTACAAATGAATGGTTCATAATTTATAGGTATGCATAACAATTAAAATAAAATAACCAAGCTCAATATTATTCATATTCATCGTATTCACATTGATTTATTGTATATTACACCAAAAAATATTCAATATTTGTTTTCACCATCTCAAAGTTTTAGGTTTTTTTATCGCTAAGAAAAAAACATAATAGACTATAACAGATGTAAAAAATTAATTATATTTTATTTTTCTACTCCATCAAAAAATTTTACGTTTTCCCCCGCTAAAAAACAAAGTTAAAAGACTATAATCCATGACATATATATTTTATAAAGTTGATATTAATTAAATTGAATAATGAAGCTCTAATTTGTTTATATTTACCTTTTTCACATTGAATTAAGGTAAATTACATGTAAATATATTTAATAAGTTTCTTCTCCATCACGAAATTTCATCTTTCTTCGTCAGTAAGCCACAGAGTTAAAAGACTATAAATGAATGACAAATAGATTATATCTAAATGGGTAATCAGTAAAAGTAGATATTCATTCTCAATGTTAATTGCATTCACCATAATCACATTGTATTATGGTATAATAGATGTAAACAATTTCTATATTTTTCTTCTTGTCCATCACCAAAAATTTGGTTTCTTCACCTCTAAGAAACTAAGTTAAGAGACTACAAATAAATGGTCTATAATTTATACGTATGCATAACAATTAAAATAAAATAACCAAGCTCAATATTGTTTATATTCGTCGTATTCACATTGACTTATTGTATATTACACCTAAAAATTTCAATTTTTTTTTTCACCATCCAAAGTTTTAGGTTTTTTTATCGCTAAGCAAAAAACAGAATAGACTATAGCAGATGTGAAAAATTAATTATATTTTATTTTTCTACTCCATCAAATTTTTTTAGGTTTTTCCAAGCTAAAAAACAAAGTTAAAAGACTATAATCCATGAAATATATATTTTATAAAAATTGATATTAATTAAATTAAATAATCAAGCTCTAATTTGTTTATATTTACCTTTTTCACATTGAATTAAGGTAAATTAGATGTAAATATATTCAATAAGTTTCTTCTCCATCACGAAATTTCATGTTTCTTCGTTAGTAAGCCACAGAGTTAATAGACTATAAATGAATGACAAATAGATTATATCTAAATGGGTAATCACTAAAACTAGATACTCAATCTCAATGTTAGTTGTATTCACCATAATCAAATTGTATTAGGGTATAATTGATGTAAATAATTTCTATATTTTTCTTCTTCTCCATCACCAAAATATTGGTTTCTTCACCTCTAAGAAACTAAGTTAAGAGACTACAAAAGAATGGTTCATAATTTATAAGTTTGCATAACAATTAAAATAAAATAACCAATTTCAATATTGTTCATATTCATCGCATTCACATTGACTTATTGTATATTACACCAAAAAATATTCAATATTTTTTTCACCATCTAAAGTTTTAGGTTTTTTTTTCGCTAAGCAAAAAACAGAATAGACCATAGCAGATGTAAAAAATTAATTATATTTTAGTTTTCTACTCCATCAAATTTTTTTAGGTTTTTCCCCGCTAAAAAACAAAGTTAAAAGACTATAATCCATGACATATATATTTTATAAAATTGATATTAATTAAATTAAATAATCAAGCTCTAATTGGTTTCTATTTACCTTTTTCACATTGAATTAAGGTAAATTAGATTTAAATATATTCAATAAGTTTCTTCTCCGCCACGAAATTTCATGTTTCTTCGTCAGTAAGCCACAGAGTTAAAAGACTATAAATGAATGACAAATAGATTATATCTACATGGGTAATAACTAAAATTAAATATTCAATGTTAAATGTATTCACCACAATCATATTGTATTATGGTATAATAGATGTAAAAAATTTCTATGTTTTTCTTCTTCTCCATCACCAAACTTTTGGTTTCTTCACCTATAAGAAACTAAGTTAAGAGACTACAAATGAATGGTTCATAATTTATAGGTATGCATAACAATTAAAATAAAATAACCAAGCTCAATATTATTCATATTCATCGTATTCACATTGATTTATTGTATATTACACCAAAAAATATTCAATATTTGTTTTCACCATCTCAAAGTTTTAGGTTTTTTTATCGCTAAGAAAAAAACATAATAGACTATAGCAGATGTAAAAAATTATCTATATTTTATTTTTCTACTCCATCAAAAAATTTTACGTTTTTCCCCGCTAAAAAACAAAGTTAAAAGACTATAATCCATGACATATATATTTTATAAAGTTGATATTAATTAAATTGAATATGAAGCTCTAATTTGTTTATATTTACCTTTTTTACATTGAATTAAGGTAAATTAGATGTAAATATATTTAATAAGTTTCTCCTCCATCACGAAATTTCATCTTTCTTCGTCAGTAAGCCACAGAGTTAAAAGACTATAAATGAATGACAAATAGATTATATCTAAATGGGTAATCAGTAAAAGTAGATATTCATTCTCAATGTTAATTGTATTCACCATAATCACATTGTATTATGGTATAATAGATGTAAACAATTTCTATATTTTTCTTCTTGTCCATCACCAAAAATTTGGTTTCTTCACCTCTAAGAAACTAAGTTAAGAGACTACAAATAAATGGTCTATAATTTATAAGTATGCATAACAATTAAAATAAAATAAACAAGCTCAATATTGTTTATATTCGTCGTATTCACATTGACTTATTGTATATTACACCTAAAAATATTCAATATTTTTTTTCACCATCCAAAGTTTTAGGTTTTTTTATCGCTAAGCAAAAAACAAAATAGACTATAGCAGATGTGAAAAATTAATTATATTTTATTTTTCTACTCCATCAAATTTTTTTAGGTTTTTCCAAGCTAAAAAACAAAGTTAAAAGACTATAATCCATGAAATATATATTTTATAAAAATTGATATTAATTAAATTAAATAATCAAGCTCTAATTTGTTTATATTTATCTTTTTCACATTGAATTAAGGTAAATTAGATGTAAATATATTCAATAAGTTTCTTCTCCATCACGAAATTTCATGTTTCTTCGTTAGTAAGCCACAGAGTTAATAGACTATAAATGAATGACAAATAGATTATATCTAAATGGGTAATCACTAAAACTAGATACTCAATCTCAATGTTAATTGTATTCACCATAATCAAATTGTATTAGGGTATAATAGATGTAAATAATTTCTATATTTTTCTTCTTCTCCATCACCAAAATATTGGTTTCTTCACCTCTAAGAAACTAAGTTAAGAGACTACAAAAGAATGGTTCATAATTTATAAGTTTGCATAACAATTAAAATAAAATAACCAATTTCAATATTGTTCATATTCATCGCATTCACATTGACTTATTGTATATTACACCAAAAAATATTCAATATTTTTTTCACCATCTAAAGTTTTAGGTTTTTTTATCGCTAAGCAAAAAACAGAATAGACTATAGCAGATGTAAAAAATTAATTATAATTTAGTTTTCTACTCCATCAAATTTTTTTAGGTTTTTCCCCGCTAAAAAACAAAGTTAAAAGACTATAATCCATGACATATATATTTTATAAAATTGATATTAATTAAATTAAATAATCAAGCTCTAATTGGTTTCTATTTACCTTTTTCACATTGAATTAAGGTAAATTAGATTTAAATATATTCAATAAGTTTCTTCTCCGCCACGAAATTTCATGTTTCTTCGTCAGTAAGCCACATAGTTAAAAGACTATAAATGAATGACAAATAGATTATATCTACATGGGTAATAACTAAAATTAAATATTCAATGTTAAATGTATTCACCACAATCATATTGTATTATGGTATAATAGATGTAAAAAATTTCTATGTTTTTCTTCTTCTCCATCACCAAACTTTTGGTTTCTTCACCTATAAGAAACTAAGTTAAGAGACTACAAATGAATGGTCCATAATTTATAGGTATGCATAACAATTAAAATAAAATAACCAAGCTCAATATTATTCATATTCATCGTATTCACATTGATTTATTGTATATTACACAAAAAAATATTCAATATTTGTTTTCACCATCTCAAAGTTTTAGGTTTTTTTATCGCTAAGAAAAAAACATAATAGACTATAACAGATGTAAAAAATTAATTATATTTTATTTTTCTACTCCATCAAAAAATTTTACGTTTTCCCCCGCTAAAAAACAAAGTTAAAAGACTATAATCCATGACATATATATTTTATAAAGTTGATATTAATTAAATTGAATAATGAAGCTCTAATTTGTTTATATTTACCTTTTTCACATTGAATTAAGGTAAATTACATGTAAATAAATTTAATAAGTTTCTTCTCCATCACGAAATTTCATCTTTCTTCGTCAGTAAGCCACAGAGTTAAAAGACTATAAATGAATGACAAATAGATTATATCTAAATGGGTAATCAGTAAAAGTAGATATTCATTCTCAATGTTAATTGCATTCACCATAATCACATTGTATTATGGTATAATAGATGTAAACAATTTCTATATTTTTCTTCTTGTCCATCACCAAAAATTTGGTTTCTTCACCTCTAAGAAACTAAGTTAAGAGACTACAAATAAATGGTCTATAATTTATACGTATGCATAACAATTAAAATAAAATAAACAAGCTCAATATTGTTTATATTCGTCATATTCACATTGACTTATTGTATATTACACCTAAAAATATTCAATATTTTTTTTCACCATCCAAAGTTTTAGGTTTTTTTATCGCTAAGCAAAAAACAGAATAGACTATAGCAGATGTGAAAAATTAATTATATTTTATTTTTCTACTCCATCAAATTTTTTTAGGTTTTTCCAAGCTAAAAAACAAAGTTAAAAGACTATAATCCATGAAATATATATTTTATAAAAATTGATATTAATTAAATTAAATAATCAAGCTCTAATTTGTTTATATTTACCTTTTTCACATTGAATTAAGGTAAATTAGATGTAAATATATTCAATATTTTCTTCTCCATCACGAAATTTCATGTTTCTTCGTTAGTAAGCCACAGAGTTAATAGACTATAAATGAATGACAAATAGATTATATCTAAATGGGTAATCACTAAAACTAGATACTCAATCTCAATGTTAATTGTATTCACCATAATCAAATTGTATTAGGGTATAATAGATGTAAATAATTTCTATATTTTTCTTCTTCTCCATCACCAAAATATTGGTTTCTTCACCTCTAAGAAACTAAGTTAAGAGACTACAAAAGAATGGTTCATAATTTATAAGTTTGCATAACAATTAAAATAAAATAACCAATTTCAATATTGTTCATATTCATCGCATTCACATTGACTTATTGTATATTACACCAAAAAATATTCAATATTTTTTTCACCATCTAAAGTTTTAGGTTTTTTTATCGCTAAGCAAAAAACAGAATAGACTATAGCAGATGTAAAAAATTAATTATATTTTAGTTTTCTACTCCATCAAATTTTTTTTAGGTTTTTCCCCGCTAAAAAACAAAGTTAAAAGACTATAATCCATGACATATATATTTTATAAAATTGATATTAATTAAATTAAATAATCAAGCTCTAATTGGTTTCTATTTACCTTTTTCACATTGAATTAAGGTAAATTAGATTTAAATATATTCAATAAGTTTCTTCTCCGCCACGAAATTTCATGTTTCTTCGTCAGTAAGCCACATAGTTAAAAGACTATAAATGAATGACAAATAGATTATATCTACATGGGTAATAACTAAAATTAAATATTCAATGTTAAATGTATTCACCACAATCATATTGTATTATGGTATAATAGATGTAAAAAATTTCTATGTTTTTCTTCTTCTCCATCACCAAACTTTTGGTTTCTTCACCTATAAGAAACTAAGTTAAGAGACTACAAATGAATGGTCCATAATTTATAGGTATGCATAACAATTAAAATAAAATAACCAAGCTCAATATTATTCATATTCATCGTATTCACATTGATTTATTGTATATTACACAAAAAAATATTCAATATTTGTTTTCACCATCTCAAAGTTTTAGGTTTTTTTATCGCTAAGAAAAAAACATAATAGACTATAACAGATGTAAAAAATTAATTATATTTTATTTTTCTACTCCATCAAAAAATTTTACGTTTTCCCCCGCTAAAAAACAAAGTTAAAAGACTATAATCCATGACATATATATTTTATAAAGTTGATATTAATTAAATTGAATAATGAAGCTCTAATTTGTTTATATTTACCTTTTTCACATTGAATTAAGGTAAATTACATGTAAATAAATTTAATAAGTTTCTTCTCCATCACGAAATTTCATCTTTCTTCGTCAGTAAGCCACAGAGTTAAAAGACTATAAATGAATGACAAATAGATTATATCTAAATGGGTAATCAGTAAAAGTAGATATTCATTCTCAATGTTAATTGCATTCACCATAATCACATTGTATTATGGTATAATAGATGTAAATAATTTCTATATTTTTCTTCTTCTCCATCACCAAAAATTTGGTTTCTTCACCTCTAAGAAACTAAGTTAAGAGACTACAAATAAATGGTCTATAATTTATACGTATGCATAACAATTAAAATAAAATAAACAAGCTCAATATTGTTTATATTCGTCGTATTCACATTGACTTATTGTATATTACACCTAAAAATATTCAATATTTTTTTTCACCATCCAAAGTTTTAGGTTTTTTTATCGCTAAGCAAAAAACAGAATAGACTATAGCAGATGTGAAAAATTAATTATATTTTATTTTTCTACTCCATCAAATTTTTTTAGGTTTTTCCAAGCTAAAAAACAAAGTTAAAAGACTATAATCCATGAAATATATATTTTATAAAAATTGATATTAATTAAATTAAATAATCAAGCTCTAATTTGTTTATATTTACCTTTTTCACATTGAATTAAGGTAAATTAGATGTAAATATATTCAATATTTTCTTCTCCATCACGAAATTTCATGTTTCTTCGTTAGTAAGCCACAGAGTTAATAGACTATAAATGAATGACAAATAGATTATATCTAAATGGGTAATCACTAAAACTAGATACTCAATCTCAATGTTAATTGTATTCACCATAATCAAATTGTATTAGGGTATAATAGATGTAAATAATTTCTATATTTTTCTTCTTCTCCATCACCAAAATATTGGTTTCTTCACCTCTAAGAAACTAAGTTAAGAGACTACAAAAGAATGGTTCATAATTTATAAGTTTGCATAACAATTAAAATAAAATAACCAATTTTAATATTGTTCATATTCATCGCATTCACATTGACTTATTGTATATTACACCAAAAAATATTCAATATTTTTTTCACCATCTAAAGTTTTAGGTTTTTTTATCGCTAAGCAAAAAACAGAATAGACTATAGCAGATGTAAAAAATTAATTATAATTTAGTTTTCTACTCCATCAAATTTTTTTAGGTTTTTCCCCGCTAAAAAACAAAGTTAAAAGACTATAATCCATGACATATATATTTTATAAAATTGATATTAATTAAATTAAATAATCAAGCTCTAATTGGTTTCTATTTACCTTTTTCACATTGAATTAAGGTAAATTAGATTTAAATATATTCAATAAGTTTCTTCTCCGCCACGAAATTTCATGTTTCTTCGTCAGTAAGCCACATAGTTAAAAGACTATAAATGAATGACAAATAGATTATATCTACATGGGTAATAACTAAAATTAAATATTCAATGTTAAATGTATTCACCACAATCATATTGTATTATGGTATAATAGATGTAAAAAATTTCTATGTTTTTCTTCTTCTCCATCACCAAACTTTTGGTTTCTTCACCTATAAGAAACTAAGTTAAGAGACTACAAATGAATGGTCCATAATTTATAGGTATGCATAACAATTAAAATAAAATAACCAAGCTCAATATTATTCATATTCATCGTATTCACATTGATTTATTGTATATTACACAAAAAAATATTCAATATTTGTTTTCACCATCTCAAAGTTTTAGGTTTTTTTATCGCTAAGAAAAAAACATAATAGACTATAACAGATGTAAAAAATTAATTATATTTTATTTTTCTACTCCATCAAAAAATTTTACGTTTTCCCCCGCTAAAAAACAAAGTTAAAAGACTATAATCCATGACATATATATTTTATAAAGTTGATATTAATTAAATTGAATAATGAAGCTCTAATTTGTTTATATTTACCTTTTTCACATTGAATTAAGGTAAATTACATGTAAATAAATTTAATAAGTTTCTTCTCCATCACGAAATTTCATCTTTCTTCGTCAGTAAGCCACAGAGTTAAAAGACTATAAATGAATGACAAATAGATTATATCTAAATGGGTAATCAGTAAAAGTAGATATTCATTCTCAATGTTAATTGCATTCACCATAATCACATTGTATTATGGTATAATAGATGTAAATAATTTCTATATTTTTCTTCTTCTCCATCACCAAAAATTTGGTTTCTTCACCTCTAAGAAACTAAGTTAAGAGACTACAAATAAATGGTCTATAATTTATACGTATGCATAACAATTAAAATAAAATAAACAGGCTCAATATTGTTTATATTCGTCGTATTCACATTGACTTATTGTATATTACACCTAAAAATATTCAATATTTTTTTTCACCATCCAAAGTTTTAGGTTTTTTTATCGCTAAGCAAAAAACAGAATAGACTATAGCAGATGTGAAAAATTAATTATATTTTATTTTTCTACTCCATCAAATTTTTTTAGGTTTTTCCAAGCTAAAAAACAAAGTTAAAAGACTATAATCCATGAAATATATATTTTATAAAAATTGATATTAATTAAATTAAATAATCAAGCTCTAATTTGTTTATATTTACCTTTTTCACATTGAATTAAGGTAAATTAGATGTAAATATATTCAATATTTTCTTCTCCATCACGAAATTTCATGTTTCTTCGTTAGTAAGCCACAGAGTTAATAGACTATAAATGAATGACAAATAGATTATATCTAAATGGGTAATCACTAAAACTAGATACTCAATCTCAATGTTAATTGTATTCACCATAATCAAATTGTATTAGGGTATAATAGATGTAAATAATTTCTATATTTTTCTTCTTCTCCATCACCAAAATATTGGTTTCTTCACCTCTAAGAAACTAAGTTAAGAGACTACAAAAGAATGGTTCATAATTTATAAGTTTGCATAACAATTAAAATAAAATAACCAATTTCAATATTGTTCATATTCATCGCATTCACATTGACTTATTGTATATTACACCAAAAAATATTCAATATTTTTTTCACCATCTAAAGTTTTAGGTTTTTTTATCGCTAAGCAAAAAACAGAATAGACTATAGCAGATGTAAAAAATTAATTATATTTTAGTTTTCTACTCCATCAAATTTTTTTTAGGTTTTTCCCCGCTAAAAAACAAAGTTAAAAGACTATAATCCATGACATATATATTTTATAAAATTGATATTAATTAAATTAAATAATCAAGCTCTAATTGGTTTCTATTTACCTTTTTCACATTGAATTCAGGTAAATTAGATTTAAATATATTCAATAAGTTTCTTCTCCGCCACGAAATTTCATGTTTCTTCGTCAGTAAGCCACATAGTTAAAAGACTATAAATGAATGACAAATAGATTATATCTACATGGGTGATAACTAAAATTAAATATTCAATGTTAAATGTATTCACCACAATCATATTGTATTATGGTATAATAGATGTAAAAAATTTCTATGTTTTTCTTCTTCTCCATCACCAAACTTTTGGTTTCTTCACCTATAAGAAACTAAGTTAAGAGACTACAAATGAATGGTCCATAATTTATAGGTATGCATAACAATTAAAATAAAATAACCAAGCTCAATATTATTCATATTCATCGTATTCACATTGATTTATTGTATATTACACAAAAAAATATTCAATATTTGTTTTCACCATCTCAAAGTTTTAGGTTTTTTTTATCGCTAAGAAAAAAACATAATAGACTATAACAGATGTAAAAAATTAATTATATTTTATTTTTCTACTCCATCAAAAAATTTTACGTTTTCCCCCGCTAAAAAACAAAGTTAAAAGACTATAATCCATGACATATATATTTTATAAAGTTGATATTAATTAAATTGAATAATGAAGCTCTAATTTGTTTATATTTACCTTTTTCACATTGAATTAAGGTAAATTACATGTAAATAAATTTAATAAGTTTCTTCTCCATCACGAAATTTCATCTTTCTTCGTCAGTAAGCCACAGAGTTAAAAGACTATAAATGAATGACAAATAGATTATATCTAAATGGGTAATCAGTAAAAGTAGATATTCATTCTCAATGTTAATTGCATTCACCATAATCACATTGTATTATGGTATAATAGATGTAAACAATTTCTATATTTTTCTTCTTGTCCATCACCAAAAATTTGGTTTCTTCACCTCTAAGAAACTAAGTTAAGAGACTACAAATAAATGGTCTATAATTTATACGTATGCATAACAATTAAAATAAAATAAACAGGCTCAATATTGTTTATATTCGTCGTATTCACATTGACTTATTGTATATTACACCTAAAAATATTCAATATTTTTTTTCACCATCCAAAGTTTTAGGTTTTTTTATCGCTAAGCAAAAAACAGAATAGACTATAGCAGATGTGAAAAATTAATTATATTTTATTTTTCTACTCCATCAAATTTTTTTAGGTTTTTCCAAGCTAAAAAACAAAGTTAAAAGACTATAATCCATGAAATATATATTTTATAAAAATTGATATTAATTAAATTAAATAATCAAGCTCTAATTTGTTTATATTTACCTTTTTCACATTGATTAAGGTAAATTAGATGTAAATATATTCAATATTTTCTTCTCCATCACGAAATTTCATATTTCTTCGTTAGTAAGCCACAGAGTTAATAGACTATAAATGAATGACAAATAGATTATATCTAAATGGGTAATCACTAAAACTAGATACTCAATCTCAATGTTAATTGTATTCACCATAATCAAATTGTATTAGGGTATAATAGATGTAAATAATTTCTATATTTTTCTTATTCTCCATCACCAAAATATTGGTTTCTTCACCTCTAAGAAACTAAGTTAAGAGACTACAAAAGAATGGTTCATAATTTATAAGTTTGCATAACAATTAAAATAAAATAACCAATTTCAATATTGTTCATATTCATCGCATTCACATTGACTTATTGTATATTACACCAAAAAATATTCAATATTTTTTTCACCATCTAAAGTTTTAGGTTTTTTTATCGCTAAGCAAAAAACAGAATAGACTATAGCAGATGTAAAAAATTAATTATAATTTAGTTTTCTACTCCATCAAATTTTTTTAGGTTTTTCCCCGCTAAAAAACAAAGTTAAAAGACTATAATCCATGACATATATATTTTATAAAATTGATATTAATTAAATTAAATAATCAAGCTCTAATTGGTTTCTATTTACCTTTTTCACATTGAATTAAGGTAAATTAGATTTAAATATATTCAATAAGTTTCTTCTCCGCCACGAAATTTCATGTTTCTTCGTCAGTAAGCCACATAGTTAAAAGACTATAAATGAATGACAAATAGATTATATCTACATGGGTAATAACTAAAATTAAATATTCAATGTTAAATGTATTCACCACAATCATATTGTATTATGGTATAATAGATGTAAAAAATTTCTATGTTTTTCTTCTTCTCCATCACCAAACTTTTGGTTTCTTCACCTATAAGAAACTAAGTTAAGAGACTACAAATGAATGGTCCATAATTTATAGGTATGCATAACAATTAAAATAAAATAACCAAGCTCAATATTATTCATATTCATCGTATTCACATTGATTTATTGTATATTACACAAAAAAATATTCAATATTTGTTTTCACCATCTCAAAGTTTTAGGTTTTTTTATCGCTAAGAAAAAAACATAATAGACTATAACAGATGTAAAAAATTAATTATATTTTATTTTTCTACTCCATCAAAAAATTTTACGTTTTTCCCCGCTAAAAAACAAAGTTAAAAGACTATAATCCATGACATATATATTTTATAAAGTTGATATTAATTAAATTGAATAATGAAGCTCTAATTTGTTTATATTTACCTTTTTCACATTGAATTAAGGTAAATTACATGTAAATAAATTTAATAAGTTTCTTCTCCATCACGAAATTTCATCTTTCTTCGTCAGTAAGCCACAGAGTTAAAAGACTATAAATGAATGACAAATAGATTATATCTAAATGGGTAATCAGTAAAAGTAGATATTCATTCTCAATGTTAATTGCATTCACCATAATCACATTGTATTATGGTATAATAGATGTAAACAATTTCTATATTTTTCTTCTTGTCCATCACCAAAAATTTGGTTTCTTCACCTCTAAGAAACTAAGTTAAGAGACTACAAATAAATGGTCTATAATTTATACGTATGCATAACAATTAAAATAAAATAAACAAGCTCAATATTGTTTATATTCGTCGTATTCACATTGACTTATTGTATATTACACCTAAAAATATTCAATATTTTTTTCACCATCCAAAGTTTTAGGTTTTTTTATCGCTAAGCAAAAAACAGAATAGACTATAGCAGATGTGAAAAATTAATTATATTTTATTTTTCTACTCCATCAAATTTTTTTAGGTTTTTCCAAGCTAAAAAACAAAGTTAAAAGACTATAATCCATGAAATATATATTTTATAAAAATTGATATTAATTAAATTAAATAATCAAGCTCTAATTTGTTTATATTTACCTTTTTCACATTGAATTAAGGTAAATTAGATGTAAATATTTTCAATATTTTCTTCTCCATCACGAAATTTCATATTTCTTCGTTAGTAAGCCACAGAGTTAATAGACTATAAATGAATGACAAATAGATTATATCTAAATGGGTAATCACTAAAACTAGATACTCAATCTCAATGTTAATTGTATTCACCGTAATCAAATTGTATTAGGGTATAATAGATGTAAATAATTTCTATATTTTTCTTCTTCTCCATCACCAAAATATTGGTTTCTTCACCTCTAAGAAACTAAGTTAAGAGACTACAAAAGAATGGTTCATAATTTATAAGTTTGCATAACAATTAAAATAAAATAACCAATTTCAATATTGTTCATATTCATCGCATTCACATTGACTTATTGTATATTACACCAAAAAATATTCAATATTTTTTTCACCATCTAAAGTTTTAGGTTTTTTTATCGCTAAGCAAAAAACAGAATAGACTATAGCAGATGTAAAAAATTAATTATAATTTAGTTTTCTACTCCATCAAATTTTTTTAGGTTTTTCCCCGCTAAAAAACAAAGTTAAAAGACTATAATCCATGACATATATATTTTATAAAATTGATATTAATTAAATTAAATAATCAAGCTCTAATTGGTTTCTATTTACCTTTTTCACATTGAATTAAGGTAAATTAGATTTAAATATATTCAATAAGTTTCTTCTCCGCCACGAAATTTCATGTTTCTTCGTCAGTAAGCCACATAGTTAAAAGACTATAAATGAATGACAAATAGATTATATCTACATGGGTAATAACTAAAATTAAATATTCAATGTTAAATGTATTCACCACAATCATATTGTATTATGGTATAATAGATGTAAAAAATTTCTATGTTTTTCTTCTTCTCCATCACCAAACTTTTGGTTTCTTCACCTATAAGAAACTAAGTTAAGAGAATACAAATGAATGGTCCATAATTTATAGGTATGCATAACAATTAAAATAAAATAACCAAGCTCAATATTATTCATATTCATCGTATTCACATTGATTTATTGTATATTACACAAAAAAATATTCAATATTTGTTTTCACCATCTCAAAGTTTTAGGTTTTTTTATCGCTAAGAAAAAAACATAATAGACTATAACAGATGTAAAAAATTAATTATATTTTATTTTTCTACTCCATCAAAAAATTTTACGTTTTTCCCCGCTAAAAAACAAAGTTAAAAGACTATAATCCATGACATATATATTTTATAAAGTTGATATTAATTAAATTGAATAATGAAGCTCTAATTTGTTTATATTTACCTTTTTCACATTGAATTAAGGTAAATTACATGTAAATATATTTAATATGTTTCTTCTCCATCACGAAATTTCATCTTTCTTCGTCAGTAAGCCACAGAGTTAAAAGACTATAAATGAATGACAAATAGATTATATCTAAATGGGTAATCAGTAAAAGTAGATATTCATTCTCAATGTTAATTGCATTCACCATAATCACATTGTATTATGGTATAATAGATGTAAACAATTTCTATATTTTTCTTCTTGTCCATCACCAAAAATTTGGTTTCTTCACCTCTAAGAAACTAAGTTAAGAGACTACAAATAAATGGTCTATAATTTATACGTATGCATAACAATTAAAATAAAATAAACAAGCTCAATATTGTTTATATTCGTCGTATTCACATTGACTTATTGTATATTACACCTAAAAATATTCAATATTTTTTTCACCATCCAAAGTTTTAGGTTTTTTTATCGCTAAGCAAAAAACAGAATAGACTATAGCAGATGTGAAAAATTAATTATATTTTATTTTTCTACTCCATCAAATTTTTTTAGGTTTTTCCAAGCTAAAAAACAAAGTTAAAAGACTATAATCCATGAAATATATATTTTATAAAAATTGATATTAATTAAATTAAATAATCAAGCTCTAATTTGTTTATATTTACCTTTTTCACATTGAATTAAGGTAAATTAGATGTAAATATTTTCAATATTTTCTTCTCCATCACGAAATTTCATATTTCTTCGTTAGTAAGCCACAGAGTTAATAGACTATAAATGAATGACAAATAGATTATATCTAAATGGGTAATCACTAAAACTAGATACTCAATCTCAATGTTAATTGTATTCACCATAATCAAATTGTATTAGGGTATAATAGATGTAAATAATTTCTATATTTTTCTTCTTCTCCATCACCAAAATATTGGTTTCTTCACCTCTAAGAAACTAAGTTAAGAGACTAAAAAAGAATGGTTCATAATTTATAAGTTTGCATAACAATTAAAATAAAATAACCAATTTCAATATTGTTCATATTCATCGCATTCACATTGACTTATTGTATATTACACCAAAAAATATTCAATATTTTTTTCACCATCTAAAGTTTTAGGTTTTTTTATCGCTAAGCAAAAAACAGAATAGACTATAGCAGATGTAAAAAATTAATTATAATTTAGTTTTCTACTCCATCAAATTTTTTTAGGTTTTTCCCCGCTAAAAAACAAAGTTAAAAGACTATAATCCATGACATATATATTTTATAAAATTGATATTAATTAAATTAAATAATCAAGCTCTAATTGGTTTCTATTTACCTTTTTCACATTGAATTAAGGTAAATTAGATTTAAATATATTCAATAAGTTTCTTCTCCGCCACGAAATTTCATGTTTCTTCGTCAGTAAGCCACATAGTTAAAAGACTATAAATGAATGACAAATAGATTATATCTACATGGGTAATAACTAAAATTAAATATTCAATGTTAAATGTATTCACCACAATCATATTGTATTATGGTATAATAGATGTAAAAAATTTCTATGTTTTTCTTCTTCTCCATCACCAAACTTTTGGTTTCTTCACCTATAAGAAACTAAGTTAAGAGACTACAAATGAATGGTCCATAATTTATAGGTATGCATAACAATTAAAATAAAATAACCAAGCTCAATGTTATTCATATTCATCGTATTCACATTGATTTATTGTATATTACACAAAAAAATATTCAATATTTGTTTTCACCATCTCAAAGTTTTAGGTTTTTTTATCGCTAAGAAAAAAACATAATAGACTATAACAGATGTAAAAAATTAATTATATTTTATTTTTCTACTCCATCAAAAAATTTTACGTTTTTCCCCGCTAAAAAACAAAGTTAAAAGACTATAATCCATGACATATATATTTTATAAAGTTGATATTAATTAAATTGAATAATGAAGCTCTAATTTGTTTATATTTACCTTTTTCACATTGAATTAAGGTAAATTACATGTAAATATATTTAATAAGTTTCTTCTCCATCACGAAATTTCATCTTTCTTCGTCAGTAAGCCACAGAGTTAAAAGACTATAAATGAATGACAAATAGATTATATCTAAATGGGTAATCAGTAAAAGTAGATATTCATTCTCAATGTTAATTGCATTCACCATAATCACATTGTATTATGGTATAATAGATGTAAACAATTTCTATATTTTTCTTCTTGTCCATCACCAAAAATTTGGTTTCTTCACCTCTAAGAAACTAAGTTAAGAGACTACAAATAAATGGTCTATAATTTATACGTATGCATAACAATTAAAATAAAATAAACAAGCTCAATATTGTTTATATTCGTCGTATTCACATTGACTTATTGTATATTACACCTAAAAATATTCAATATTTTTTTTCACCATCCAAAGTTTTAGGTTTTTTTATCGCTAAGCAAAAAACAGAATAGACTATAGCAGATGTGAAAAATTAATTATATTTTATTTTTCTACTCCATCAAATTTTTTTAGGTTTTTCCAAGCTAAAAAACAAAGTTAAAAGACTATAATCCATGAAATATATATTTTATAAAAATTGATATTAATTAAATTAAATAATCAAGCTCTAATTTGTTTATATTTACCTTTTTCACATTGAATTAAGGTAAATTAGATGTAAATATATTCAATATTTTCTTCTCCATCACGAAATTTCATATTTCTTCGTTAGTAAGCCACAGAGTTAATAGACTATAAATGAATGACAAATAGATTATATCTAAATGGGTAATCACTAAAACTAGATACTCAATCTCAATGTTAATTGTATTCACCATAATCAAATTGTATTAGGGTATAATAGATGTAAATAATTTCTATATTTTTCTTCTTCTCCATCACCAAAATATTGGTTTCTTCACCTCTAAGAAACTAAGTTAAGAGACTACAAAAGAATGGTTCATAATTTATAAGTTTGCATAACAATTAAAATAAAATAACCAATTTCAATATTGTTCATATTCATCGCATTCACATTGACTTATTGTATATTACACCAAAAAATATTCAATATTTTTTTCACCATCTAAAGTTTTAGGTTTTTTTATCGCTAAGCAAAAAACAGAATAGACTATAGCAGATGTAAAAAATTAATTATAATTTAGTTTTCTACTCCATCAAATTTTTTTAGGTTTTTCCCCGCTAAAAAACAAAGTTAAAAGACTATAATCCATGACATATATATTTTATAAAATTGATATTAATTAAATTAAATAATCAAGCTCTAATTGGTTTCTATTTACCTTTTTCACATTGAATTAAGGTAAATTAGATTTAAATATATTCAATAAGTTTCTTCTCCGCCACGAAATTTCATGTTTCTTCGTCAGTAAGCCACATAGTTAAAAGACTATAAATGAATGACAAATAGATTATATCTACATGGGTAATAACTAAAATTAAATATTCAATGTTAAATGTATTCACCACAATCATATTGTATTATGGTATAATAGATGTAAAAAATTTCTATGTTTTTCTTCTTCTCCATCACCAAACTTTTGGTTTCTTCACCTATAAGAAACTAAGTTAAGAGACTACAAATGAATGGTCCATAATTTATAGGTATGCATAACAATTAAAATAAAATAACCAAGCTCAATGTTATTCATATTCATCGTATTCACATTGATTTATTGTATATTACACAAAAAAATATTCAATATTTGTTTTCACCATCTCAAAGTTTTAGGTTTTTTTATCGCTAAGAAAAAAACATAATAGACTATAACAGATGTAAAAAATTAATTATATTTTATTTTTCTACTCCATCAAAAAATTTTACGTTTTTCCCCGCTAAAAAACAAAGTTAAAAGACTATAATCCATGACATATATATTTTATAAAGTTGATATTAATTAAATTGAATAATGAAGCTCTAATTTGTTTATATTTACCTTTTTCACATTGAATTAAGGTAAATTAGATGTAAATATATTTAATAAGTTTCTTCTCCATCACGAAATTTCATCTTTCTTCGTCAGTAAGCCACAGAGTTAAAAGACTATAAATGAATGACAAATAGATTATATCTAAATGGGTAATCAGTAAAAGTAGATATTCATTCTCAATGTTAATTGCATTCACCATAATCACATTGTATTATGGTATAATAGATGTAAACAATTTCTATATTTTTCTTCTTGTCCATCACCAAAAATTTGGTTTCTTCACCTCTAAGAAACTAAGTTAAGAGACTACAAATAAATGGTCTATAATTTATACGTATGCATAACAATTAAAATAAAATAAACAAGCTCAATATTGTTTATATTCGTCGTATTCACATTGACTTATTGTATATTACACCTAAAAATATTCAATATTTTTTTTCACCATCCAAAGTTTTAGGTTTTTTTATCGCTAAGCAAAAAACAGAATAGACTATAGCAGATGTGAAAAATTAATTATATTTTATTTTTCTACTCCATCAAATTTTTTTAGGTTTTTCCAAGCTAAAAAACAAAGTTAAAAGACTATAATCCATGAAATATATATTTTATAAAAATTGATATTAATTAAATTAAATAATCAAGCTCTAATTTGTTTATATTTACCTTTTTCACATTGAATTAAGGTAAATTAGATGTAAATATATTCAATATTTTCTTCTCCATCACGAAATTTCATATTTCTTCGTTAGTAAGCCACAGAGTTAATAGACTATAAATGAATGACAAATAGATTATATCTAAATGGGTAATCACTAAAACTAGATACTCAATCTCAATGTTAATTGTATTCACCATAATCAAATTGTATTAGGGTATAATAGATGTAAATAATTTCTATATTTTTCTTCTTCTCCATCACCAAAATATTGGTTTCTTCACCTCTAAGAAACTAAGTTAAGAGACTACAAAAGAATGGTTCATAATTTATAAGTTTGCATAACAATTAAAATAAAATAACCAATTTCAATATTGTTCATATTCATCGCATTCACATTGACTTATTGTATATTACACCAAAAAATATTCAATATTTTTTTCACCATCTAAAGTTTTAGGTTTTTTTATCGCTAAGCAAAAAACAGAATAGACTATAGCAGATGTAAAAAATTAATTATAATTTAGTTTTCTACTCCATCAAATTTTTTTAGGTTTTTCCCCGCTAAAAAACAAAGTTAAAAGACTATAATCCATGACATATATATTTTATAAAATTGATATTAATTAAATTAAATAATCAAGCTCTAATTGGTTTCTATTTACCTTTTTCACATTGAATTAAGGTAAATTAGATTTAAATATATTCAATAAGTTTCTTCTCCGCCACGAAATTTCATGTTTCTTCGTCAGTAAGCCACATAGTTAAAAGACTATAAATGAATGACAAATAGATTATATCTACATGGGTAATAACTAAAATTAAATATTCAATGTTAAATGTATTCACCACAATCATATTGTATTATGGTATAATAGATGTAAAAAATTTCTATGTTTTTCTTCTTCTCCATCACCAAACTTTTGGTTTCTTCACCTATAAGAAACTAAGTTAAGAGACTACAAATGAATGGTCCATAATTTATAGGTATGCATAACAATTAAAATAAAATAACCAAGCTCAATGTTATTCATATTCATCGTATTCACATTGATTTATTGTATATTACACAAAAAAATATTCAATATTTGTTTTCACCATCTCAAAGTTTTAGGTTTTTTTATCGCTAAGAAAAAAACATAATAGACTATAACAGATGTAAAAAATTAATTATATTTTATTTTTCTACTCCATCAAAAAATTTTACGTTTTTCCCCGCTAAAAAACAAAGTTAAAAGACTATAATCCATGACATATATATTTTATAAAGTTGATATTAATTAAATTGAATAATGAAGCTCTAATTTGTTTATATTTACCTTTTTCACATTGAATTAAGGTAAATTAGATGTAAATATATTTAATAAGTTTCTTCTCCATCACGAAATTTCATCTTTCTTCGTCAGTAAGCCACAGAGTTAAAAGACTATAAATGAATGACAAATAGATTATATCTAAATGGGTAATCAGTAAAAGTAGATATTCATTCTCAATGTTAATTGCATTCACCATAATCACATTGTATTATGGTATAATAGATGTAAACAATTTCTATATTTTTCTTCTTGTCCATCACCAAAAATTTGGTTTCTTCACCTCTAAGAAACTAAGTTAAGAGACTACAAATAAATGGTCTATAATTTATACGTATGCATAACAATTAAAATAAAATAAACAAGCTCAATATTGTTTATATTCGTCGTATTCACATTGACTTATTGTATATTACACCTAAAAATATTCAATATTTTTTTTCACCATCCAAAGTTTTAGGTTTTTTTATCGCTAAGCAAAAAACAGAATAGACTATAGCAGATGTGAAAAATTAATTATATTTTATTTTTCTACTCCATCAAATTTTTTTAGGTTTTTCCAAGCTAAAAAACAAAGTTAAAAGACTATAATCCATGAAATATATATTTTATAAAAATTGATATTAATTAAATTAAATAATCAAGCTCTAATTTGTTTATATTTACCTTTTTCACATTGAATTAAGGTAAATTAGATGTAAATATATTCAATATTTTCTTCTCCATCACGAAATTTCATATTTCTTCGTTAGTAAGCCACAGAGTTAATAGACTATAAATGAATGACAAATAGATTATATCTAAATGGGTAATCACTAAAACTAGATACTCAATCTCAATGTTAATTGTATTCACCATAATCAAATTGTATTAGGGTATAATAGATGTAAATAATTTCTATATTTTTCTTCTTCTCCATCACCAAAATATTGGTTTCTTCACCTCTAAGAAACTAAGTTAAGAGACTACAAAAGAATGGTTCATAATTTATAAGTTTGCATAACAATTAAAATAAAATAACCAATTTCAATATTGTTCATATTCATCGCATTCACATTGACTTATTGTATATTACACCAAAAAATATTCAATATTTTTTTCACCATCTAAAGTTTTAGGTTTTTTTATCGCTAAGCAAAAAACAGAATAGACTATAGCAGATGTAAAAAATTAATTATAATTTAGTTTTCTACTCCATCAAATTTTTTTAGGTTTTTCCCCGCTAAAAAACAAAGTTAAAAGACTATAATCCATGACATATATATTTTATAAAATTGATATTAATTAAATTAAATAATCAAGCTCTAATTGGTTTCTATTTACCTTTTTCACATTGAATTAAGGTAAATTAGATTTAAATATATTCAATAAGTTTCTTCTCCGCCACGAAATTTCATGTTTCTTCGTCAGTAAGCCACATAGTTAAAAGACTATAAATGAATGACAAATAGATTATATCTACATGGGTAATAACTAAAATTAAATATTCAATGTTAAATGTATTCACCACAATCATATTGTATTATGGTATAATAGATGTAAAAAATTTCTATGTTTTTCTTCTTCTCCATCACCAAACTTTTGGTTTCTTCACCTATAAGAAACTAAGTTAAGAGACTACAAATGAATGGTCCATAATTTATAGGTATGCATAACAATTAAAATAAAATAACCAAGCTCAATGTTATTCATATTCATCGTATTCACATTGATTTATTGTATATTACACAAAAAAATATTCAATATTTGTTTTCACCATCTCAAAGTTTTAGGTTTTTTTATCGCTAAGAAAAAAACATAATAGACTATAACAGATGTAAAAAATTAATTATATTTTATTTTTCTACTCCATCAAAAAATTTTACGTTTTTCCCCGCTAAAAAACAAAGTTAAAAGACTATAATCCATGACATATATATTTTATAAAGTTGATATTAATTAAATTGAATAATGAAGCTCTAATTTGTTTATATTTACCTTTTTCACATTGAATTAAGGTAAATTAGATGTAAATATATTTAATAAGTTTCTTCTCCATCACGAAATTTCATCTTTCTTCGTCAGTAAGCCACAGAGTTAAAAGACTATAAATGAATGACAAATAGATTATATCTAAATGGGTAATCAGTAAAAGTAGATATTCATTCTCAATGTTAATTGCATTCACCATAATCACATTGTATTATGGTATAATAGATGTAAACAATTTCTATATTTTTCTTCTTGTCCATCACCAAAAATTTGGTTTCTTCACCTCTAAGAAACTAAGTTAAGAGACTACAAATAAATGGTCTATAATTTATACGTATGCATAACAATTAAAATAAAATAAACAAGCTCAATATTGTTTATATTCGTCGTATTCACATTGACTTATTGTATATTACACCTAAAAATATTCAATATTTTTTTTCACCATCCAAAGTTTTAGGTTTTTTTATCGCTAAGCAAAAAACAGAATAGACTATAGCAGATGTGAAAAATTAATTATATTTTATTTTTCTACTCCATCAAATTTTTTTAAGTTTTTCCAAGCTAAAAAACAAAGTTAAAAGACTATAATCCATGAAATATATATTTTATAAAAATTGATATTAATTAAATTAAATAATCAAGCTCTAATTTGTTTATATTTACCTTTTTCACATTGAATTAAGGTAAATTAGATGTAAATATATTCAATATTTTCTTCTCCATCACGAAATTTCATGTTTCTTCGTTTGTAAGCCACAGAGTTAATAGACTATAAATGAATGACAAATAGATTATATCTAAATGGGTAATCACTAAAACTAGATACTCAATCTCAATGTTAATTGTATTCACCATAATCAAATTGTATTAGGGTATAATAGATGTAAATAATTTCTATATTTTTCTTCTTCTCCATCACCAAAATATTGGTTTCTTCACCTCTAAGAAACTAAGTTAAGAGACTACAAAAGAATGGTTCATAATTTATAAGTTTGCATAACAATTAAAATAAAATAACCAATTTCAATATTGTTCATATTCATCGCATTCACATTGACTTATTGTATATTACACCAAAAAATATTCAATATTTTTTTCACCATCTAAAGTTTTAGGTTTTTTTATCGCTAAGCAAAAAACAGAATAGACTATAGCAGATGTAAAAAATTAATTATAATTTAGTTTTCTACTCCATCAAATTTTTTTAGGTTTTTCCCCGCTAAAAAACAAAGTTAAAAGACTATAATCCATGACATATATATTTTATAAAATTGATATTAATTAAATTAAATAATCAAGCTCTAATTGGTTTCTATTTACCTTTTTCACATTGAATTAAGGTAAATTAGATTTAAATACATTCAATAAGTTTCTTCTCCGCCACGAAATTTCATGTTTCTTCGTCAGTAAGCCACATAGTTAAAAGACTATAAATGAATGACAAATAGATTATATCTACATGGGTAATAACTAAAATTAAATATTCAATGTTAAATGTATTCACCACAATCATATTGTATTATGGTATAATAGATGTAAAAAATTTCTATGTTTTTCTTCTTCTCCATCACCAAACTTTTGGTTTCTTCACCTATAAGAAACTAAGTTAAGAGACTACAAATGAATGGTCCATAATTTATAGGTATGAATAACAATTAAAATAAAATAACCAAGCTCAATGTTATTCATATTCATCGTATTCACATTGATTTATTGTATATTACACAAAAAAATATTCAATATTTGTTTTCACCATCTCAAAGTTTTAGGTTTTTTTATCGCTAAGAAAAAAACATAATAGACTATAACAGATGTAAAAAATTAATTATATTTTATTTTTCTACTCCATCAAAAAATTTTACGTTTTTCCCCGCTAAAAAACAAAGTTAAAAGACTATAATCCATGACATATATATTTTATAAAGTTGATATTAATTAAATTGAATAATGAAGCTCTAATTTGTTTATATTTACCTTTTTCACATTGAATTAAGGTAAATTAGATGTAAATATATTTAATAAGTTTCTTCTCCATCACGAAATTTCATCTTTCTTCGTCAGTAAGCCACAGAGTTAAAAGACTATAAATGAATGACAAATAGATTATATCTAAATGGGTAATCAGTAAAAGTAGATATTCATTCTCAATGTTAATTGCATTCACCATAATCACATTGTATTATGGTATAATAGATGTAAACAATTTCTATATTTTTCTTCTTGTCCATCACCAAAAATTTGGTTTCTTCACCTCTAAGAAACTAAGTTAAGAGACTACAAATAAATGGTCTATAATTTATATGTATGCATAACAATTAAAATAAAATAAACAAGCTCAATATTGTTTATATTCGTCGTATTCACATTGACTTATTGTATATTACACCTAAAAATATTCAATATTTTTTTTCACCATCCAAAGTTTTAGGTTTTTTTATCGCTAAGCAAAAAACAGAATAGACTATAGCAGATGTGAAAAATTAATTATATTTTATTTTTCTACTCCATCAAATTTTTTTAAGTTTTTCCAAGCTAAAAAACAAAGTTAAAAGACTATAATCCATGAAATATATATTTTATAAAAATTGATATTAATTAAATTAAATAATCAAGCTCTAATTTGTTTATATTTACCTTTTTCACATTGAATTAAGGTAAATTAGATGTAAATATATTCAATATTTTCTTCTCCATCACGAAATTTCATGTTTCTTCGTTAGTAAGCCACAGAGTTAATAGACTATAAATGAATGACAAATAGATTATATCTAAATGGGTAATCACTAAAACTAGATACTCAATCTCAATGTTAATTGTATTCACCATAATCAAATTGTATTAGGGTATAATAGATGTAAATAATTTCTATATTTTTCTTCTTCTCCATCACCAAAATATTGGTTTCTTCACCTCTAAGAAACTAAGTTAAGAGACTACAAAAGAATGGTTCATAATTTATAAGTTTGCATAACAATTAAAATAAAATAACCAATTTCAATATTGTTCATATTCATCGCATTCACATTGACTTATTGTATATTACACCAAAAAAATATTCAATATTTTTTTCACCATCTAAAGTTTTAGGTTTTTTTATCGCTAAGCAAAAAACAGAATAGACTATAGCAGATGTAAAAAATTAATTATATTTTAGTTTTCTACTCCATCAAATTTTTTTAGGTTTTTCCCCGATAAAAAACAAAGTTAAAAGACTATAATCCATGACATATATATTTTATAAAATTGATATTAATTAAATTAAATAATCAAGCTCTAATTGGTTTCTATTTACCTTTTTCACATTGAATTAAGGTAAATTATATTTAAATATATTCAATAAGTTTCTTCTCCGCCACGAAATTTCATGTTTCTTCGTCAGTAAGCCACATAGTTAAAAGACTATAAATGAATGACAAATAGATTATATCTACATGGGTAATAACTAAAATTAAATATTCAATGTTAAATGTATTCACCACAATCATATTGTATTATGGTATAATAGATGTAAAAAATTTCTATGTTTTTCTTCTTCTCCATCACCAAACTTTTGGTTTCTTCACCTATAAGAAACTAAGTTAAGAGAGTACAAATGAATGGTCCATAATTTATAGGTATGCATAACAATTAAAATAAAATAACCAAGCTCAATGTTATTCATATTCATCGTATTCACATTGATTTATTGTATATTACACAAAAAAATATTCAATATTTGTTTTCACCATCTCAAAGTTTTAGGTTTTTTTATCGCTAAGAAAAAAACGTAATAGACTATAACAGATGTAAAAAATTAATTATATTTTATTTTTCTACTCCATCAAAAAATTTTACGTTTTTCCCCGCTAAAAAACAAAGTTAAAGGACTATAATCCAGGACATATATATTTTATAAAGTTGATATTAATTAAATTGAATAATGAAGCTCTAATTTGTTTATATTTACCTTTTTCACATTGAATTAAGGTAAATTACATGTAAATATATTTAATAAGTTTCTTCTCCATCACGAAATTTCATCTTTCTTCGTCAGTAAGCCACAGAGTTAAAAGACTATAAATGAATGACAAATAGATTATATCTAAATGGGTAATCAGTAAAAGTAGATATTCATTCTCAATGTTAATTGCATTCACCATAATCACATTGTATTATGGTATAATAGATGTAAACAATTTCTATATTTTTCTTCTTGTCCATCACCAAAAATTTGGTTTCTTCACCTCTAAGAAACTAAGTTAAGAGACTACAAATAAATGGTCTATAATTTATACGTATGCATAACAATTAAAATAAAATAAACAAGCTCAATATTGTTTATATTCGTCGTATTCACATTGACTTATTGTATATTACACCTAAAAATATTCAATATTTTTTTTCACCATCCAAAGTTTTAGGTTTTTTTATCGCTAAGCAAAAAACAGAATAGACTATAGCAGATGTGAAAAATTAATTATATTTTATTTTTCTACTCCATCAAATTTTTTTAGGTTTTTCCAAGCTAAAAAACAAAGTTAAAAGACTATAATCCATGAAATATATATTTTATAAAAATTGATATTAATTAAATTAAATAATCAAGCTCTAATTTGTTTATATTTACCTTTTTCACATTGAATTAAGGTAAATTAGATGTAAATATATTCAATATTTTCTTCTCCATCACGAAATTTCATGTTTCTTCGTTAGTAAGCCACAGAGTTAATAGACTATAAATGAATGACAAATAGATTATATCTAAATGGGTAATCACTAAAACTAGATACTCAATCTCAATGTTAATTGTATTCACCATAATCAAATTGTATTAGGGTATAATAGATGTAAATAATTTCTATATTTTTCTTCTTCTCCATCACCAAAATATTGGTTTCTTCACCTCTAAGAAACTAAGTTAAGAGACTACAAAAGAATGGTTCATAATTTATAAGTTTGCATAACAATTAAAATAAAATAACCAATTTCAATATTGTTCATATTCATCGCATTCACATTGACTTATTGTATATTACACCAAAAAATATTCAATATTTTTTTCACCATCTAAAGTTTTAGGTTTTTTTATCGCTAAGCAAAAAACAGAATAGACTATAGCAGATGTAAAAAATTAATTATATTTTAGTTTTCTACTCCATCAAATTTTTTTAGGTTTTTCCCCGCTAAAAAACAAAGTTAAAAGACTATAATCCATGACATATATATTTTATAAAATATATATTAATTAAATTAAATAATCAAGCTCTAATTGGTTTCTATTTACCTTTTTCACATTGAATTAAGGTAAATTAGATTTAAATATATTCAATAAGTTTCTTCTCCGCCACGAAATTTCATGTTTCTTCGTCAGTAAGCCACATAGTTAAAAGACTATAAATGATTGACAAATAGATTATATCTACATGGGTAATAACTAAAATTAAATATTCAATGTTAAATGTATTCACCACAATCATATTGTATTATGGTATAATAGATGTAAAAAAATTCTATGTTTTTCTTCTTCTCCATCACCAAACTTTTGGTTTCTTCACCTATAAGAAACTAAGTTAAGAGACTACAAATGAATGGTCCATAATTTATAGGTATGCACAACAATTAAAATAAAATAACCAAGCTCAATATTATTCATATTCATCGTATTCACATTGATTTATTGTATATTACACCAAAAAATATTCAATATTTGTTTTCACCATCTCAAAGTTTTAGGTTTTTTTTATCGCTAAGAAAAAAACATAATAGACTATAACAGATGTAAAAAATTAATTATATTTTATTTTTCTACTCCATCAAAAAATTTTACGTTTTTCCCCGCTAACAAACAAAGTTAAAAGACTATAATCCATGACATATATATTTTATAAAGTTGATATTAATTAAATTGAATAATGAAGCTCTAATTTGTTTATATTTACCTTTTTCACATTGAATTAAGGTAAATTACATGTAAATATATTTAATAAGTTTCTTCTCCATCACGAAATTTCATCTTTCTTCGTCAGTAAGCCACAGAGTTAAAAGACTATAAATGAATGACAAATAGATTATATCTAAATGGGTAATCAGTAAAAGTAGATATTCATTCTCAATGTTAATTGCATTCACCATAATCACATTGTATTATGGTATAATAGATGTAAACAATTTCTATATTTTTCTTCTTGTCCATCACCAAAAATTTGGTTTCTTCACCTCTAAGAAACTAAGTTAAGAGACTACAAATAAATGGTCTATAATTTATACGTATGCATAACAATTAAAATAAAATAAACAAGCTCAATATTGTTTATATTCGTCGTATTCACATTGACTTATTGTATATTACACCTAAAAATATTCAATATTTTTTTTCACCATCCAAAGTTTTAGGTTTTTTTATCTCTAAGCAAACAACAGAATAGACTATAGCAGATGTGAAAAATTAATTATATTTTATTTTTCTACTCCATCAAATTTTTTTAGGTTTTTCCAAGCTAAAAAACAAAGTTAAAAGACTATAATCCATGAAATATATATTTTATAAAAATTGATATTAATTAAATTAAATAATCAAGCTCTAATTTGTTTATATTTACCTTTTTCACATTGAATTAAGGTAAATTAGATGTAAATATATTCAATAAGTTTCTTCTCCATCACGAAATTTCATGTTTCTTCGTTAGTAAGCCACAGAGTTAATAGACTATAAATGAATGACAAATAGATTATATCTAAATGGGTAATCACTAAAACTAGATACTCAATCTCAATGTTAATTGTATTCACCATAATCAAATTGTATTAGGGTATAATAGATGTAAATAATTTCTATATTTTTCTTCTTCTCCATCACCAAAATATTGGTTTCTTCACCTCTAAGAAACTAAGTTAAGAGACTACAAAAGAATGGTTCATAATTTATACGTTTGCATAACAATTAAAATAAAATAACCAATTTCAATATTGTTCATATTCATCGCATTCACATTGACTTATTGTATATTACACCAAAAAATATTCAATATTTTTTTCACCATCTAAAGTTTTAGGTTTTTTTATCGCTAAGCAAAAAACAGAATAGACTATAGCAGATGTAAAAAAATTAATTATATTTTATTTTTCTACTCCATCAAATTTTTTGAGGTTTTTCCCCGCTAAAAAACAAAGTTAAAAGACTATAATCCATGACATATATATTTTATAAAATTGATATTAATTAAATTAAATAATCAAGCTCTAATTGGTTTCTATTTACCTTTTTCACATTGAATTAAGGTAAATTAGATTTAAATATATTCAATAAGTTTCTTCTCCGCCACGAAATTTCATGTTTCTTCGTCAGTAAGCCACAGAGTTAAAAGACTATAAATGAATGACAAATAGATTATATCTACATGGGTAATAACTAAAATTAAATATTCAATGTTAAATGTATTCACCACAATCATATTGTATTATGGTATAATAGATGTAAAAAATTTCTATGTTTTTCTTCTTCTCCATCACCAAACTTTTGGTTTCTTCACCTATAAGAAACAAAGTTAAGAGACTACAAATGAATGGTCCATAATTTATACGTTTGCATAACAATTAAAATAAAATAACCAATTTCAATATTGTTCATATTCATCGCATTCACATTGACTTATTGTATATTACACCAAAAAATATTCAATATTTTTTTCACCATCTAAAGTTTTAGGTTTTTTTATCGCTAAGCAAAAAACAGAATAGACTATAGCAGATGTAAAAAAATTAATTATATTTTATTTTTCTACTCCATCAAATTTTTTGAGGTTTTTCCCCGCTAAAAAACAAAGTTAAAAGACTATAATCCATGACATATATATTTTATAAAATTGATATTAATTAAATTAAATAATCAAGCTCTAATTGGTTTCTATTTACCTTTTTCACATTGAATTAAGGTAAATTAGATTTAAATATATTCAATAAGTTTCTTCTCCGCCACAAAATTTCATGTTTCTTCGTCAGTAAGCCACAGAGTTAAAAGACTATAAATGAATGACAAATAGATTATATCTACATGGGTAATAACTAAAATTAAATATTCAATGTTAAATGTATTCACCACAATCATATTGTATTATGGTATAATAGATGTAAAAAATTTCTATGTTTTTCTTCTTCTCCATCACCAAACTTTTGGTTTCTTCACCTATAAGAAACAAAGTTAAGAGACTACAAATGAATGGTCCATAATTTATAGGTATGCATAACAATTAAAATAAAATAACCAAGCTCAATATTATTCATATTCATCGTATTCACATTGATTTATTGTATATTACACCAAAAAATATTCAATATTTGTTTTCACCATCTCAAAGTTTTAGGTTTTTTTATCGCTAAGAAAAAAACATAATAGACTATAGCAGATGTAAAAAATTAATTATATTTTATTTTTCTACTCCATCAAAAAATTTTACGTTTTTCCCCGCTAAAAAACAAAGTTAAAACACTATAATCCATGACATATATATTTTATAAAGTTGATATTAATTAAATTGAATAATGAAGCTCTAATTTGTTTATATTTACCTTTTTCACATTGAATTAAGGTAAATTAGATGTAAATATATTTAATAAGTTTCTTCTCCATCACGAAATTTCATCTTTCTTCTCAGTAAGCCACAGAGTTAAAAGACTATAAATGAATGACAAATAGATTATATCTAAATGGGTAATCAGTAAAAGTAGATATTCATTCTCAATGTTAATTGCATTCACCATAATCACATTGTATTATGGTATAATAGATGTAAACAATTTCTATATTTTTCTTCTTGTCCATCACCAAAAATTTGGTTTCTTCACCTCTAAGAAACTAAGTTAAGAGACTACAAATAAATGGTCTATAATTTATACGTATGCATAACAATTAAAATAAAATAAACAAGCTCAATATTGTTTATATTCGTCGTATTCACATTGACTTATTGTATATTACACCTAAAAATATTCAATATTTTTTTTCACCATCCAAAGTTTTAGGTTTTTTTATCGCTAAGCAAAAAACAGAATAGACTATAGCAGATGTGAAAAATTAATTATATTTTATTTTTCTACTCCATCAAATTTTTTTAGGTTTTTCCAAGCTAAAAAACAAAGTTAAAAGACTATAATCCATGAAATATATATTTTATAAAAATTGATATTAATTAAATTAAATAATCAAGCTCTAATTTGTTTATATTTACCTTTTTCACATTGAATTAAGGTAAATTAGATGTAAATATATTCAATATTTTCTTCTCCATCACGAAATTTCATGTTTCTTCGTCAGTAAGCCACAGAGTTAATAGACTATAAATGAATGACAAATAGATTATATCTAAATGGGTAATAACTAAAATTAAATATTCAATGTTAAATGTATTCACCACAATCATATTGTATTATGGTATAATAGATGTAAAAAATTTCTATGTTTTTCTTCTTCTCCATCACCAAACTTTTGGTTTCTTCACCTATAAGAAACAAAGTTAAGAGACTACAAATGAATGGTCCATAATTTATACGTTTGCATAACAATTAAAATAAAATAACCAATTTCAATATTGTTCATATTCATCGCATTCACATTGACTTATTGTATATTACACCAAAAAATATTCAATATTTTTTTCACCATCTAAAGTTTTAGGTTTTTTTATCGCTAAGCAAAAAACAGAATAGACTATAGCAGATGTAAAAAAATTAATTATATTTTATTTTTCTACTCCATCAAATTTTTTGAGGTTTTTCCCCGCTAAAAAACAAAGTTAAAAGACTATAATCCATGACATATATATTTTATAAAATTGATATTAATTAAATTAAATAATCAAGCTCTAATTGGTTTCTATTTACCTTTTTCACATTGAATTAAGGTAAATTAGATTTAAATATATTCAATAAGTTTCTTCTCCGCCACGAAATTTCATGTTTCTTCGTCAGTAAGCCACAGAGTTAAAAGACTATAAATGAATGACAAATAGATTATATCTACATGGGTAATAACTAAAATTAAATATTCAATGTTAAATGTATTCACCACAATCATATTGTATTATGGTATAATAGATGTAAAAAATTTCTATGTTTTTCTTCTTCTCCATCACCAAACTTTTGGTTTCTTCACCTATAAGAAACAAAGTTAAGAGACTACAAATGAATGGTCCATAATTTATAGGTATGCATAACAATTAAAATAAAATAACCAAGCTCAATATTATTCATATTCATCGTATTCACATTGATTTATTGTATATTACACCAAAAAATATTCAATATTTGTTTTCACCATCTCAAAGTTTTAGGTTTTTTTATCGCTAAGAAAAAAACATAATAGACTATAGCAGATGTAAAAAATTAATTATATTTTATTTTTCTACTCCATCAAAAAATTTTACGTTTTTCCCCGCTAAAAAACAAAGTTAAAACACTATAATCCATGACATATATATTTTATAAAGTTGATATTAATTAAATTGAATAATGAAGCTCTAATTTGTTTATATTTACCTTTTTCACATTGAATTAAGGTAAATTACATGTAAATATATTTAATAAGTTTCTTCTCCATCACGAAATTTCATCTTTCTTCGTCAGTAAGCCACAGAGTTAAAAGACTATAAATGAATGACAAATAGATTATATCTAAATGGGTAATCAGTAAAAGTAGATATTCATTCTCAATGTTAATTGCATTCACCATAATCACATTGTATTATGGTATAATAGATGTAAACAATTTCTATATTTTTCTTCTTGTCCATCACCAAAAATTTGGTTTCTTCACCTCTAAGAAACTAAGTTAAGAGACTACAAATAAATGGTCTATAATTTATACGTATGCATAACAATTAAAATAAAATAAACAAGCTCAATATTGTTTATATTTGTCGTATTCACATTGACTTATTGTATATTACACCTAAAAATATTCAATATTTTTTTTCACCATCCAAAGTTTTAGGTTTTTTTATCGCTAAGCAAACAACAGAATAGACTATAGCAGATGTGAAAAATTAATTATATTTTATTTTTCTACTCCATCAAATTTTTTTAGGTTTTTCCAAGCTAAAAAACAAAGTTAAAAGACTATAATCCATGAAATATATATTTTATAAAAATTGATATTAATTAAATTAAATAATCAAGCTCTAATTTGTTTATATTTACCTTTTTCACATTGAATTAAGGTAAATTAGATGTAAATATATTCAATAAGTTTCTTCTCCATCACGAAATTTCATGTTTCTTCGTTAGTAAGCCACATAGTTAATAGACTATAAATGAATGACAAATAGATTATATCTAAATGGGTAATCACTAAAACTAGATACTCAATCTCAATGTTAATTGTATTCACCATAATCAAATTGTATTAGGGTATAATAGATGTAAATAATTTCTATATTTTTCTTCTTCTCCATCACCAAAATATTGGTTTCTTCACCTCTAAGAAACTAAGTTAAGAGACTACAAAAGAATGGTTCATAATTTATACGTTTGCATAACAATTAAAATAAAATAACCAATTTCAATATTGTTCATATTCATCGCATTCACATTGACTTATTGTATATTACACCAAAAAATATTCAATATTTTTTTCACCATCTAAAGTTTTAGGTTTTTTTATCGCTAAGCAAAAAACAGAATAGACTATAGCAGATGTAAAAAAATTAATTATATTTTATTTTTCTACTCCATCAAATTTTTTGAGGTTTTTCCCCGCTAAAAAACAAAGTTAAAAGACTATAATCCATGACATATATATTTTATAAAATTGATATTAATTAAATTAAATAATCAAGCTCTAATTGGTTTCTATTTACCTTTTTCACATTGAATTAAGGTAAATTAGATTTAAATATATTCAATAAGTTTCTTCTCCGCCACGAAATTTCATGTTTCTTCGTCAGTAAGCCACAGAGTTAAAAGACTATAAATGAATGACAAATAGATTATATCTACATGGGTAATAACTAAAATTAAATATTCAATGTTAAATGTATTCACCACAATCATATTGTATTATGGTATAATAGATGTAAAAAATTTCTATGTTTTTCTTCTTCTCCATCACCAAACTTTTGGTTTCTTCACCTATAAGAAACAAAGTTAAGAGACTACAAATGAATGGTCCATAATTTATAGGTATGCATAACAATTAAAATAAAATAACCAAGCTCAATATTATTCATATTCATCGTATTCACATTGATTTATTGTATATTACACCAAAAAATATTCAATATTTGTTTTCACCATCTCAAAGTTTTAGGTTTTTTTATCGCTAAGAAAAAAACATAATAGACTATAGCAGATGTAAAAAATTAATTATATTTTATTTTTCTACTCCATCAAAAAATTTTACGTTTTTCCCCGCTAAAAAACAAAGTTAAAACACTATAATCCATGACATATATATTTTATAAAGTTGATATTAATTAAATTGAATAATGAAGCTCTAATTTGTTTATATTTACCTTTTTCACATTGAATTAAGGTAAATTACATGTAAATATATTTAATAAGTTTCTTCTCCATCACGAAATTTCATCTTTCTTCGTCAGTAAGCCACAGAGTTAAAAGACTATAAATGAATGACAAATAGATTATATCTAAATGGGTAATCAGTAAAAGTAGATATTCATTCTCAATGTTAATTGCATTCACCATAATCACATTGTATTATGGTATAATAGATGTAAACAATTTCTATATTTTTCTTCTTGTCCATCACCAAAAATTTGGTTTCTTCACCTCTAAGAAACTAAGTTAAGAGACTACAAATAAATGGTCTATAATTTATACGTATGCATAACAATTAAAATAAAATAAACAAGCTCAATATTGTTTATATTTGTCGTATTCACATTGACTTATTGTATATTACACCTAAAAATATTCAATATTTTTTTTCACCATCCAAAGTTTTAGGTTTTTTTATCGCTAAGCAAACAACAGAATAGACTATAGCAGATGTGAAAAATTAATTATATTTTATTTTTCTACTCCATCAAATTTTTTTAGGTTTTTCCAAGCTAAAAAACAAAGTTAAAAGACTATAATCCATGAAATATATATTTTATAAAAATTGATATTAATTAAATTAAATAATCAAGCTCTAATTTGTTTATATTTACCTTTTTCACATTGAATTAAGGTAAATTAGATGTAAATATATTCAATAAGTTTCTTCTCCATCACGAAATTTCATGTTTCTTCGTTAGTAAGCCACAGAGTTAATAGACTATAAATGAATGACAAATAGATTATATCTAAATGGGTAATCACTAAAACTAGATACTCAATCTCAATGTTAATTGTATTCACCATAATCAAATTGTATTAGGGTATAATAGATGTAAATAATTTCTATATTTTTCTTCTTCTCCATCACCAAAATATTGGTTTCTTCACCTCTAAGAAACTAAGTTAAGAGACTACAAAAGAATGGTTCATAATTTATACGTTTGCATAACAATTAAAATAAAATAACCAATTTCAATATTGTTCATATTCATCGCATTCACATTGACTTATTGTATATTACACCAAAAAATATTCAATATTTTTTTCACCATCTAAAGTTTTAGGTTTTTTTATCGCTAAGCAAAAAACAGAATAGACTATAGCAGATGTAAAAAAATTAATTATATTTTATTTTTCTACTCCATCAAATTTTTTGAGGTTTTTCCCCGCTAAAAAACAAAGTTAAAAGACTATAATCCATGACATATATATTTTATAAAATTGATATTAATTAAATTAAATAATCAAGCTCTAATTGGTTTCTATTTACCTTTTTCACATTGAATTAAGGTAAATTAGATTTAAATATATTCAATAAGTTTCTTCTCCGCCACGAAATTTCATGTTTCTTCGTCAGTAAGCCACAGAGTTAAAAGACTATAAATGAATGACAAATAGATTATATCTACATGGGTAATAACTAAAATTAAATATTCAATGTTAAATGTATTCACCACAATCATATTGTATTATGGTATAATAGATGTAAAAAATTTCTATGTCTTTCTTCTTCTCCATCACCAAACTTTTGGTTTCTTCACCTATAAGAAACAAAGTTAAGAGACTACAAATGAATGGTCCATAATTTATAGGTATGCATAACAATTAAAATAAAATAACCAAGCTCAATATTATTCATATTCATCGTATTCACATTGATTTATTGTATATTACACCAAAAAATATTCAATATTTGTTTTCACCATCTCAAAGTTTTAGGTTTTTTTATCGCTAAGAAAAAAACATAATAGACTATAACAGATGTAAAAAATTAATTATATTTTATTTTTCTACTCCATCAAAAAATTTTACGTTTTTCCCCGCTAAAAAACAAAGTTAAAAGACTATAATCCATGACATATATATTTTATAAAGTTGATATTAATTAAATTGAATAATGAAGCTCTAATTTGTTTATATTTACCTTTTTCACATTGAATTAAGATAAATTAGATGTAAATATATTTAATAAGTTTCTTCTCCATCACGAAATTTCATCTATCTTCGTCAGTAAGCCACAGAGTTAAAAGACTATAAATGAATGACAAATAGATTATATCTAAATGGGTAATAAGTAAAAGTAGATATTCATTCTCAATGTTAATTGCATTCACCATAATCACATTGTATTATGGTATAATAGATGTAAACAATTTCTATATTTTTCTTCTTGTCCATCACCAAAAATTTGGTTTCTTCACCTCTAAGAAACTAAGTTAAGAGACTACAAATAAATGGTCTATAATTTATACGTATGCATAACAATTAAAATAAAATAACCAAGCTCAATATTGGTTATATTCGTCGTATTCACATTGACTTATTGTATATTACACCTAAAAATATTCAATATTTTTTTTCACCATCCAAAGTTTTAGGTTTTTTTATCGCTAAGCAAAAAACAGAATAGACTACAGCAGATGTGAAAAATTAATTATATTTTATTTTTCTACTCCATCAATTTTTTTTAGGTTTTTCCAAGCTAAAAAACAAAGTTAAAAGACTATAATCCATGAAATATATATTTTGTAAAAATTGATATTAATTAAATTAAATAATCAAGCTCTAATTTGTTTATATTTACCTTTTTCACATTGAATTAAGGTAAATTAGATGTAAATATATTCAATAAGTTTCTTCTCCATCACGAAATTTCATGTTTCTTCGTTAGTAATCCACAGAGTTAATAGACTATAAATGAATGACAAATAGATTATATTTAAATGGGTAATCACTAAAACTAGATACTCAATCTCAATGTTAATTGCATTCACCATAATCAAATTGTATTAGGGTATAATAGATGTAAATAATTTCTATAATTTTCTTCTTCTCCATCACCAAAATATTGGTTTCTTCACCTCTAAGAAACTAAGTTAAGAGACTACAAAAGAATGGTTCATAATTTATACGTTTGCATAACAATTAAAATAAAATAACCAATTTCAATATTGTTCATATTCATCGCATTCACATTGACTTATTGTATATTACACCAAAAAATATTCAATATTTTTTTTTCACCATCTAAAGTTTTAGGTTTTTTTATCGCTAAGAAAAAAACAGAATAGACTATAGCAGATGTAAAAAATTAGTTATATTTTATTTTTCTACTCCATCAAATTTTTTTAGGTTTTTCCCCGCTAAAAAACAAAGTTAAAAGACTATAATCCATGACATATATATTTTATAAAATTGATATTAATTAAATTAAATAATCAAGCTCTAATTGGTTTCTATTTACCTTTTTCACATTGAATTAAGGTAAATTAGATTTAAATATATTCAATAAGTTTCTTCTCCGCCACGAAATTTCATGTTTCTTCGTCAGTAAGCCACAGAGTTAAAAGACTATAAATGAATGACAAATAGATTATATCTACATGGGTAATAACTAAAATTAAATATTCAATGTTAAATGTATTCACCACAATCATATTGTATTATGGTATAATAGATGTAAAAAATTTCTATGTTTTTCTTCTTCTCCATCACCAAACTTTTGGTTTTTTCACCTATAAGAAACTAAGTTAAGAGACTACAAATGAATGGTCCATAATTTATAGGTATGCATAACAATTAAAATAAAATAACCAAGCTCAATATTATTCATATTCATCGTATTCACATTGATTTATTGTATATTACACCAAAAAATATACAATACTTGTTTTCACCATCTCAAAGTTTTAGGTTTTTTTATCGCTAAGAAAAAAACATAATAGACTATAGCAGATGTAAAAAATTAATTATATTTTATTTTTCTACTCCAGCAAAAAATTTTACGTTTTTCCCCGCTAAAAAACAAAGTTAAAAGACTATAATCCATTACATATATATTTTATAAAGTTGATATTAATTAAATTGAATAATGAAGCTCTAATTTGTTTATATTTACCTTTTTCACATTGAATTAAGGTAAATTAGATGTAAATATATTTAATAAGTTTCTTCTCCATCACGAAATTTCATCTTTCTTCGTCAGTAAGCCACAGAGTTAAAAGACTATAAATGAATGACAAATAGATTATATCTAAATGGGTAATCAGTAAAAGTAGATATTCATTCTCAATGTTAATTGCATTCACCATAATCACATTGTATTATGGTATAATAGATGTAAACAATTTCTATATTTTTCTTCTTGTCCATCACCAAAAATTTGGTTTCTTCACCTCTAAGAAACTAAGTTAAGAGACTACAAATAAATGGTCTATAATTTATACGTAAGCATAACAATTAAAATAAAATAACCAAGCTCAATATTGGTTATATTCGTCGTATTCACATTGACTTATTGTATATTACACCTAAAAATATTCAATATTTTTTTTCACCATCCAAAGTTTTTTGGTTTTTTTATCGCTAAGCAAAAAACAGGATAGACTATAATAGACGTGAAAAATTAATTATATTTTATTTTTCTACTCCATCAAATTTTTTTAGGTTTTTCCAAGCTAAAAAACAAAGTTAAAAGACTATAATCCATGAAATATATATTTTATAAAAATTGATATTAATTAAATTAAATAATCAAGCTCTAATTTGTTTATATTTACCTTTTTCACATTGAATTAACGTAAATTAGATGTAAATATATTCAATAAGTTTCTTCTCCATCACGAAATTTCATGTTTCTTCGTTAGTAAGCCACAGAGTTAATAGACTATAAATGAATGACAAATAGATTATATCTAAATGGGTAATCACTAAAACTAGATACTCAATCTCAATGTTAATTGTATTCACCATAATCAAATTGTATTAGGGTATAATAGATGTAAATAATTTCTATATTTTTCTTCTTCTCCATCACCAAAATATTGGTTTCTTCACCTCTAAGAAACTAAGTTAAGAGACTACAAAAGAATGGTTCATAATTTATACGTTTGCATAACAATTAAAATAAAATAACCAATTTCAATATTGTTCATATTCCTCGCATTCATATTGACTTATTGTATATTACACCAAAAAATATTCAATATTTTTTTCACCATCTAAAGTTTTAGGTTTTTTTATCGCTAAGCAAAAAACAGAATAGACTATAGCAGATGTAAAAAATTAGTTATATTTTATTTTTCTACTCCATCAAATTTTTTTAGGTTTTTCCCCGCTAAAAAACAAAGTTAAAAGACTATAATCCATGACATATATATTTTATAAAATTGATATTAATTAAATTAAATAATCAAGCTCTAATTGGTTTCTATTTACCTTTTTCACATTGAATTAAGGTAAATTAGATTTAAATATATTCAATAAGTTTCTTCTCCGCCACGAAATTTCATGTTTCTTCGTCAGTAAGCCACAGAGTTAAAAGACTATAAATGAATGAAAAATAGATTATATCTACATGGTTAATAACTAAAATTAAATATTCAATGTTAAATGTATTCACCACAATCATATTGTATTATGGTATAATAGATGTAAAAAATTTCTATGTTTTTCTTCTTCTCCATCACCAAACTTTTGGTTTCTTCACCTATAAGAAACTAAGTTAAGAGATTACAAATGAATGGTCCATAATTTATAGGTATGCATAACAATTAAAATAAAATAACCAAGCTCAATATTATTCATATTCATCGTATTCACATTGATTTATTGTATATTACACCAAAATATATACAATACTTGTTTTCACCATCTCAAAGTTTTAGGTTTTTTTATCGCTAAGAAAAAAACATAATAGACTATAGCAGATGTAAAAAATTAATTATATTTTATTTTTCTACTCCATCAAAAAATTTTACGTTTTTCTCCGCTAAAAAACAAAGTTAAAAGACTATAATCCATGACATATATATTTTATAAAGTTGATATTAATTAAATTGAATAATGAAGCTCTAATTTGTTTATATTAACCTTTTTCACATTGAATTAAGGTAAATTAGATGTAAATATATTTAATAAGTTTCTTCTCAATCACGAAATTTCATGTTTCTTCGTCAGTAAGCCACAGAGTTAAAAGACTATAAATGAATGACAAATAGATTATATCTAAATGGGTAATCAGTAAAAGTAGATATTCATTCTCAATGTTAATTGCATTCACCATAATCACATTGTATTATGGTATAATAGATGTAAACAATTTCTATATTTTTCTTCTTGTCCATCACCAAAAATTTGGTTTCTTCACCTCTAAGAAACTAAGTTAAGAGACTACAAATAAATGGTCTATAATTTATACGTATGCATAACAATTAAAATAAAATAACCAAGCTCAATATTGTTTATATTCGTCGTATTCACATTGACTTATTGTATATTACACCTAAAAATATTCAATATTTTTTTTCACCATCCAAAGTTTTAGGTTTTTTTATCGCTAAGCAAAAAACAGAATAGACTATAATAGACGTGAAAAATTAATTATATTTTATTTTTCTACTCCATCAAATTTTTTTAGGTTTTTCCAAGCTAAAAAACAAAGTTAAAAGACTATAATCCATGAAATATATATTTTATAAAAATTGATATTAATTAAATTAAATAATCAAGCTCTAATTTGTTTATATTTACCTTTTTCACATTGAATTAAGGTAAATTAGATATATATTCAATAAGTTTCTTCTCCATCACGAAATTTCATGTTTCTTCGTTAGTAAGCCACAGAGTTAATAGACTATAAATGAATGTAAAATAGATTATATCTAAATGGGTAATCACTAAAACTAGATACTCAATCTCAATGTTAATTGTATTCACCATAATCAAATTGTATTAGGGTATAATAGATGTAAATAATTTCTATATTTTTCTTCTTCTCCATCACCAAAATATTGGTTTCTTCACCTCTAAGAAACTAAGTTAAGAGACTACAAAAGAATGGTTCATAATTTATACGTTTGCATAACAATTAAAATAAAATAACCAATTTCAATATTGTTCATATTCATCGCATTCACATTGACTTATTGTATATTACACCAAAAAATATTCAATATTTTTTTCACCATCTAAAGTTTTAGGTTTTTTTATCGCTAAGCAAAAAACAGAATAGACTATAGCAGATGTAAAAAATTAGTTATATTTTATTTTTCTACTCCATCAAATTTTTTTAGGTTTTTCCCCGCTAAAAAACAAAGTTAAAAGACTATAATCCATGACATATATATTTTATAAAATTGATATTAATTAAATTAAATAATCAAGCTCTAATTGGTTTCTATTTACCTTTTTCACATTGAATTAAGGTAAATTAGATTTAAATATATTCAATAAGTTTCTTCTCCGCCACGAAATTTCATGTTTCTTCGTCAGTAAGCCACAGAGTTAAAAGACTATAATTGAATGACAAATAGATTATATCTACATGGGTAATAACTAAAATTAAATATTCAATGTTAAATGTATTCACCACAATCATATTGTATTATGGTATAATAGATGTAAAAAATTTCTATGTTTTTCTTCTTCTCCATCACCAAACTTTTGGTTTCTTCACCTATAAGAAACTAAGTTAAGAGACTACAAATGAATGGTCCATAATTTATAGGTATGCATAACAATTAAAATAAAATAACCAAGCTCAATATTATTCATATTCATCGTATTCACATTGATTTATTGTATATTACACCAAAAAATATACAATACTTGTTTTCACCATCTCAAAGTTTTAGGTTTTTTTATCGCTAAGAAAAAAACATAATAGACTATAGGAGATGTAAAAAATTAATTATATTTTATTTTTCTACTCCATCAAAAATTTTAACGTTTTTCCCCGCTAAAAAACAAAGTTAAAAGACTATAATCCATGACATATATATTTTATAAAGTTGATATTAATTAAATTGAATAATGAAGCTCTAATTTGTTTATATTTACCTTTTTCACATTGAATTAAGGTAAATTAGATGTAAATATATTTAATAAGTTTCTTCTCAATCAAGAAATTTCATGTTTCTTCGTCAGTAAGCTACAGAGTTAAAAGACTATAAATGAATGACAAATAGATTATATCTATATGGGTAATCAGTAACAGTAGATATTCATTCTCAATGTTAATTGCATTCACCATAATCACATTGTATTATGGTATAATAGATGTAAACAATTTCTATCTTTTTCTTCGTGTCCATCACCAAAAATTTGGTTTCTTCACCTCTAAGAAACTAAGTTAAGAGACTGCAAATAAATGGTCTATAATTTATACGTATGCATAACAATTAAAATAAAATAACCAAGCTCAATATTGTTTATATTCGTCGTATTCACATTGAATTATTGTATATTACACCTAAAAATATTCAATATTTTTTTTCACCATCCAAAGTTTTAGGTTTTTTTATCGCTAAGCAAAAAACAGAATAGACTATAATAGACGTGAAAAATTAATTATATTTTATTTTTCTACTCCATCAAATTTTTTTAGGTTTTTCCAAACTAAAAAGCAAAGTTAAAAGACTATAATCCATGAAATATATATTTTATAAAAATTGATATTAATTAAATTAAATAATCAAGCTCTAATTTGTTTATATTTACCTTTTCCACATTGAATTAAGGTAAATTAGATGTAAATATATTCAATAAGTTTCTTCTCCATCACGAAATTTCATGTTTCTTCGTTAGTAAGCCACAGAGTTAATAGACTATAAATGAATGACAAATAGATTATATCTAAATGGGTAATCACTAAAACTAGATACTCAATCTCAATGTTAATTGTATTCACCATAATCAAATTGTATTAGGGTATAATAGATGTAAATAATTTCTATATTTTTCTTCTTCTCCATCACCAAAATATTGGTTTCTTCACCTCTAAGAAACTAAGTTAAGAGACTACAAAAGAATGGTTCATAATTTATACGTTTGCATAACAATTAAAATAAAATAACCAATTTCAATATTGTTCATATTCATCGCATTCACATTGAGTTATTGTATATTACACCAAAAAATATTCAATATTTTTTTCACCATCTAAAGTTTTAGGTTTTTTTATCGCTAAGCAAAAAACAGAATAGACTATAGCAGATGTAAAAAATTAGTTATATTTTATTTTTCTACTCCATCAAATTTTTTTAGGTTTTTCCCCGCTAAAAAACAAAGTTAAAAGACTATAATCCATGACATGTATATTTTATAAAATTGATATTAATTAAATTAAATAATCAAGCTCTAATTGGTTTCTATTTACCTTTTTCACATTGAATTAAGGTAAATTAGATTTAAATATATTCAATAAGTTTCTTCTCCGCCACGAAATTTCAGGTTTCTTCGTCAGTAAGCCACAGAGTTAAAAGACTATAAATGAATGACAAATAGATTATATCTACATGGGTAATAACTAAAATTAAATATTCAATGTTAAATGTATTCACCACAATCATATTGTATTATGGTATAATAGATGTAAAAAATTTCTATGTTTTTCTTCTTCTCCATCACCAAACTTTTGGTTTCTTCACCTATAAGAAACTAAGTTAAGAGACTACAAATGAATGGTCCATAATTTATAGGTATGCATAACAATTAAAATAAAATAACCAAGCTCAATATTATTCATATTCATCGTATTCACATTGATTTATTGTATATTACACCAAAAAATATACAATACTTGTTTTCACCATCTCAAAGTTTTAGGTTTTTTTATCGCTAAGAAAAAAACATAATAGACTATAGCAGATGTAAAAAATTAATTATATTTTATTTTTCTACTCCATCAAAAATTTTTACGTTTTTCCCCGCTAAAAAACAAAGTTAAAAGACTATAATCCATGACATATATATTTTATAAAGTTGATATTAATTAAATTGAATAATGAAGCTCTAATTTGTTTATATTTACCTTTTTCACATTGAATTAAGGTAAATTAGATGTAAATATATTTAATAAGTTTCTTCTCAATCAAGAAATTTCATGTTTCTTCGTCAGTAAGCTACAGAGTTAAAAGACTATAAATGAATGACAAATAGATTATATCTATATGGGTAATCAGTAACAGTAGATATTCATTCTCAATGTTAATTGCATTCACCATAATCACATTGTATTATGGTATAATAGATGTAAACAATTTCTATCTTTTTCTTCGTGTCCATCACCAAAAATTTCGTTTCTTCACCTCTAAGAAACTAAGTTAAGAGACTGCAAATAAAAGGTCTATAATTTATACGTATGCATAACAATTAAAATAAAATAACCAAGCTCAATATTGTTTATATTCGTCGTATTCACATTGAATTATTGTATATTACACCTAAAAATATTCAATATTTTTTTTCACCATCCAAAGTTTTAGGTTTTTTTATCGCTAAGCAAAAAACAGAATAGACTATAATAGACGTGAAAAATTAATTATATTTTATTTTTCTACTCCATCAAATTTTTTTAGGTTTTTCCAAACTAAAAAGCAAAGTTAAAAGACTATAATCCATGAAATATATATTTTATAAAAATTGATATTAATTAAATTAAATAATCAAGCTCTAATTTGTTTATATTTACCTTTTCCACATTGAATTAAGGTAAATTAGATGTAAATATATTCAATAAGTTTCTTCTCCATCACGAAATTTCATGTTTCTTCGTTAGTAAGCCACAGAGTTAATAGACTATAAATGAATGACAAATAGATTATATCTAAATGGGTAATCACTAAAACTAGATACTCAATCTCAATGTTAATTGTATTCACCATAATCAAATTGTATTAGGGTATAATAGATGTAAATAATTTCTATATTTTTCTTCTTCTCCATCACCAAAATATTGGTTTCTTCACCTCTAAGAAACTAAGTTAAGAGACTACAAAAGAATGGTTCATAATTTATACGTTTGCATAACAATTAAAATAAAATAACCAATTTCAATATTGTTCATATTCATCGCATTCACATTGAGTTATTGTATATTACACCAAAAAATATTCAATATTTTTTTCACCATCTAAAGTTTTAGGTTTTTTTATCGCTAAGCAAAAAACAGAATAGACTATAGCAGATGTAAAAAATTAGTTATATTTTATTTTTCTACTCCATCAAATTTTTTTGGGTTTTTCCCCGCTAAAAAACAAAGTTAAAAGACTATAATCCATGACATATATATTTTATAAAATTGATATTAATTAAATTAAATAATCAAGCTCTAATTGGTTTCTATTTACCTTTTTCACATTGAATTAAGGTAAATTAGATTTAAATATATTCAATAAGTTTCTTCTCCGCCACGAAATTTCAGGTTTCTTCGTCAGTAAGCCACAGAGTTAAAAGACTATAAATGAATGACAAATAGATTATATCTACATGGGTAATAACTAAAATTAAATATTCAATGTTAAATGTATTCACCACAATCATATTGTATTATGGTATAATAGATGTAAAAAATTTCTATGTTTTTCTTCTTCTCCATCACCAAACTTTTGGTTTCTTCACCTATAAGAAACTAAGTTAAGAGACTACAAATGAATGGTCCATAATTTATAGGTATGCATAACAATTAAAATAAAATAACCAAGCTCAATATTATTCATATTCATCGTATTCACATTGATTTATTGTATATTACACCAAAAAATATACAATACTTGTTTTCACCATCTCAAAGTTTTAGGTTTTTTTATCGCTAAGAAAAAAACATAATAGACTATAGCAGATGTAAAAAATTAATTATATTTTATTTTTCTACTCCATCAAAAAATTTTACGTTTTTCCCCGCTAAAAAACAAAGTTAAAAGACTATAATCCATGACATATATATTTTATAAAGTTGATATTAATTAAATTGAATAATGAAGCTCTAATTTGTTTATATTTACCTTTTTCACATTGAATTAAGGTAAATTAGATGTAAATATATTTAATAAGTTTCTTCTCAATCAAGAAATTTCATGTTTCTTCGTCAGTAAGCTACAGAGTTAAAAGACTATAAATGAATGACAAATAGATTATATCTATATGGGTAATCAGTAACAGTAGATATTCATTCTCAATGTTAATTGCATTCACCATAATCACATTGTATTATGGTATAATAGATGTAAACAATTTCTATCTTTTTCTTCGTGTCCATCACCAAAAATTTGGTTTCTTCACCTCTAAGAAACTAAGTTAAGAGACTACAAATAAATGGTCTATAATTTATACGTATGCATAACAATTAAAATAAAATAACCAAGCTCAATATTGTTTATATTCGTCGTATTCACATTGAATTATTGTATATTACACCTAAAAATATTCAATATTTTTTTTCACCATCCAAAGTTTTAGGTTTTTTTATCGCTAAGCAAAAAACAGAATAGACTATAATAGACGTGAAAAATTAATTATATTTTATTTTTCTACTCCATCAAATTTTTTTAGGTTTTTCCAAACTAAAAAGCAAAGTTAAAAGACTATAATCCATGAAATATATATTTTATAAAAATTGATATTAATTAAATTAAATAATCAAGCTCTAATTTGTTTATATTTACCTTTTCCACATTGAATTAAGGTAAATTAGATGTAAATATATTCAATAAGTTTCTTCTCCATCACGAAATTTCATGTTTCTTCGTTAGTAAGCCACAGAGTTAATAGACTATAAATGAATGACAAATAGATTATATCTAAATGGGTAATCACTAAAACTAGATACTCAATCTCAATGTTAATTGTATTCACCATAATCAAATTGTATTAGGGTATAATAGATGTAAATAATTTCTATATTTTTCTTCTTCTCCATCACCAAAATATTGGTTTCTTCACCTCTAAGAAACTAAGTTAAGAGACTACAAAAGAATGGTTCATAATTTATACGTTTGCATAACAATTAAAATAAAATAACCAATTTCAATATTGTTCATATTCATCGCATTCACATTGAGTTATTGTATATTACACCAAAAAATATTCAATATTTTTTTCACCATCTAAAGTTTTAGGTTTTTTTATCGCTAAGCAAAAAACAGAATAGACTATAGCAGATGTAAAAAATTAGTTATATTTTATTTTTCTACTCCATCAAATTTTTTTGGGTTTTTCCCCGCTAAAAAACAAAGTTAAAAGACTATAATCCATGACATATATATTTTATAAAATTGATATTAATTAAATTAAATAATCAAGCTCTAATTGGTTTCTATTTACCTTTTTCACATTGAATTAAGGTAAATTAGATTTAAATATATTCAATAAGTTTCTTCTCCGCCACGAAATTTCAGGTTTCTTCGTCAGTAAGCCACAGAGTTAAAAGACTATAAATGAATGACAAATAGATTATATCTACATGGGTAATAACTAAAATTAAATATTCAATGTTAAATGTATTCACCACAATCATATTGTATTATGGTATAATAGATGTAAAAAATTTCTATGTTTTTCTTCTTCTCCATCACCAAACTTTTGGTTTCTTCACCTATAAGAAACTAAGTTAAGAGACTACAAATGAATGGTCCATAATTTATAGGTATACATAACAATTAAAATAAAATAACCAAGCTCAATATTATTCATATTCATCGTATTCACATTGATTTATTGTATATTACACCAAAAAATATACAATACTTGTTTTCACCATCTCAAAGTTTTAGGTTTTTTTATCGCTAAGAAAAAAACATAATAGACTATAGCGGATGTAAAAAATTAATTATATTTTATTTTTCTACTCCATCAAAAAATTTTACGTTTTTCCCCGCTAAAAAACAAAGTTAAAAGACTATAATCCATGACATATATATTTTATAAAGTTGATATTAATTAAATTGAATAATGAAGCTCTAATTTGTTTATATTTACCTTTTTCACATTGAATTAAGGTAAATTAGATGTAAATATATTTAATAAGTTTCTTCTCAATCACGAAATTTCATGTTTCTTCGTCAGTAAGCTACAGAGTTAAAAGACTATAAATGAATGACAAATAGATTATATCTAAATGGGTAATCAGTAAAAGTAGATATTCATTCTCAATGTTAATTGTATTCACCATAATCACATTGTATTATGGTATAATAGATGTAAACAATTTCTATCTTTTTCTTCGTGTCCATCACCAAAAATTTGGTTTCTTCACCTCTAAGAAACTAAGTTAAGAGACTGCAAATAAATGGTCTATAATTTATACGTATGCATAACAATTAAAATAAAATAACCAAGCTCAATATTGTTTATATTCGTCGTATTCACATTGACTTATTGTATATTACACCTAAAAATATTAAATATTTTTTTTCACCATCCAAAGTTTTAGGTTTTTTTATCGCTAAGCAAAAAACAGAATAGACTATAATAGACGTGAAAAATTAATTATATTTTATTTTTCTACTCCATCAAATTTTTTTAGGTTTTTCCAAGCTAAAAAACAAAGTTAAAAGACTATAATCCATGAAATATATATTTTATAAAAATTAATATTAATTAAATTAAATAATCAAGCTCTAATTTGTTTATATTTACCTTTTTCACATTGAATTAAGGTAAATTAGATGTAAATATATTCAATAAGTTTCTTCTCCATCACGAAATTTCATGTTTCTTCGTTAGTAAGCCACAGAGTTAATAGACTATAAATGAATGACAAATAGATTATATCTAAATGGGTAATCACTAAAACTAGATACTCAATCTCAATGTTAATTGTATTCACCATAATCAAATTGTATTAGGGTATAATAGATGTAAACAATTTCTATATTTTTCTTCTTCTCCATCACCAAAATATTGGTTTCTTCACCTCTAAGAAACTAAGTTAAGAGACTACAAAAGAATGGTTCATAATTTATACGTTTGCATAACAATTAAAATAAAATAACCAATTTCAATATTGTTCATATTCATCGCATTCACATTGACTTATTGTATATTACACCAAAAAATATTCAATATTTTTTTCACCATCTAAAGTTTTAGGTTTTTTTATCGCTAAGCAAAAAACAGAATAAACTATAGCAGATGTAAAAAATTAGTTATATTTTATTTTTCTACTCCATCAAATTTTTTTAGGTTTTTCCCCGCTAAAAAACAAAGTTAAAAGACTATAATCCATGACATATATATTTTATAAAATTGATATTAATTAAATTAAATAATCAAGCTCTAATTGGTTTCTATTTACCTTTTTCACATTGAATTAAGGTAAATTAGATTTAAATATATTCAATAAGTTTCTTCTCCGCCACGAAATTTCATGTTTCTTCGTCAGTAAGCCACAGAGTTAAAAGACTATAAATGAATGACAAATAGATTATATCTACATGGGTAATAACTAAAATTAAATATTTAATGTTAAATGTATTCACCACAATCATATTGTATTATGGTATAATAGATGTAAAAAATTTCTATGTTTTTCTTCTTCTCCATCACCAAACTTTTGGTTTCTTCACCTATAAGAAACTAAGTTAAGAGACTACAAATGAATGGTCCATAATTTATAGGTATGCATAACAATTAAAATAAAATAACCAAGCTCAATATTATTCATATTCATCGTATTCACATTGATTTATTGTATATTACACCAAAAAATATACAATACTTGTTTTCACCATCTCAAAGTTTTAGGTTTTTTTATCGCTAAGAAAAAAACATAATAGACTATAGCAGATGTAAAAAATTTATTATATTTTATTTTTCTACTCCATCAAAAAATTTTACGTTTTTCCCCGCTAAAAAACAAAGTTAAAAGACTATAATCCATGACATATATATTTTATAAAGTTGATATTAATTAAATTGAATAATGAAGCTCTAATTTGTTTATATTTACCTTTTTCACATTGAATTAAGGTAAATTAGATGTAAATATATTTAATAAGTTTCTTCTCAATCACGAAATTTCATGTTTCTTCGTCAGTAAGCTACAGAGTTAAAAGACTATAAATGAATGACAAATAGATTATATCTAAATGGGTAATCAGTAATAGTAGATATTCATTCTCAATGTTAATTGCATTCACCATAATCACATTGTATTATGGTATAATAGATGTAAACAATTTCTATCTTTTTCTTCGTGTCCATCACCAAAAATTTGGTTTCTTCACCTCTAAGAAACTAAGTTAAGAGACTGCAAATAAATGGTCTATAATTTATACGTATGCATAACAATTAAAATAAAATAACCAAGCTCAATATTGTTTATATTCGTCGTATTCACATTGACTTATTGTATATTACACCTAAAAATATTCAATATTTTTTTTCACCATCCAAAGTTTTAGGTTTTTTATCGCTAAGCAAAAAACAGAATAGACTATAATAGACGTGAAAAATTAATTATATTTTATTTTTCTACTCCATCAAATTTTTTTAGGTTTTTCCAAGCTAAAAAACAAAGTTAAAAGACTATAATCCATGAAATATATATTTTATAAAAATTAATATTAATTAAATTAAATAATCAAGCTCTAATTTGTTTATATTTACCTTTTTCACATTGAATTAAGGTAAATTAGATGTAAATATATTCAATAAGTTTCTTCTCCATCACGAAATTTCATGTTTCTTCGTTAGTAAGCCACAGAGTTAATAGACTATAAATGAATGACAAATAGATTATATCTAAATGGGTAATCACTAAAACTAGATACTCAATCTCAATGTTAATTGTATTCACCATAATCAAATTGTATTAGGGTATAATAGATGTAAACAATTTCTATATTTTTCTTCTTCTCCATCACCAAAATATTGGTTTCTTCACCTCTAAGAAACTAAGTTAAGAGACTACAAAAGAATGGTTCATAATTTATACGTTTGCATAACAATTAAAATAAAATAACCAATTTCAATATTGTTCATATTCATCGCATTCACATTGACTTATTGTATATTACACCAAAAAATATTCAATATTTTTTTCACCATCTAAAGTTTTAGGTTTTTTTATCGCTAAGCAAAAAACAGAATAAACTATAGCAGATGTAAAAAATTAGTTATATTTTATTTTTCTACTCCATCAAATTTTTTTAGGTTTTTCCCCGCTAAAAAACAAAGTTAAAAGACTATAATCCATGACATATATATTTTATAAAATTGATATTAATTAAATTAAATAATCAAGCTCTAATTGGTTTCTATTTACCTTTTTCACATTGAATTAAGGTAAATTAGATTTAAATATATTCAATAAGTTTCTTCTCCGCCACGAAATTTCATGTTTCTTCGTCAGTAAGCCACAGAGTTAAAAGACTATAAATGAATGACAAATAGATTATATCTACATGGGTAATAACTAAAATTAAATATTCAATGTTAAATTTATTCACCACAATCATATTGTATTATGGTATAATAGATGTAAAAAATTTCTATGTTTTTCTTCTTCTCCATCACCAAACTTTTGGTTTCTTCACATATAAGAAACTAAGTTAAGAGACTACAAATGAATGGTCCATAATTTATAGGTATGCATAACAATTAAAATAAAATAACCAAGCTCAATATTATTCATATTCATCGTATTCACATTGATTTATTGTATATTACACCAAAAAATATACAATACTTGTTTTCACCATCTCAAAGTTTTAGGTTTTTTTATCGCTAAGAAAAAAACATAATAGACTATAGCAGATATAAAAAATTAATTATATTTTATTTTTCTACTCCATCAAAAAATTTTACGTTTTTCCCCGCTAAAAAACAAAGTTAAAAGACTATAATCCATGACATATATATTTTATAAAGTTGATATTAATTAAATTGAATAATGAAGCTCTAATTTGTTTATATTTACCTTTTTCACATTGAATTAAGGTAAATTAGATGTAAATATATTTAATAAGTTTCTTCTCAATCACGAAATTTCATGTTTCTTCGTCAGTAAGCTACAGAGTTAAAAGACTATAAATGAATGACAAATAGATTATATCTAAATGGGTAATCAGTAAAAGTAGATATTCATTCTCAATGTTAATTGTATTCACCATAATCACATTGTATTATGGTATAATAGATGTAAACAATTTCTATCTTTTTCTTCGTGTCCATCACCAAAAATTTGGTTTCTTCACCTCTAAGAAACTAAGTTAAGAGACTGCAAATAAATGGTCTATAATTTATACGTATGCATAACAATTAAAATAAAATAACCAAGCTCAATATTGTTTATATTCGTCGTATTCACATTGACTTATTGTATATTACACCTAAAAATATTCAATATTTTTTTTCACCATCCAAAGTTTTAGGTTTTTTTATCGCTAAGCAAAAAACAGAATAGACTATAATAGACGTGAAAAATTAATTATATTTTATTTTTCTACTCCATCAAATTTTTTTAGGTTTTTCCAAGCTAAAAAACAAAGTTAAAAGACTATAATCCATGAAATATATATTTTATAAAAATTGATATTAATTAAATTAAATAATCAACCTCTAATTTGTTTATATTTACCTTTTTCACATTGAATTAAGGTAAATTAGATGTAAATATATTCAATAAGTTTCTTCTCCATCACGAAATTTCATGTTTCTTCGTTAGTAAGCCACAGAGTTAATAGACTATAAATGAATGACAAATAGATTATATCTAAATGGGTAATCACTAAAACTAGATACTCAATCTCAATGTTAATTGTATTCACCATAATCAAATTGTATTAGGGTATAATAGATGTAAACAATTTCTATATTTTTCTTCTTCTCCATCACCAAAATATTGGTTTCTTCACCTCTAAGAAACTAAGTTAAGAGACTACAAAAGAATGGTTCATAATTTATACGTTTGCATAACAATTAAAATAAAATAACCAATTTCAATATTGTTCATATTCATCGCATTCACATTGACTTATTGTATATTACACCAAAAAATATTCAATATTTTTTTCACCATCTAAAGTTTTAGGTTTTTTTATCGCTAAGCAAAAAACAGAATAAACTATAGCAGATGTAAAAAATTAGTTATATTTTATTTTTCTACTCCATCAAATTTTTTTAGGTTTTTCCCCGCTAAAAAACAAAGTTAAAAGACTATAATCCATGACATATATATTTTATAAAATTGATATTAATTAAATTAAATAATCAAGCTCTAATTGGTTTCTATTTACCTTTTTCACATTGAATTAAGGTAAATTAGATTTAAATATATTCAATAAGTTTCTTCTCCGCCACGAAATTTCATGTTTCTTCGTCAGTAAGCCACAGAGTTAAAAGACTATAAATGAATGACAAATAGATTATATCTACATGGGTAATAACTAAAATTAAATATTCAATGTTAAATGTATTCACCACAATCATATTGTATTATGGTATAATAGATGTAAAAAATTTCTATGTTTTTCTTCTTCTCCATCACCAAACTTTTGGTTTCTTCACCTATAAGAAACTAACTTAAGAGACTACAAATGAATGGTCCATAATTTATAGGTATGCATAACAATTAAAATAAAATAACCAAGCTCAATATTATTCATATTCATCGTATTCACATTGATTTATTGTATATTACACCAAAAAATATACAATACTTGTTTTCACCATCTCAAAGTTTTAGGTTTTTTTATCGCTAAGAAAAAAACATAATAGACTATAGCAGATGTAAAAAATTAATTATATTTTATTTTTCTACTCCATCAAAAAATTTTACGTTTTTCCCCGCTAAAAAACAAAGTTAAAAGACTATAATCCATGACATATATATTTTATAAAGTTGATATTAATTAAATTGAATAATGAAGCTCTAATTTGTTTATATTTACCTTTTTCACATTGAATTAAGGTAAATTAGATGTAAATATATTTAATAAGTTTCTTCTCAATCACGAAATTTCATGTTTCTTCGTCAGTAAGCTACAGAGTTAAAAGACTATAAATGAATGACAAATAGATTATATCTAAATGGGTAATCAGTAATAGTAGATATTCATTCTCAATGTTAATTGCATTCACCATAATCACATTGTATTATGGTATAATAGATGTAAACAATTTCTATCTTTTTCTTCGTGTCCATCACCAAAAATTTGGTTTCTTCACCTCTAAGAAACTAAGTTAAGAGACTGCAAATAAATGGTCTATAATTTATACGTATGCATAACAATTAAAATAAAATAACCAAGCTCAATATTGTTTATATTCGTCGTATTCACATTGACTTATTGTATATTACACCTAAAAATATTCAATATTTTTTTTCACCATCCAAAGTTTTAGGTTTTTTTATCGCTAAGCAAAAAACAGAATAGACTATAATAGACGTGAAAAATTAATTATATTTTATTTTTCTACTCCATCAAATTTTTTTAGGTTTTTCCAAACTAAAAAACAAAGTTAAAAGACTATAATCCATGAAATATATATTTTATAAAAATTGATATTAATTAAATTAAATAATCAAGCGCTAATTTGTTTATATTTACCTTTTCCACATTGAATTAAGGTAAATTAGATGTAAATATATTCAATAAGTTTCTTCTCCATCACAAAATTTCATGTTTCTTCGTTAGTAAGCCAGAGAGTTAATAGACTATAAATGAATGACAAATAGATTATATCTAAATGGGTAATCACTAAAACTAGATACTCAATCTCAATGTTAATTGTATTCACCATAATCAAATTGTATTAGGGTATAATAGATGTAAATAATTTCTATATTTTTCTTCTTCTCCATCACCAAAATATTGGTTTCTTCACCTCTAAGAAACTAAGTTAAGAGACGACAAAAGAATGGTTCATAATTTATACGTTTGCATAACAATTAAAATAAAATAACCAATTTCAATATTGTTCATATTCATCGCATTCACATTGAGTTATTGTATATTACACCAAAAAATATTCAATATTTTTTTCACCATCTAAAGTTTTAGGTTTTTTTATCGCTAAGCAAAAAACAGAATAGACTATAGCAGATGTAAAAAATTAGTTATATTTTATTTTTCTACTCCATCAAATTTTTTTAGGTTTTTCCCCGCTAAAAAACAAAGTTAAAAGACTATAATCCATGACATATATATTTTATAAAATTGATATTAATTAAATTAAATAATCAAGCTCTAATTGGTTTCTATTTACCTTTTTCACATTGAATTAAGGTAAATTAGATTTAAATATATTCAATAAGTTTCTTCTCCGCCACGAAATTTCATGTTTCTTCGTCAGTAAGCCACAGAGTTAAAAGACTATAAATGAATGACAAATAGATTATATCTACATGGGTAATAACTAAAATTAAATATTCAATGTTAAATGTATTCACCACAATCATATTGTATTATGGTATAATAGATGTAAAAAATTTCTATGTTTTTCTTCTTCTCCATCACCAAACTTTTGGTTTCTTCACATATAAGAAACTAAGTTAAGAGACTACAAATGAATGGTCCATAATTTATAGGTATGCATAACAATTAAAATAAAATAACCAAGCTCAATATTATTCATATTCATCGTATTCACATTGATTTATTGTATATTACACCAAAAAATATACAATACTTGTTTTCACCATCTCAAAGTTTTAGGTTTTTTTATCGCTAAGAAAAAAACATAATAGACTATAGCAGATATAAAAAATTAATTATATTTTATTTTTCTACTCCATCAAAAAATTTTACGTTTTTCCCCGCTAAAAAACAAAGTTAAAAGACTATAATCCATGACATATATATTTTATAAAGTTGATATTAATTAAATTGAATAATGAAGCTCTAATTTGTTTATATTTACCTTTTTCACATTGAATTAAGGTAAATTAGATGTAAATATATTTAATAAGTTTCTTCTCAATCACGAAATTTCATGTTTCTTCGTCAGTAAGCTACAGAGTTAAAAGACTATAAATGAATGACAAATAGATTATATCTAAATGGGTAATCAGTAAAAGTAGATATTCATTCTCAATGTTAATTGTATTCACCATAATCACATTGTATTATGGTATAATAGATGTAAACAATTTCTATCTTTTTCTTCGTGTCCATCACCAAAAATTTGGTTTCTTCACCTCTAAGAAACTAAGTTAAGAGACTGCAAATAAATGGTCTATAATTTATACGTATGCATAACAATTAAAATAAAATAACCAAGCTCAATATTGTTTATATTCGTCGTATTCACATTGACTTATTGTATATTACACCTAAAAATATTCAATATTTTTTTTCACCATCCAAAGTTTTAGGTTTTTTTATCGCTAAGCAAAAAACAGAATAGACTATAATAGACGTGAAAAATTAATTATATTTTATTTTTCTACTCCATCAAATTTTTTTAGGTTTTTCCAAGCTAAAAAACAAAGTTAAAAGACTATAATCCATGAAATATATATTTTATAAAAATTGATATTAATTAAATTAAATAATCAACCTCTAATTTGTTTATATTTACCTTTTTCACATTGAATTAAGGTAAATTAGATGTAAATATATTCAATAAGTTTCTTCTCCATCACGAAATTTCATGTTTCTTCGTTAGTAAGCCACAGAGTTAATAGACTATAAATGAATGACAAATAGATTATATCTAAATGGGTAATCACTAAAACTAGATACTCAATCTCAATGTTAATTGTATTCACCATAATCAAATTGTATTAGGGTATAATAGATGTAAACAATTTCTATATTTTTCTTCTTCTCCATCACCAAAATATTGGTTTCTTCACCTCTAAGAAACTAAGTTAAGAGACTACAAAAGAATGGTTCATAATTTATACGTTTGCATAACAATTAAAATAAAATAACCAATTTCAATATTGTTCATATTCATCGCATTCACATTGACTTATTGTATATTACACCAAAAAATATTCAATATTTTTTTCACCATCTAAAGTTTTAGGTTTTTTTATCGCTAAGCAAAAAACAGAATAAACTATAGCAGATGTAAAAAATTAGTTATATTTTATTTTTCTACTCCATCAAATTTTTTTAGGTTTTTCCCCGCTAAAAAACAAAGTTAAAAGACTATAATCCATGACATATATATTTTATAAAATTGATATTAATTAAATTAAATAATCAAGCTCTAATTGGTTTCTATTTACCTTTTTCACATTGAATTAAGGTAAATTAGATTTAAATATATTCAATAAGTTTCTTCTCCGCCACGAAATTTCATGTTTCTTCGTCAGTAAGCCACAGAGTTAAAAGACTATAAATGAATGACAAATAGATTATATCTACATGGGTAATAACTAAAATTAAATATTCAATGTTAAATGTATTCACCACAATCATATTGTATTATGGTATAATAGATGTAAAAAATTTCTATGTTTTTCTTCTTCTCCATCACCAAACTTTTGGTTTCTTCACCTATAAGAAACTAAGTTAAGAGACTACAAATGAATGGTCCATAATTTATAGGTATGCATAACAATTAAAATAAAATAACCAAGCTCAATATTATTCATATTCATCGTATTCACATTGATTTATTGTATATTACACCAAAAAATATACAATACTTGTTTTCACCATCTCAAAGTTTTAGGTTTTTTTATCGCTAAGAAAAAAACATAATAGACTATAGCAGATGTAAAAAATTAATTATATTTTATTTTTCTACTCCATCAAAAAATTTTACGTTTTTCCCCGCTAAAAAACAAAGTTAAAAGACTATAATCCATGACATATATATTTTATAAAGTTGATATTAATTAAATTGAATAATGAAGCTCTAATTTGTTTATATTTACCTTTTTCACATTGAATTAAGGTAAATTAGATGTAAATATATTTAATAAGTTTCTTCTCAATCACGAAATTTCATGTTTCTTCGTCAGTAAGCTACAGAGTTAAAAGACTATAAATGAATGACAAATAGATTATATCTAAATGGGTAATCAGTAATAGTAGATATTCATTCTCAATGTTAATTGCATTCACCATAATCACATTGTATTATGGTATAATAGATGTAAACAATTTCTATCTTTTTCTTCGTGTCCATCACCAAAAATTTGGTTTCTTCACCTCTAAGAAACTAAGTTAAGAGACTGCAAATAAATGGTCTATAATTTATACGTATGCATAACAATTAAAATAAAATAACCAAGCTCAATATTGTTTATATTCGTCGTATTCACATTGACTTATTGTATATTACACCTAAAAATATTCAATATTTTTTTTCACCATCCAAAGTTTTAGGTTTTTTTATCGCTAAGCAAAAAACAGAATAGACTATAATAGACGTGAAAAATTAATTATATTTTATTTTTCTACTCCATCAAATTTTTTTAGGTTTTTCCAAACTAAAAAACAAAGTTAAAAGACTATAATCCATGAAATATATATTTTATAAAAATTGATATTAATTAAATTAAATAATCAAGCGCTAATTTGTTTATATTTACCTTTTCCACATTGAATTAAGGTAAATTAGATGTAAATATATTCAATAAGTTTCTTCTCCATCACAAAATTTCATGTTTCTTCGTTAGTAAGCCAGAGAGTTAATAGACTATAAATGAATGACAAATAGATTATATCTAAATGGGTAATCACTAAAACTAGATACTCAATCTCAATGTTAATTGTATTCACCATAATCAAATTGTATTAGGGTATAATAGATGTAAATAATTTCTATATTTTTCTTCTTCTCCATCACCAAAATATTGGTTTCTTCACCTCTAAGAAACTAAGTTAAGAGACTACAAAAGAATGGTTCATAATTTATACGTTTGCATAACAATTAAAATAAAATAACCAATTTCAATATTGTTCATATTCATCGCATTCACATTGAGTTATTGTATATTACACCAAAAAATATTCAATATTTTTTTCACCATCTAAAGTTTTAGGTTTTTTTATCGCTAAGCAAAAAACAGAATAGACTATAGCAGATGTAAAAAATTAGTTATATTTTATTTTTCTACTCCATCAAATTTTTTTAGGTTTTTCCCCGCTAAAAAACAAAGTTAAAAGACTATAATCCATGACATATATATTTTATAAAATTGATATTAATTAAATTAAATAATCAAGCTCTAATTGGTTTCTATTTACCTTTTTCACATTGAATTAAGGTAAATTAGATTTAAATATATTCAATAAGTTTCTTCTCCGCCACGAAATTTCATGTTTCTTCGTCAGTAAGCCACAGAGTTAAAAGACTATAAATGAATGACAAATAGATTATATCTACATGGGTAATAACTAAAATTAAATATTCAATGTTAAATGTATTCACCACAATCATATTGTATTATGGTATAATAGATGTAAAAAATTTCTATGTTTTTCTTCTTCTCCATCACCAAACTTTTGGTTTCTTCACATATAAGAAACTAAGTTAAGAGACTACAAATGAATGGTCCATAATTTATAGGTATGCATAACAATTAAAATAAAATAACCAAGCTCAATATTATTCATATTCATCGTATTCACATTGATTTATTGTATATTACACCAAAAAATATACAATACTTGTTTTCACCATCTCAAAGTTTTAGGTTTTTTTATCGCTAAGAAAAAAACATAATAGACTATAGCAGATATAAAAAATTAATTATATTTTATTTTTCTACTCCATCAAAAAATTTTACGTTTTTCCCCGCTAAAAAACAAAGTTAAAAGACTATAATCCATGACATATATATTTTATAAAGTTGATATTAATTAAATTGAATAATGAAGCTCTAATTTGTTTATATTTACCTTTTTCACATTGAATTAAGGTAAATTAGATGTAAATATATTTAATAAGTTTCTTCTCAATCACGAAATTTCATGTTTCTTCGTCAGTAAGCTACAGAGTTAAAAGACTATAAATGAATGACAAATAGATTATATCTAAATGGGTAATCAGTAAAAGTAGATATTCATTTTCAATGTTAATTGTATTCACCATAATCACATTGTATTATGGTATAATAGATGTAAACAATTTCTATCTTTTTCTTCGTGTCCATCACCAAAAATTTGGTTTCTTCACCTCTAAGAAACTAAGTTAAGAGACTGCAAATAAATGGTCTATAATTTATACGTATGCATAACAATTAAAATAAAATAACCAAGCTCAATATTGTTTATATTCGTCGTATTCACATTGACTTATTGTATATTACACCTAAAAATATTAAATATTTTTTTTCACCATCCAAAGTTTTAGGTTTTTTTATCGCTAAGCAATAAACAGAATAGACTATAATAGACGTGAAAAATTAATTATATTTTATTTTTCTACTCCATCAAATTTTTTTAGGTTTTTCCAAGCTAAAAAACAAAGTTAAAAGACTATAATCCATGAAATATATATTTTATAAAAATTGATATTAATTAAATTAAATAATCAACCTCTAATTTGTTTATATTTACCTTTTTCACATTGAATTAAGGTAAATTAGATGTAAATATATTCAATAAGTTTCTTCTCCATCACGAAATTTCATGTTTCTTCGTTAGTAAGCCACAGAGTTAATAGACTATAAATGAATGACAAATAGATTATATCTAAATGGGTAATCACTAAAACTAGATACTCAATCTCAATGTTAATTGTATTCACCATAATCAAATTGTATTAGGGTATAATAGATGTAAACAATTTCTATATTTTTCTTCTTCTCCATCACCAAAATATTGGTTTCTTCACCTCTAAGAAACTAAGTTAAGAGACTACAAAAGAATGGTTCATAATTTATACGTTTGCATAACAATTAAAATAAAATAACCAATTTCAATATTGTTCATATTCATCGCATTCACATTGAGTTATTGTATATTACACCAAAAAATATTCAATATTTTTTTCACCATCTAAAGTTTTAGGTTTTTTTATCGCTAAGCAAAAAACAGAATAGACTATAGCAGATGTAAAAAATTAGTTATATTTTATTTTTCTACTCCATCAAATTTTTTTAGGTTTTTCCCCGCTAAAAAACAAAGTTAAAAGACTATAATCCATGACATATATATTTTATAAAATTGATATTAATTAAATTAAATAATCAAGCTCTAATTGGTTTCTATTTACCTTTTTCACATTGAATTAAGGTAAATTAGATTTAAATATATTCAATAAGTTTCTTCTCCGCCACGAAATTTCATGTTTCTTCGTCAGTAAGCCACAGAGTTAAAAGACTATAAATGAATGACAAATAGATTATATCTACATGGGTAATAACTAAAATTAAATATTCAATGTTAAATGTATTCACCACAATCATATTGTATTATGGTATAATAGATGTAAAAAATTTCTATGTTTTTCTTCTTCTCCATCACCAAACTTTTGGTTTCTTCACATATAAGAAACTAAGTTAAGAGACTACAAATGAATGGTCCATAATTTATAGGTATGCATAACAATTAAAATAAAATAACCAAGCTCAATATTATTCATATTCATCGTATTCACATTGATTTATTGTATATTACACCAAAAAATATACAATACTTGTTTTCACCATCTCAAAGTTTTAGGTTTTTTTATCGCTAAGAAAAAAACATAATAGACTATAGCAGATATAAAAAATTAATTATATTTTATTTTTCTACTCCATCAAAAAATTTTACGTTTTTCCCCGCTAAAAAACAAAGTTAAAAGACTATAATCCATGACATATATATTTTATAAAGTTGATATTAATTAAATTGAATAATGAAGCTCTAATTTGTTTATATTTACCTTTTTCACATTGAATTAAGGTAAATTAGATGTAAATATATTTAATAAGTTTCTTCTCAATCACGAAATTTCATGTTTCTTCGTCAGTAAGCTACAGAGTTAAAAGACTATAAATGAATGACAAATAGATTATATCTAAATGGGTAATCAGTAAAAGTAGATATTCATTTTCAATGTTAATTGTATTCACCATAATCACATTGTATTATGGTATAATAGATGTAAACAATTTCTATCTTTTTCTTCGTGTCCATCACCAAAAATTTGGTTTCTTCACCTCTAAGAAACTAAGTTAAGAGACTGCAAATAAATGGTCTATAATTTATACGTATGCATAACAATTAAAATAAAATAACCAAGCTCAATATTGTTTATATTCGTCGTATTCACATTGACTTATTGTATATTACACCTAAAAATATTAAATATTTTTTTTCACCATCCAAAGTTTTAGGTTTTTTTATCGCTAAGCAATAAACAGAATAGACTATAATAGACGTGAAAAATTAATTATATTTTATTTTTCTACTCCATTAAATTTTTTTAGGTTTTTCCAAGCTAAAAAACAAAGTTAAAAGACTATAATCCATGAAATATATATTTTATAAAAATTGATATTAATTAAATTAAATAATCAACCTCTAATTTGTTTATATTTACCTTTTTCACATTGAATTAAGGTAAATTAGATGTAAATATATTCAATAAGTTTCTTCTCCATCACGAAATTTCATGTTTCTTCGTTAGTAAGCCACAGAGTTAATAGACTATAAATGAATGACAAATAGATTATATCTAAATGGGTAATCACTAAAACTAGATACTCAATCTCAATGTTAATTGTATTCACCATAATCAAATTGTATTAGGGTATAATAGATGTAAACAATTTCTATATTTTTCTTCTTCTCCATCACCAAAATATTGGTTTCTTCACCTCTAAGAAACTAAGTTAAGAGACTACAAAAGAATGGTTCATAATTTATACGTTTGCATAACAATTAAAATAAAATAACCAATTTCAATATTGTTCATATTCATCGCATTCACATTGACTTATTGTATATTACACCAAAAAATATTCAATATTTTTTTCACCATCTAAAGTTTTAGGTTTTTTTATCGCTAAGCAAAAAACATAATAGACTATAGCAGATGTAAAAAATTAATTATATTTTATTTTTCTACTCCATCAAATTTTTTTAGGTTTTTCCCCGCTAAAAAACAAAGATAAAAGACTATAATCCGTGACATATATATTTTATGAAATTGATATTAATTAAATTAAATAATCAAGCTCTAATTTGTTTCTATTTACCTTTTTGACATTGAATTAAGGTAAATTAGATTTAAATATATTCAATAAGTTTCTTCTCCGCCACGAAATTTCATGTTTCTTCGTCAGTAAGCCACAGAGTTAAAAGACTATAAATGAATGACAAATAGATTATATCTACATGGGTAATAACTAAAATTAAATATTCAATGTTAAATGTATTCACCACAATCATATTGTATTATGGTATAATAGATGTAAAAAATTTCTATGTTTTTCTTCTTCTCCATCACCAAACTTTTGGTTTCTTCACCTATAAGAAACTAAGTTAAGAGACTACAAATGAATGGTCCATAATTTATAGGTATGCATAACAATTAAAATAAAATAACCAAGCTCAATATTATTCATATTCATCGGATTCACATTGATTTATTGTATATTACACCAAAAAATATTCAATATTTGTTTTCACCATCTCAAAGTTTTAGGTTTTTTTATCGCTAAGAAAAAAACATAATAGACTATAGCAGATGTAACAGATTAATTATATTTTATTTTTCTACTCCATCAAAAAATTTTACGTTTTTCCCCGCTAAAAAACAAAGTTAAAAGACTATAATCCATGACATATATATTTTATAAAGTTGATATTAATTAAATTGAATAATGAAGCTCTAATTTGTTTATATTTACCTTTTTCACATTGAATTAAGGTAAATTAGATGTAAATATATTTAATAAGTTTCTTCTCCATCACGAAATTTCATCTTTCTTCGTCAGTAAGCCACAGAGTTAAAAGACTATAAATGAATGACAAATAGATTATATCTAAATGGGTAATTAGTAAAAGTAGATATTCATTCTCAATGTTAATTGCATTCACCATAATCACATTGTATTATGGTATAATAGATGTAAACAATTTCTATATTTTTCTTCTTGTCCATCACCAAAAATTTGGTTTCTTCACCTCTAAGAAACTAAGTTAAGAGACTACAAATAAATGGTCTATAATTTATACGTATGCATAACAATTAAAATAAAATAACCAAGCTCAATATTGTTTATATTCGTCGTATTCACATTGACTTATTGTATATTACACCTGAAAATATTCAATATTTTTTTCAGCATCCAAAGTTTTAGGTTTTTTTATCGCTAAGCAAAAAACAGAATAGACTATAGCAGATGTGAATAATTAATTATATTTTATTTTTCTACTCCATCAAATTTTTTTAGGTTTTTCCAAGCTAAAAAACAAAGTTAAAAGACTATAATCCATGAAATATATATTTTATAAAAATTGATATTAATTAAATTAAATAATCAACCTCTAATTTGTTTATATTTACCTTTTTCACATTGAATTAAGGTAAATTAGATGTAAATATATTTAATAAGTTTCTTCTCCATCACGAAATTTCATCTTTCTTCGTCAGTAAGCCACAGAGTTAAAAGACTATAAATGAATGACAAATAGATTATATCTAAATGGGTAATCAGTAAAAGTAGATATTCATTCTCAATGTTAATTGTATTCACCATAATCACATTGTATTATGGTATAATAGATGTAAACAATTTCTATATTTTTCTTCTTCTCCATCACCAAAATATTGGTTTCTTCACCTCTAAGAAACTAAGTTAAGAGACTACAAAAGAATGGTTCATAATTTATACGTTTGCATAACAATTAAAATAAAATAACCAATTTCAATATTGTTCATATTCGTCGCATTCACATTGACTTATTGTATATTACACCAAAAAATATTCAATATTTTTTTCACCATCTAAAGTTTTAGGTTTTTTTTATCGCTAAGCAAAAAACAGAATAGACTATAGAAGATGTAAAAAATTAATTATATTTTATTTTTCTACTCCATCAAATTTTTTTAGGTTTTTCCCCGCTAAAAAACAAAGTTAAAAGACTATAATCCATGACATATATATTTTATAAAATTGATATTAATTAAATTAAATAATCAAGCTCTAATTTGTTTCTATTTACCTTTTTCACATTGAATTAAGGTAAATTAGATTTAAATATATTCAATAAGTTTCTTCTCCGCCACGAAATTTCATGTTTCTTCGTCAGTAAGCCACAGAGTTAAAAGACTATAAATGAATGACAAATAGATTATATCTACATGGGTAATAACTAAAATTAAATATTCAATGTTAAATGTATTCACCACAATCATATTGTATTATGGTATAATAGATGTAAAAAATTTCTATGTTTTTCTTCTTCTCCATCACCAAACTTTTGGTTTCTTCACCTATAAGAAACTAAGTTAAGAGACTACAAATGAATGGTCCATAATTTATAGGTATGCATAACAATTAAAATAAAATAACCAAGCTCAATATTATTCATATTCATCGTATTCACATAGATTTATTGTATATTACACCAAAAAATATACAATATTTGTTTTCACCATCTCAAAGTTTTAGGTTTATTTATCGCTAAGAAAAAAACATAATAGACTATAGCAGATGTAAAAAATTAATTATATTTTATTTTTCTACTCCATCAAAAAAATTTACGTTTTTCCCCGCTAAAAAAAAAGTTAAAAGACTATAATCCATGACATATATATTTTATAAAGTTGATATTAATTAAATTGAATAATGAAGCTCTAATTTGTTTATATTTACCTTTTTCACATTGAATTAAGGTAAATTAGATGTAAATATATTTAATAAGTTTCTTCTCCATCACAAAATTTCATGTTTCTTCGTTAGTAAGCCACAGAGTTAATAGACTATAAATGAATGACAAATAGATTATATCTAAATGGGTAATCAGTAAAAGTAGATATTCATTCTCAATGTTAATTGTATTCACCATAATCACATTGTATTATGGTATAATAGATGTAAACAATTTCTATATTTTTCTTCTTCTCCATCACCAAAATATTGGTTTCTTCACCTGTAAGAAACTAAGTTAAGAGACTACAAAAGAATGGTTCATAATTTATACGTTTGCATAACAATTAAAATAAAATAACCAATTTCAATATTGTTCATATTCATCGCATTCACATTGACTTATTGTATATTACACCAAAAAATATTCAATATTTTTTTCACCATCTAAAGTTTTAGGTTTTTTTATCGCTAAGCAAAAAACAGAATAGACTATAGCATATGTAAAAATTTAATTATATTTTATTTTTCTATTCCATCAAATTTTTTTAGGTTTTTCCCCGCTAAAAAACAAAGTTAAAAGACTATAATCCATGACATATATATTTTATAAAGTTGATATTAATTAAATTGAATAATGAAGCTCTAATTTGTTTATATTTACCTTTTTCACATTGAATTAAGGTAAATTAGATGTAAATATATTTAATAAGTTTCTTCTCCATCACGAAATTTCATCTTTCTTCGTCAGTAAGCCACAGAGTTAAAAGACTATAAATGAATGACAAATAGATTATATCTAAATGGGTAATCAGTAAAAGTAGATATTCATTCTCAATGTTAATTGTATTCACCATAATCACATTGTATTATGGTATAATAGATGTAAACAATTTCTATATTTTTCTTATTGTCCATCACCAAAAATTTGGTTTCTTCACCTCTAAGAAACTAAGTTAAGAGACTGCAAATAAATGGTCTATAACTTATACGTATGCATAACAATTAAAATAAAATAACCAAGCTCAATATTGTTTATATTCGTCGTATTCACATTGACTTATTGTATATTACACCTAAAAATATTCAATATTTTTTTTCACCATCCAAAGTTTTAGGTTTTTTTATCGCTAAGCAAAAAACAGAATAGACTATAGCAGACGTGAAAAATTAATTATATTTTATTTTTCTACTCCATCAAATTTTTTTAGGTTTTTCCAAGCTAAAAAACAAAGTTAAAAGACTATAATCCATGAAATATATATTTTATAAAAATTAATATTAATTAAATTAAATAATCAAGCTCTAATTTGTTTATATTTACCTTTTTCACATTGAATTAAGATGTAAATATATTCAATAAGTTTCTTCTCCATCACGAAATTTCATGTTTCTTCGTTAGTAAGCCACAGAGTTAATAGACTATAAATGAATGACAAATAGATTATATCTAAATGGGTAATCACTAAAACTAGATACTCAATCTCAATGTTAATTGTATTCACCATAATCACATTGTATTAGAGTATAATAGATGTAAACAATTTCTATATTTTTCTTCTTCTCCATCACCAAAATATTGGTTTCTTCACCTCTAAGAAATTAAGTTAAGAGACTACAAAAGAATGGTTCATAATTTATACGTTTGCATAACAATTAAAATAAAATAACCAATTTCAATATTGTTCATATTCATCGCATTCACATTGACTTATTGTATATTACACCAAAAAATATTCAATATTTTTTTCACCATCTAAAGTTTTAGGTTTTTTTATCGCTAAGCAAAAAACATAATAGACTATAGCATATGTAAAAATTTAATTATATTTTATTTATCTATTCCATCAAATTTTTTTAGGTTTTTCCCCGCTAAAAAACAAAGTTAAAAGACTATAATCCATGACATATATATTTTATAAAGTTGATATTAATTAAATTGAATAATGAAGCTCTAATTTGTTTATATTTACCTTTTTCACATTGAATTAAGGTAAATTAGATGTAAATATATTTAATAAGTTTCTTCTCCATCACGAAATTTCATCTTTCTTCGTCAGTAAGCCACAGAGTTAAAAGACTATAAATGAATGACAAATAGATTATATCTAAATGGGTAATCAGTAAGAGTAGATATTCATTCTCAATGTTTATTGTATTCACCATAATCACATTGTATTATGGTATAATAGATGTAAACAATTTCTATATTTTTCTTCTTGTCCATCACCAAAAATTTGGTTTCTTCACCTCTAAGAAACTAAGTTAAGAGACTGCAAATAAATGGTCTATAATTTATACGTATGCATAACAATTAAAATAAAATAACCAAGCTCAATATTGTTTATATTCGTCGTATTCACATTGACTTATTGTATATTACACCTAAAAATATTCAATATTTTTTTTCACCATCCAAAGTTTTAGGTTTTTTTATCGCTAAGCAAAAAACAGAATAGACTATAGCAGACGTGAAAAATTAATTATATTTTATTTTTCTACTCCATCAAATTTTTTTAGGTTTTTCCAAGCTAAAAAACAAAGTTAAAAGACTATAATCCATGAAATATATATTTTATAAAAATTAATATTAATTAAATTAAATAATCAAGATCTAATTTGTTTATATTTACCTTTTTTACATTGAATTAAGGTAAATTAGATGTAAATATATTCAATAAGTTTCTTCTCCATCACGAAATTTCATGTTTCTTCGTTAGTAAGCCACAGAGTTAATAGACTATAAATGAATGACAAATAGATTATATCTAAATGGGTAATCACTAAAACTAGATACTCAATCTCAATGTTAATTATATTCACCATAATCACATTGTATTAGAGTATAATAGATGTAAACAATTTCTATATTTTTCTTCTTCTCCATCACCAAAATATTGGTTTCTTCACCTCTAAGAAACTAAGTTAAGAGACTACAAAAGAATGGTTCATAATTTATACGTTTGCATAACAATTAAAATAAAATAACCAATTTCAATATTGTTCATATTCATCGCATTCACATTGACTTATTGTATATTACACCAAAAAATATTCAATATTTTTTTCACCATCTAAAGTTTTAGGTTTTTTTATCGCTAAGCAAAAAACATAATAGACTATAGCATATGTAAAAATTTAATTATATTTTATTTATCTATTACATCAAATTTTTTTAGGTTTTTCCCCGCTAAAAAACAAAGTTAAAAGACTATAATCCATGACATATATATTTTATAAAGTTGATATTAATTAAATTGAATAATGAAGCTCTAATTTGTTTATATTTACCTTTTTCACATTGAATTAAGGTAAATTAGATGTAAATATATTTAATAAGTTTCTTCTCCATCACGAAATTTCATCTTTCTTCGTCAGTAAGCCACAGAGTTAAAAGACTATAAATGAATGACAAATAGATTATATCTAAATGGGTAATCAGTAAAAGTAGATATTCATTCTCAATGTTAATTGTATTCACCATAATCACATTGTATTATGGTATAATAGATGTAAACAATTTCTATATTTTTCTTCTTGTCCATCACCAAAAATTTGGTTTCTTCACCTCTAAGAAACTAAGTTAAGAGACTGCAAATAAATGGTCTATAATTTATACGTATGCATAACAATTAAAATAAAATAACCAAGCTCAATATTGTTTATATTCGTCGTATTCACATTGACTTATTTTATATTACACCTAAAAATATTCAATATTTTTTTTCACCATCCAAAGTTTTAGGTTTTTTTATCGCTAAGCAAAAAACAGAATAGACTATAGCAGACGTGAAAAATTAATTATATTTTATTTTTCTACTCCATCAAATTTTTTTAGGTTTTTCCAAGCTAAAAAACAAAGTTAAAAGACTATAATCCATGAAATATATATTTTATAAAAATTAATATTAATTAAATTAAATAATCAAGCTCTAATTTGTTTATATTTACCTTTTTCACATTGAATTAAGGTAAATTAGATGTAAATATATTCAATAAGTTTCTTCTCCATCACGAAATTTCATGTTTCTTCGTTAGTAAGCCACAGAGTTAATAGACTATAAATGAATGACAAATAGATTATATCTAAATGGGTAATCACTAAAACTAGATACTCAATCTCAATGTTAATTGTATTCACCATAATCACATTGTATTAGAGTATAATAGATGTAAACAATTTCTATATTTTTCTTCTTCTCCATCACCAAAATATTGGTTTCTTCACCTCTAAGAAACTAAGTTAAGAGACTACAAAAGAATGGTTCATAATATATACGTTTGCATAACAATTAAAATAAAATAACCAATTTCAATATTGTTCATATTCATCGCATTCACATTGACTTATTGTATATTACACCAAAAAATATTCAATATTTTTTTCACCATCTAAAGTTTTAGGTTTTTTTATCGCTAAGCAAAAAACAGAATAGACTATAGCATATGTAAAAATTTAATTATATTTTATTTTTCTATTCCATCAAATTTTTTTAGGTTTTTCCCCGCTAAAAAACAAAGTTAAAAGACTATAATCCATGACATATATATTTTATAAAGTTGATATTAATTAAATTGAATAATGAAGCTCTAATTTGTTTATATTTACCTTTTTCACATTGAATTAAGGTAAATTAGATGTAAATATATTTAATAAGTTTCTTCTCCATCACGAAATTTCATCTTTCTTCGTCAGTAAGCCACAGAGTTAAAAGACTATAAATGAATGACAAATAGATTATATCTAAATGGGTAATCAGTAAAAGTAGATATTCATTCTCAATGTTAATTGTATTCACCATAATCACATTGTATTATGGTATAATAGATGTAAACAATTTCTATATTTTTCTTCTTGTCCATCACCAAAAATTTGGTTTCTTCACCTCTAAGAAACTAAGTTAAGAGACTGCAAATAAATGGTCTATAATTTATACGTATGCATAACAATTAAAATAAAATAACCAAGCTCAATATTGTTTATATTCGTCGTATTCACATTGACTTATTGTATATTACACCTAAAAATATTCAATATTTTTTTTCACCATCCAAAGTTTTAGGTTTTTTTATCGCTAAGCAAAAAACAGAATAGACTATAGCAGACGTGAAAAATTAATTATATTTTATTTTTCTACTCCATCAAATTTTTTTAGGTTTTTCCAAGCTAAAAAACAAAGTTAAAAGACTATAATCCATGAAATATATATTTTATAAAAATTAATATTAATTAAATTAAATAATCAAGTTCTAATTTGTTTATATTTACCTTTTTCACATTGAATTAAGGTAAATTAGATGTAAATATATTCAATAAGTTTCTTCTCCATCACGAAATTTCATGTTTCTTCGTTAGTAAGCCACAGAGTTAATAGACTATAAATGAATGACAAATAGATTATATCTAAATGGGTAATCACTAAAACTAGATACTCAATCTCAATGTTAATTGTATTCACCATAATCACATTGTATTAGAGTATAATAGATGTAAACAATTTCTATATTTTTCTTCTTCTCCATCACCAAAATATTGGTTTCTTCACCTCTAAGAAACTAAGTTAAGAGACTACAAAAGAATGGTTCATAATTTATACGTTTGCATAACAATTAAAATAAAATAACCAATTTAAATATTGTTCATATTCATCGCATTCACATTGACTTATTGTATATTACACCAAAAAATATTCAATATTTTTTTCACCATCTAAAGTTTTAGGTTTTTTTATCGCTAAGCAAAAAACAGAATAGACTATAGCATATGTAAAAATTTAATTATATTTTATTTTTCTATTCCATCAAATTTTTTTAGGTTTTTCCCCGCTAAAAAACAAAGTTAAAAGACTATAATCCATGACATATATATTTTATAAAGTTGATATTAATTAAATTGAATAATGAAGCTCTAATTTGTTTATATTTACCTTTTTCACATTGAATTAAGGTAAATTAGATGTAAATATATTTAATAAGTTTCTTCTCCATCACGAAATTTCATCTTTCTTCGTCAGTAAGCCACAGAGTTAAAAGACTATAAATGAATGACAAATAGATTATATCTAAATGGGTAATCAGTAAAAGTAGATATTCATTCTCAATGTTAATTGTATTCACCATAATCACATTGTATTATGGTATAATAGATGTAAACAATTTCTATATTTTTCTTCTTGTCCATCACCAAAAATTTGGTTTCTTCACCTCTAAGAAACTAAGTTAAGAGACTGCAAATAAATGGTCTATAACTTATACGTATGCATAACAATTAAAATAAAATAACCAAGCTCAATATTGTTTATATTCGTCGTATTCACATTGACTTATTGTATATTACACCTAAAAATATTCAATATTTTTTTTCACCATCCAAAGTTTTAGTTTTTTTTATCGCTAAGCAAAAAACAGAATAGACTATAGCAGACGTGAAAAATTAGTTATATTTTATTTTTCTACTCCATCAGATTTTTTTAGGTTTTTCCAAGCTAAAAAACAAAGTTAAAAGACTATAATCCATGAAATATATATTTTATAAAAATTGATATTAATTAAATTAAATAATCAAGCTCTAATTTGTTTATATTTACCTTTTTCACATTGAATTAAGGTAAATTAGATGTAAATATATTAAATAAGTTTCTTCTCCATCACGAAATTTCATGTTTCTTCGTTAGTAAGCCACAGAGTTAATAGACTATAAATGAATGACAAATAGATTATATCTAAATGGGTAATCACTAAAACTAGATACTCAATCTCAATGTTAATTGTATTCACCATAATCACATTGTATTAGAGTATAATAGATGTAAACAATTTCTATATTTTTCTTCTTCTCCATCACCAAAATATTGGTTTCTTCACCTCTAAGAAACTAAGTTAAGAGACTACAAAAGAATGGTTCATAATTTATACGTTTGCATAACAATTAAAATAAAATAACCAATTTCAATATTGTCCATATTCATCGCATTCACATTGACTTATTGTATATTACACCAAAAAATATTCAATATTTTTTTCACCATCTAAAGTTTTAGGTTTTTTTATCGCTAAGCAAAAAACAGAATAGACTATAGCATATGTAAAAATTTAATTATATTTTATTTTTCTATTCCATCAAATTTTTTTAGGTTTTTCCCCGCTAAAAAACAAAGTTAAAAGACTATAATCCATGACATATATATTTTATAAAGTTGATATTAATTAAATTGAATAATGAAGCTCTAATTTGTTTATATTTACCTTTTTCACATTGAATTAAGGTAAATTAGATGTAAATATATTTAATAAGTTTCTTCTCCATCACGAAATTTCATCTTTCTTCGTCAGTAAGCCACAGAGTTAAAAGACTATAAATGAATGACAAATAGATTATATCTAAATGGGTAATCAGTAAAAGTAGATATTCATTCTCAATGTTAATTGTATTCACCATAATCACATTGTATTATGGTATAATAGATGTAAACAATTTCTATATTTTTCTTCTTGTCCATCACCAAAAATTTGGTTTCTTCACCTCTAAGAAACTAAGTTAAGAGACTGCAAATAAATGGTCTATAATTTATACGTATGCATAACAATTAAAATAAAATAACCAAGCTCAATATTGTTTATATTCGTCGTATTCACATTGACTTATTGTATATTACACCTAAAAATATTCAATATTTTTTTTCACCATCCAAAGTTTTAGGTTTTTTTATCGCTAAGCAAAAAACAGAATAGACTATAGCAGACGTGAAAAATTAATTATATTTTATTTTTCTACTCCATCAAATTTTTTTAGGTTTTTCCAAGCTAAAAAACAAAGTTAAAAGACTATAATCCATGAAATATATATTTTATAAAAATTAATATTAATTAAATTAAATAATCAAGTTCTAATTTGTTTATATTTACCTTTTTCACATTGAATTAAGGTAAATTAGATGTAAATATATTCAATAAGTTTCTTCTCCATCACGAAATTTCATGTTTCTTCGTTAGTAAGCCACAGAGTTAATAGACTATAAATGAATGACAAATAGATTATATCTAAATGGGTAATCACTAAAACTAGATACTCAATCTCAATGTTAATTGTATTCACCATAATCACATTGTATTAGAGTATAATAGATGTAAACAATTTCTATATTTTTCTTCTTCTCCATCACCAAAATATTGGTTTCTTCACCTCTAAGAAACTAAGTTAAGAGACTACAAAAGAATGGTTCATAATTTATACGTTTGCATAACAATTAAAATAAAATAACCAATTTCAATATTGTTCATATTCATCGCATTCACATTGACTTATTGTATATTACACCAAAAAATATTCAATATTTTTTTCACCATCTAAAGTTTTAGGTTTTTTTATCGCTAAGCAAAAAACAGAATAGACTATAGCATATGTAAAAATTTAATTATATTTTATTTTTCTATTCCATCAAATTTTTTTAGGTTTTTCCCCGCTAAAAAACAAAGTTAAAAGACTATAATCCATGACATATATATTTTATAAAGTTGATATTAATTAAATTGAATAATGAAGCTCTAATTTGTTTATATTTACCTTTTTCACATTGAATTAAGGTAAATTAGATGTAAATATATTTAATAAGTTTCTTCTCCATCACGAAATTTCATCTTTCTTCGTCAGTAAGCCACAGAGTTAAAAGACTATAAATGAATGACAAATAGATTATATCTAAATGGGTAATCAGTAAAAGTAGATATTCATTCTCAATGTTAATTGTATTCACCATAATCACATTGTATTATGGTATAATAGATGTAAACAATTTCTATATTTTTCTTCTTCTCCATCACCAAAAATTTGGTTTCTTCACCTCTAAGAAACTAAGTTAAGAGACTGCAAATAAATGGTCTATAATTTATACGTATGCATAACAATTAAAATAAAATAACCAAGCTCAATATTGTTTATATTCGTCGTATTCACATTGACTTATTGTATATTACACCTAAAAATATTCAATATTTTTTTTCACCATCCAAAGTTTTAGGTTTTTTTATCGCTAAGCAAAAAACAGAATAGACTATAGCAGACGTGAAAAATTAATTATATTTTATTTTTCTACTCCATCAAATTTTTTTAGGTTTTTCCAAGCTAAAAAACAAAGTTAAAAGACTATAATACATGAAATATATATTTTATAAAAATTGATATTAATTAAATTAAATAATCAAGCTCTAATTTGTTTATATTTACCTTTTTCACATTGAATTAAGGTAAATTAGATGTAAATATATTAAATAAGTTTCTTCTCCATCACGAAATTTCATGTTTCTTCGTTAGTAAGCCACAGAGTTAATAGACTATAAATGAATGACAAATAGATTATATCTAAATGGGTAATCACTAAAACTAGATACTCAATCTCAATGTTAATTGTATTCACCATAATCACATTGTATTAGAGTATAATAGATGTAAACAATTTCTATATTTTTCTTCTTCTCCATCACCAAAATATTGGTTTCTTCACCTCTAAGAAACTAAGTTAAGAGACTACAAAAGAATGGTTCATAATTTATACGTTTGCATAACAATTAAAATAAAATAACCAATTTCAATATTGTTCATATTCATCGCATTCACATTGACTTATTGTATATTACACCAAAAAATATTCAATATTTTTTTCACCATCTAAAGTTTTAGGTTTTTTTATCGCTAAGCAAAAAACAGAATAGACTATAGCATATGTAAAAATTTAATTATATTTTATTTTTCTATTCCATCAAATTTTTTTAGGTTTTTCCCCGCTAAAAAACAAAGTTAAAAGACTATAATCCATGACATATATATTTTATAAAGTTGATATTAATTAAATTGAATAATGAAGCTCTAATTTGTTTATATTTACCTTTTTCACATTGAATTAAGGTAAATTAGATGTAAATATATTTAATAAGTTTCTTCTCCATCACGAAATTTCATCTTTCTTCGTCAGTAAGCCACAGAGTTAAAAGACTATAAATGAATGACAAATAGATTATATCTAAATGGGTAATCAGTAAAAGTAGATATTCATTCTCAATGTTAATTGTATTCACCATAATCACATTGTATTATGGTATAATAGATGTAAACAATTTCTATATTTTTCTTCTTGTCCATCACCAAAAATTTGGTTTCTTCACCTCTAAGAAACTAAGTTAAGAGACTGCAAATAAATGGTCTATAATTTATACGTATGCATAACAATTAAAATAAAATAACCAAGCTCAATATTGTTTATATTCGTCGTATTCACATTGACTTATTGTATATTACACCTAAAAATATTCAATATTTTTTTTCACCATCCAAAGTTTTAGGTTTTTTTATCGCTAAGCAAAAAACAGAATAGACTATAATAGACGTGAAAAATTAATTATATTTTATTTTTCTACTCCATCAAATTTTTTTAGGTTTTTCCAAGCTAAAAAACAAAGTTAAAAGACTATAATCCATGAAATATATATTTTATAAAAATTGATATTAATAAAATTAAATAATCAAGCTCTAATTTGTTTATATTTACCTTTTTCACATTGAATTAAGGTAAATTAGATGTAAATATATTAAATAAGTTTCTTCTCCATCACGAAATTTCATGTTTCTTCGTTAGTAAGCCACAGAGTTAATAGACTATAAATGAATGACAAATAGATTATATCTAAATGGGTAATCACTAAAACTAGATACTCAATCTCAATGTTAATTGTATTCACCATAATCACATTGTATTAGAGTATAATAGATGTAAACAATTACTATATTTTTCTTCTTCTCCATCACCAAAATATTGGTTTCTTCACCTCTAAGAAACTAAGTTAAGAGACTACAAAAGAATGGTTCATAATTTATACGTTTGCATAACAATTAAAATAAAATAACCAATTTCAATATTGTTCATATTCATCGCATTCACATTGACTTATTGTATATTACACCAAAAAATATTCAATATTTTTTTCACCATCTAAAGTTTTAGGTTTTTTTATCGCTAAGCAAAAAACAGAATAGACTATAGCATATGTAAAAATTTAATTATATTTTATTTTTCTATTCCATCAAATTTTTTTAGGTTTTTCCCCGCTAAAAAACAAAGTTAAAAGACTATAATCCATGACATATATATTTTATAAAGTTGATATTAATTAAATTGAATAATGAAGCTCTAATTTGTTTATATTTACCTTTTTCACATTGAATTAAGGTAAATTAGATGTAAATATATTTAATAAGTTTCTTCTCCATCACGAAATTTCATCTTTCTTCGTCAGTAAGCCACAGAGTTAAAAGACTATAAATGAATGACAAATAGATTATATCTAAATGGGTAATCAGTAAAAGTAGATATTCATTCTCAATGTTAATTGTATTCACCATAATCACATTGTATTATGGTATAATAGATGTAAACAATTTCTATATTTTTCTTCTTGTCCATCACCAAAAATTTGGTTTCTTCACCTCTAAGAAACTAAGTTAAGAGACTGCAAATAAATGGTCTATAATTTATACGTATGCATAACAATTAAAATAAAATAACCAAGCTCAATATTGTTTATATTCGTCGTATTCACATTGACTTATTGTATATTACACCTAAAAATATTCAATATTTTTTTTCACCATCCAAAGTTTTAGGTTTTTTATCGCTAAGCAAAAAACAGAATAGACTATAGCAGACGTGAAAAATTAATTATATTTTATTTTTCTACTCCATCAAATTTTTTTAGGTTTTTCCAAGCTAAAAAACAAAGTTAAAAGACTATAATCCATGAAATATATATTTTATAAAGTTGATATTAATTAAATTAAATAATCAAGTTCTAATTTGTTTATATTTACCTTTTTCACATTGAATTAAGGTAAATTAGATGTAAATATATTCAATAAGTTTCTTCTCCATCACGAAATTTCATGTTTCTTCGTTAGTAAGCCACAGAGTTAATAGACTATAAATGAATGACAAATAGATTATATCTAAATGGGTAATCACTAAAACTAGATACTCAATCTCAATGTTAATTGTATTCACCATAATCACATTGTATTAGAGTATAATAGATGTAAACAATTTCTATATTTTTCTTCTTCTCCATCACCAAAATATTGGTTTCTTCACCTCTAAGAAACTAAGTTAAGAGACTACAAAAGAATGGTTCATAATTTATACGTTTGCATAACAATTAAAATAAAATAACCAATTTAAATATTGTTCATATTCATCGCATTCACATTGACTTATTGTATATTACACCAAAAAATATTCAATATTTTTTTCACCATCTAAAGTTTTAGGTTTTTTTATCGCTAAGCAAAAAACAGAATAGACTATAGCATATGTAAAAATTTAATTATATTTTATTTTTCTATTCCATCAAATTTTTTTAGGTTTTTCCCCGCTAAAAAACAAAGTTAAAAGACTATAATCCATGACATATATATTTTATAAAGTTGATATTAATTAAATTGAATAATGAAGCTCTAATTTGTTTATATTTACCTTTTTCACATTGAATTAAGGTAAATTAGATGTAAATATATTTAATAAGTTTCTTCTCCATCACGAAATTTCATCTTTCTTCGTCAGTAAGCCACAGAGTTAAAAGACTATAAATGAATGACAAATATATTATATCTAAATGGGTAATCAGTAAAAGTAGATATTCATTCTCAATGTTAATTGTATTCACCATAATCACATTGTATTATGGTATAATAGATGTAAACAATTTCTATATTTTTCTTCTTGTCCATCACCAAAAATTTGGTTTCTTCACCTCTAAGAAACTAAGTTAAGAGACTGCAAATAAATGGTCTATAACTTATACGTATGCATAACAATTAAAATAAAATAACCAAGCTCAATATTGTTTATATTCGTCGTATTCACATTGACTTATTGTATATTACACCTAAAAATATTCAATATTTTTATCACCATCCAAAGTTTTAGTTTTTTTTATCGCTAAGCAAAAAACAGAATAGACTATAGCAGACGTGAAAAATTAATTATATTTTATTTTTCTACTCCATCAGATTTTTTTAGGTTTTTCCAAGCTAAAAAACAAAGTTAAAAGACTATAATCCATGAAATATATATTTTATAAAAATTGATATTAATTAAATTAAATAATCAAGCTCTAATTTGTTTATATGTACCTTTTTCACATTGAATTAAGGTAAATTAGATGTAAATATATTAAATAAGTTTCTTCTCCATCACGAAATTTCATGTTTCTTCGTTAGTAAGCCACAGAGTTAATAGACTATAAATGAATGACAAATAGATTATATCTAAATGGGTAATCACTAAAACTAGATACTCAATCTCAATGTTAATTGTATTCACCATAATCACATTGTATTAGAGTATAATAGATGTAAACAATTTCTATATTTTTCTTCTTCTCCATCACCAAAATATTGGTTTCTTCACCTCTAAGAAACTAAGTTAAGAGACTACAAAAGAATGGTTCATAATTTATACGTTTGCATAACAATTAAAATAAAATAACCAATTTCAATATTGTTCATATTCATCGCATTCACATTGACTTATTGTATATTACACCAAAAAATACTCAATATTTTTTTCACCATCTAAAGTTTTAGGTTTTTTTATCGCTAAGCAAAAAACAGAATAGACTATAGCATATGTAAAAATTTAATTATATTTTATTTTTCTATTCCACCAAATTTTTTTAAGTTTTTCCCCGCTAAAAAACAAAGTTAAAAGACTATAATCCATGACATATATATTTTATAAAGTTGATATTAATTAAATTGAATAATGAAGCTCTAATTTGTTTATATTTACCTTTTTCACATTGAATTAAGGTAAATTAGATGTAAATATATTTAATAAGTTTCTTCTCCATCACGAAATTTCATCTTTCTTCGTCAGTAAGCCACAGAGTTAAAAGACTATAAATGAATGACAAATAGATTATATCTAAATGGGTAATCAGTAAAAGTAGATATTCATTCTCAATGTTAATTGTATTCACCATAATCACATTGTATTATGGTATAATAGATGTAAACAATTTCTATATTTTTCTTCTTGTCCATCACCAAAATATTGGTTTCTTCACCTCTAAGAAACTAAGTTAAGAGACTACAAAAGAATGGTTCATAATTTATACGTTTGCATAACAATTAAAATAAAATAACCAATTTAAATATTGTTCATATTCGTCGCATTCACATTGACTTATTGTATATTACACCAAAAAATATTCAATATTTTTTTCACCATCTAAAGTTTTAGGTTTTTTTATTGCTAAGCAAAAAACAGAATAGACTATAGCATATGTAAAAATTTAATTATATTTTATTTTTCTATTCCATCAAATTTTTTTAGGTTTTTCCCCGCTAAAAAACAAAGTTAAAAGACTATAATCCATGACATATATATTTTATAAAGTTGATATTAATTAAATTGAATAATGAAGCTCTAATTTGTTTATATTTACCTTTTTCACATTGAATTAAGGTAAATTAGATGTAAATATATTTAATAAGTTTCTTCTCCATCACGAAATTTCATCTTTCTTCGTCAGTAAGCCACAGAGTTAAAAGACTATAAATGAATGACAAATAGATTATATCTAAATGGGTAATCAGTAAAAGTAGATATTCATTCTCAATGTTAATTGTATTCACCATAATCACATTGTATTATGGTATAATAGATGTAAACAATTTCTATATTTTTCTTCTTGTCCATCACCAAAAATTTGGTTTCTTCACCTCTAAGAAACTAAGTTAAGAGACTGCAAATAAATGGTCTATAACTTATACGTATGCATAACAATTAAAATAAAATAACCAAGCTCAATTTTGTTTATATTCGTCGTATTCACATTGACTTATTGTATATTACACCTAAAAATATTCAATATTTTTTTTCACCATCCAAAGTTTTAGTTTTTTTTATCGCTAAGCAAAAAACAGAATAGACTATAGCAGACGTGAAAAATTAATTATATTTTATTTTTCTACTCCATCAGATTTTTTTAGGTTTTTCCAAGCTAAAAAACAAAGTTAAAAGACTATAATCCATGAAATATATATTTTATAAAAATTGATATTAATTAAATTAAATAATCAAGCTCTAATTTGTTTATATTTACCTTTTTCACATTGAATTAAGGTAAATTAGATGTAAATATATTAAATAAGTTTCTTCTCCATCACGAAATTTCATGTTTCTTCGTTAGTAAGCCACAGAGTTAATAGACTATAAATGAATGACAAATAGATTATATCTAAATGGGTAATCACTAAAACTAGATACTCAATCTCAATGTTAATTGTATTCACCATAATCACATTGTATTAGAGTATAATAGATGTAAACAATTTCTATATTTTTCTTCTTCTCCATCACCAAAATATTGGTTTCTTCACCTCTAAGAAACTAAGTTAAGAGACTACAAAAGAATGGTTCATAATTTATACGTTTGCATAACAATTAAAATAAAATAACCAATTTCAATATTGTTCATATTCATCGCATTCACATTGACTTATTGTATATTACACCAAAAAATATTCAATATTTTTTTCACCATCTAAAGTTTTAGGTTTTTTTATCGCTAAGCAAAAAACAGAATAGACTATAGCATATGTAAAAATTTAATTATATTTTATTTTTCTATTCCACCAAATTTTTTTAAGTTTTTCCCCGCTAAAAAACAAAGTTAAAAGACTATAATCCATGACATATATATTTTATACAGTTGATATTAATTAAATTGAATAATGAAGCTCTAATTTGTTTATATTTACCTTTTTCACATTGAATTAAGGTAAATTAGATGTAAATATATTTAATAAGTTTCTTCTCCATCACGAAATTTCATCTTTCTTCGTCAGTAAGCCACAGAGTTAAAAGACTATAAATGAATGACAAATAGATTATATCTAAATGGGTAATCAGTAAAAGTAGATATTCATTCTCAATGTTAATTGTATTCACCATAATCACATTGTATTATGGTATAATAGATGTAAACAATTTCTATATTTTTCTTCTTCTCCATCACCAAAATATTGGTTTCTTCACCTCTAAGAAACTAAGTTAAGAGACTACAAAAGAATGGTTCATAATTTATACGTTTGCATAACAATTAAAATAAAATAACCAATTTCAATATTGTTCATATTCGTCGCATTCACATTGACTTATTGTATATTACACCAAAAAATATTCAATATTTTTTTCACCATCTAAAGTTTTAGGTTTTTTTATCGCTAAGCAAAAAACAGAATAGACTATAGCATATGTAAAAATTTAATTATATTTTATTTTTCTATTCCATCAAAATTTTTTAGGTTTTTCCCCGCTAAAAAACAAAGTTAAAAGACTATAATCCATGACATATATATTTTATAAAGTTGATATTAATTAAATTGAATAATGAAGCTCTAATTTGTTTATATTTACCTTTTTCACATTGAATTAAGGTAAATTAGATGTAAATATATTTAATAAGTTTCTTCTCCATCACGAAATTTCATCTTTCTTCGTCAGTAAGCCACAAAGTTAAAAGACTATAAATGAATGACAAATAGATTATATCTAAATGGGTAATCAGTAAAAGTAGATATTCATTCTCAATGTTAATTGTATTCACCATAATCACATTGTATTATGGTATAATAGATGTAAACAATTTCTATATTTTTCTTCTTGTCCATCACGAAAAATTTGGTTTCTTCACCTCTAAGAAACTAAGTTAAGAGACTGCAAATAAATGGTCTATAACTTATACGTATGCATAACAATTAAAATAAAATAACCAAGCTCAATATTGTTTATATTCGTCGTATTCAAATTGACTTATTGTATATTACACCTAAAAATATTCAATATTTTTTTTCACCATCCAAAGTTTTAGGTTTTTTTATCGCTAAGCAAAAAACAGAATAGACTATAGCAGACGTGAAAAATTAATTATATTTTATTTTTCTACTCCATCAAATTTTTTCAGGTTTTTCCAAGCTAAAAAACAAAGTTAAAAGACTATAATCCATGAATTATATATTTTATAAAAATTTATATTAATTAAATTAAATAGTCAAGCTCTAATTTGTTTATATTTACCTTTTTCACATTGAATTAAGGTAAATTAGATGTAAATATATTTAATAAGTTTCTTCTCCATCACGAAATTTCATCTTTCTTCGTCAGTAAGCCACAGAGTTAAAAGACTATAAATGAATGACAAATAGATTATATCTAAATGGGTAATCAGTAAAAGTAGATATTCATTCTCAATGTTAATTGTATTCACCATAATCACATTGTATTAGAGTATAATAGATGTAAACAATTTCTATATTTTTCTTCTTCTCCATCACCAAAATATTGGTTTCTTCACCTCTAAGAAACTAAGTTAAGAGACTACAAAAGAATGGTTCATAATTTATACGTTTGCATAACAATTAAAATAAAATAACCAATTTCAATATTGTTCATATTCATCGCATTCACATTGACTTATTGTATATTACACCAAAAAATATTCAATATTTTTTTCACCATCTAAAGTTTTAGGTTTTTTTATCGCTAAGCAAAAAACAGAATAGACTATAGCATATGTAAAAATTTAATTATATTTTATTTTTCTATTCCATCAAATTTTTTTAGGTTTTTCCCCGCTAAAAAACAAAGTTAAAAGACTATAATCCATGACAAATATATTTTATAAAGTTGATATGAATTAAATTGAATAATGAAGCTCTAATTTGTTTATATTTACCTTTTTCACATTGAATTAAGGTAAATTAGATGTAAATATATTTAATAAGTTTCTTCTCCATCACGAAATTTCATCTTTCTTCGTCAGTAAGCCACAGAGTTAAAAGACTATAAATGAATGACAAATAGATTATATCTAAATGGGTAATCAGTAAAAGTAGATATTCATTCTCAATGTTAATTGTATTCACTATAATCACATTGTATTATGGTATAATAGATGTAAACAATTTCTATATTTTTCTTCTTGTCCATCACCAAAAATTTGGTTTCTTCACCTCTAAGAAACTAAGTTAAGAGACTGCAAATAAATGGTCTATAACTTATACGTATGCATAACAATTAAAATAAAATAACCAAGCTCAATATTGTTTATATTCGTCGTATTCACATTGACTTATTGTATATTACACCTAAAAATATTCAATATTTTTTTTCACCATCCAAAGTTTTAGTTTTTTTTATCGCTAAGCAAAAAACAGAATAGACTATAGCAGACGTGAAAAATTAATTATATTTTATTTTTCTACTCCATCAAATTTTTTTAGGTTTTTCCAAGCTAAAAAACAAAGTTAAAAGACTATAATCCATGAAATATATATTTTATAAAAATTGATATTAATTAAATTAAATTATCAAGCTCTAATTTGTTTATATTTACCTTTTTCACATTGAATTAAGGTAAATTAGATGTAAATATATTCAATAAGTTTCTTCTCCATCACGAAATTTCATGTTTCTTCGTCAGTAAGCAACATAGTTAAAAGACTATACATGAATGACAAATAGATTATATCTACATGGGTAATCACTACAATTAAATATTCAATGTTAATTTTATTCACCATAATCACATTGTATTATGGTATAATAGATGTAAAAAATTTCTATGTTTTTCTTCTTCTCCATCACCAAACTTTTGGTTTCTTTACCTCTAAGAAACTAAGTTAAGAGACTACAAACGAATGGTGCATAATTTATACGTATGCATAACAATTAAAATAAAATAATCAAGCTCAATATTGTTCATATCCGTCGTATTCACATTGATTTATTGTATATTACACCAAAAAATATTCAATATTTTTTTCACCATCTCAAAGTTTTAGGTTATTTTATCGCTAAGCAAAAAACATAATACACTATAGCTGATGTAAAAAATTAGTTATATTTTATTTTTCTACTCCATCAAAAAAAATTTACGTTTTTCCCCGCCATAATCCATGACATATATATTTTATAAAATTGATATTAATTAAATTAAATAATCAAGCTCTAATTGTTTATATTTAGCTTTTTCACATTGAATTAAGGTAAATTAGATTTAAATATATTTAATAAGTTTCTACTCCATCACAAAATTTCATGTTTCTTCGTCAGTAAGCCACAGAGTTAAAAGAGTATAACTGAATGACAAATAGATTATATCTACATGGATAATCACTAAAATTAAATATTCCATCTCAATGTTAATTGTATTTGGCATAATCACATTGTACTATGGTATAATAGATGTAAAAAATTTCTATGTTTTTCTTCTTCTCCATCACCAAAATTTTGGTTTCTTAACCTCTAAAAAACTAAGTTAAGAGACTACAAATGAATGGTCCATAATTTATATGTATGCATAACAATTAAAATGAAATAACTAAGCTCAATATTATTCATATTCATCGTATTCACATTGACTTATTGTATATTACTCCAAAAAGTATTCAATATTTTTTTTTTCACCATCTCAAAGTTTTAGCTTTTTTTATTGCCTAGCAAAAAACATAATAGACTATAGCAGATATAAAAAATTAATTATATTTTATTTTTCTACCCCATGACAAAGTTAAAAGACTATAATCCATGACATATATATTTTGTAAAATTGATATTAATTAAATTAAATAATCAAGCTCTAATTTGTTTATATTTGCCTTTTTCACATTGAATTAAGGTGAATTAGATGTAAATATATTTAATAAGTTTCTTTTCCATCACGAAATTTCATGTTTCTTCGTCTGTAAGCCACAAAGTTAAAAAACTCTTAATGAATGACAAATAGATTATATCTAAATGGGTAATCACTAAAATTACATATTCAATCTCAATGTTAATTGTTTTCAGCATAATCACATTGTATTATGGTATAATACATGTAAACAATTTCTATGTTTTTCTTCTTCTCCATCAACAAAAATTTGGTTTCTTCACCTCTAAGAAACTAAGTTAAGAGACTACAAATGAATGGTCCATAATTTATACATATGCATAACAATTAAAATAAAATAACCAAGCTCAATATTTTTTATATTCATCGTATTCACATTGACTTATTGTATATTACCCCTAAAAATATTCAATATTTTTTTCACCATCCCAAAGTTTTAATTTTTTTTATCGCCTAGCAAAAATCATAATAGACTATAGCAGATGTAAAAAATTAATTATATTTTATTTTTTTACTCCGTCAAAAAATTTTAAGTTTTTCCCCGCTAAAAAACAAACTTAAAAGACAACAATCCATGACATATATATTTTATAAAATTGATATTAATTAAATTAAATAATCAAGCTCTAATTTGTTTATATTTACCTTTTTGACATTGAATTAAAGGTAAATTAGATGTAAATATATTCATTATGTTTCTTCTCCATCATGAAATTTCATGTTTCTTCGTCAGTAAGCCACAGAGTTAAAAGACTAAAAATGAATGACATATAGATTATATCTAAATGGGTAATCACTAAAATTAGATATTCAATCTCAATGTTAATTGTATTCACCATATTCACATTGTATTATGGTATAATAGATGTAGATAATTACTATGTTTTTCTTCTTCTCCATCACCAAACGTTTGGTTTCTTCACCTCTAAGAAACTAAGTTAAGAGACTACAAATGAATGGTCCATAATTTATACCTATGCATAACAATTAAAATAAAATAACCAAGCTCAATATTGTTCATATTCATCGTATTCACATTGACTTATTGTATATTACACCAAAAAATATTCAATATTTTTTTACACCATCCCAAAGTTTTAGGTTTTTTTATCGATAAGCCAAAAACATAATAGACTATAGCAGATGTAAAAAATTAAATATATTTTATTTTTCTACTCCATCAATTTTTTTTTAGGTTTTCCCCGCTAAAAAACAAAGTTAAAAGACTGTAATAAATGACATATATATTTTATAAAATTGATATTAATTAAATTAAATAATCAAGCTCTAATTTGTTTATATTAACCTTTTCACATTGAATTAAGGTAAATTAGATTTAAATATATTCAATAAGATTTTTCTCCATCACGAAATTTCATGTTTCTTCGTCAGTAAGCCAGATAGTTAAAAGACTATAAATGAATGACAAATAGATTATATCTACATGGGTAATCACTAAAATTAAATATTCATTCTCAATGTTAATTGTATTCACCATAATCACATTGTATTATGGTATAATAGATGTAAATAATTTCTATGTTTTTCTTCTTCTCCATCACAAAAATTTTGGTTTCTTCACCTCTAAGAATTTAAGTTAAGAGACTACAAATGAATGGTCCATAATTTATACGTATGCATAACAATTAAAATAAAATAACCAAGCTCAATATTGTTCATATTCATCGTATTGACATTGACTTATTGTATATTACACCAAAAAATATTCAATATTTTTTTAAACCATCCCAAAGTTTTAGGTTTTTTTATCGCTAAGCAAAAAACATAATAGACTATAGCAAATGTAAAAAATTAATTATATTTTATTTTTCTACTCCATCAAATTTTTTTAGGTTTCTCCCCGCTAAAAAACAAAGTTAAAAGACTATAATCCAGGACATATATATTTTATAAAATTGATATTAATTAAATTAAATAACCAAGCTCTAATTTGTTTATATTTACCTTTTTGACATTGAGTTAAAGGTAAATTAGATGTAAATATATTCAATATGTTTCTTCTCCATCACGAAATTTCATGTTTCTTTGTCAGTAAGCCATAGAGTTAAAAGACTAAAAATGAATGACATATAGATTATATCTAAATGGGTAATCACTAAAATTAGATAATCAATCTCAATGTTAATTGTATTCACCATAATCACATTGTATTATGGTATAATAGATGTAAATAATTTCTATGTTTTTCTTCTTCTCCATCACAAAAATTTTGGTTTCTTCACCTCTAAGAAACTAAGTTAAGAGACTACAAATGAATGGTCCATAATTTATACATATGCATAACAATTAAAATAAAATAACCAAGCTCAATATTGTTCATATTCGTCTTATTCACATTGATTTATTGTATATTACTCCAAAAAATATTCAATATTTTTTTTCACCATCTCAAAGTTTTAGGTTTTTTTATCGTTAAGCAAAAAACATTATAGACTATAGCAGATGTAAAAAATTAACTATATTTTATTTTTCTACTCCATCAAAAAAATTTACGTTTTTCCCCGCTAAAAAACAAAGTTAAAAGACTATAATCCATGACATATGTATTTTATAAAGTTGATATTAATTAAATTGAATAATGAAGCTATAATTTATTTATATTTACCTTTTTCACATTGAATTAAGGTAAATTAGATGTAAATATATTTAATAAGTTTCTTCTCCATCACGAAATTTCATGTTTCTTCGTCAGTAAGCCACATAGCTAAAAGACTATAAATGAATGACAAATAGATTATATCTAAATGGGTAATCAGTAAAAGTAGATATTCAATCTCAATGTTAATTGTATTCACCATAATCACATTGTATTATGGTATAATTGATTTAATTAATTTCTATATTTTTCGTCTTCTCCATCACCAAAATATTGGTTTCTTCACCTCTAAGAAACTAAGTTAAGAGACTACAAATGAATGGTTCATAATTTATACATTTGCATAACAATTAAAATAAAATAACCAAGTTCAATATTGTTCATATTCATCGCATTCATATTGACTTATTGTATATTACATCAAAAAAATTCAATATTTTTTTCACCATCCAAAGTTTTAGGTTTTTTTATCGCTAAGCAAAAAACATAATAGACTATAGCAGATGTAAAAAATTAATTATATTTTATTTTTCTACTCCATCAAATTTTTTTAGGTTTTTCCCCGCCAAAAAACAAAGTTAAAAGACTATAATCCATGACATATATATTTTATAAAATTGATATTAATTAAATTAAATAATCAAGTACTAATTTGTTTATATTTACCTTTTTCACATTGAATTAAGGTAAGTTAGACTTAAATATATTCAATAAGTTTCTTCTCCACCACGAAATTTCATGTTACTTCGTCAGTAGGCCATATAGCTAAAAGACTATAAAGGAATGACAAATAGATTATATCTACATGGGTAATCACTAAAATTAAATATTCAATGTTAATTGTATTCACCATAATCACATTGTATTATGGTATAATAGATGTAAATAATTTCTATGTTTTTCTTCTTCTCCATCTTAAAAATTTTGGTTTCTTCACCTCTAAGAAACTGAGTTAAGAGACTACAAATGAATGGTCCATAATTTATACGTATGCATAACAATTAAAATAAAATAACCAAGGTCAATATTGTTCATATTCATCGTATTCACATTGACTTATTGTATATTACACCAAAAAATATTCAATATTTTTTTACACCATCCAAAAGTTTTAGGTTGTTTTATCGCTAAGCAAAAAACATAATAGACTATAGCAGATGTAAAAAATTAATTATATTTTATTTTTCTACTCCATCAAATTTTTTTAGGTTTTTCCCCGCCAAAAAACAAAGTTAAAAGACTATAATCCATGACATATATATTTTATAAAATTGATATTAATTAAATTAAATAATCAAGTACTAATTTGTTTATATTTACCTTTTTCACATTGAATTAAGGTAAGTTAGACTTAAATATATTCAATAAGTTTCTTCTCCACCACGAAATTTCATGTTACTTCGTCAGTAGGGCATATAGCTAAAAGACTATAAAGGAATGACAAATAGATTATATCTACATGGGTAATCACTAAAATTAAATATTCAATGTTAATTGTATTCACCATAATCACATTGTATTATGGTATAATAGATGTAAATAATTTCTATGTTTTTCTTCTTCTCCATCTTAAAAATTTTGGTTTCTTCACCTCTAAGAAACTGAGTTAAGAGACTACAAATGAATGGTCCATAATTTATATGTATGCATAGCAATTATTATAAAATAACCAAGCTCAATATTATTCATATTCATCGTATTCACATTGACTTATAGTATATTACACCAAAAAATATTGAATATTTTTTTACACCATCCAAAAGTTATAGGTTTTTTTATCGCTAAGCAAAAAACATAATAGACTATAGCAGACGTAAAAAATTAATTATATTTTATTTTTCTACTCTATCAAATTTTTTTAGGTTTTTCCCCGCTAAAAAACAAATTTAAAAGACTATAATCCATGACATATATATTTTATAAAATTGATATTAATTAAATTAAGTAATCAAGCTCTAATTTGTTTATATTTACCTTTTTCACATTGAATTAAGGTAGTTAGATTTAAATATATTCAATAAGTTTCTTCTCCACCACGAAATTTCATGTTACTTCGTCAGTAGGCCACATAGCTAAAAGACTATAAAGGAATGACAAATAGATTATATCTACATGGGTAATCACTAAAATTAAATATTCAATGTTAATTGTATTCACCATAATCACATTGTATTATGGTATAATAGATGTGAATAATTTCTATGTTTTTCTTCTTCTCCATCACAAAAATTTTGGTTTATTCACCTCTAAGAAACTAAGTTAAGAGACTACAAATGAATGGTCCATAATTTATACATATGCATAACAATTAAAATAAAATAACCAAGCTCAATATTGTTCATATTCGTCTTATTCACATTGATTTATTGTATATTACTCCAAAAAATATTCAACATTTTTTTTCACCATCTCAAAGTTTTAGGTTTTTTTATCGCTAAGCAAAAAACATTATAGACTATAGCAGATGTAAAAAATTAACTATATTTTCTTTTTCTACTACATCAAAAAAATTTACGTTTTTCCCCGCTAAAAAACAAAGTTAAAAGACTATAATCCATGACATATATATTTTATAAAGTTGATATTAATTAAATTGAATAATGAAGCTATAATTTGTTTATATTTACCTTTTCACATTGAATTAAGGTAAATTAGATGTAAATATATTTAATAAGTTTCTTCTCCATCACGAAATTTCATGTTTCTTCGTCAGTAAGCCACATAGCTAAAAGACTATAAATGAATGACAAATAGATTATATCTAAATGGGTAATCAGTAAAAGTAGATATTCAATCTCAATGTTAATTGTATTCACCATAATCACATTGTATTATGGTATAATTGATTTAATTAATTTCTATATTTTTCTTCTTCTCCATCACCAAAATATTGGTTTCTTCACCTCTAAGAAACTAAGTTAAGAGACTACAAATGAATGGTTCATAATTTATACATTTGCATAACAATTAAAATAAAATAACCAAGTTCAATATTGTTCATATTCATCGCATTCATATTGACTTATTGTATATTACATCAAAAAAATTCAATATTTTTTTCACCATCCAAAGTTTTAGGTTTTTTTATCGCTAAGCAAAAAACAGAATAGACTATATCAGATGTAAAAAGTTAATTATATTTTATTTTTCTACTCCATCAAATTTTTTTAGATTTTTCCCCGCTAAAAAACAAAGTTAAAAGACTATAATCCAGGACATATATATTTTATAAAATTGATATTAATTTAATTAAATAATCAAGCTCTAATTTTTTATATTTACCTTTTTCAAATTGAATTAAGGTAAATTAGATTTAAATATATTCAATAAGTTTCTTCTCCACCACGAAATTTCATGTTTCGTCGTCAGTAGGCCACATAGCTAAAAGACTATCAAGGAATGACAAATAGATTATATCTACATGGGTAATCACTAAAATTAAATATTCAATGTTAATTGTATTCACCATAATCACATTGTATTAAGGTATAATAGATGTAAATAATTTATATTTTTTTCTTCTTCTCCATCTTAAAAATTTTGGTTTCTTCACCTCTAAGAAACTGAGTTAAGAGACTACAAATGAATGGTCCATAATTTATACATATACATATCCATAATTTGTTTATATTCAATATTCATATTGACTTATTGTATATTACATCAAAAAAATTCAATATTTTTTTCACCATCCAAAGTTTTAGGTTTTTTTATCGCTAAGCAAAAAACATAATAGACTATAGCAGATGTAAAAAATTAATTATATTTTATTTTTCTACTCCATCAAATTTTTTTAGGTTTTTCCCCGCCAAAAAACAAAGTTAAAAGACTATAATCCATGACATATATATTTTATAAAATTGATATTAATTAAATTAAATAATCAAGTACTAATTTGTTTATATTTACCTTTTTCACATTGAATTAAGGTAAGTTAGACTTAAATATATTCAATAAGTTTCTTCTCCACCACGAAATTTCATGTTACTTCGTCAGTAGGCCATATAGCTAAAAGACTATAAAGGAATGACAAATAGATTATATCTACATGGGTAATCACTAAAATTAAATATTCAATGTTAATTGTATTCACCATAATCACATTGTATTATGGTATAATAGATGTAAATAATTTCTATGTTTTTCTTCTTCTCCATCTTAAAAATTTTGGTTTCTTCACCTCTAAGAAACTGAGATAAGAGACTACAAATGAATGGTCCATAATTTATACCTATGCATAACAATTAAAATAAAATAACCAAGGTCAATATTGTTCATATCCATCGTATTCACATTGACTTATTGTATATTACACCAAAAAATATTCAATATTTTTTTACACCATCCAAAAGTTTTAGGTTGTTTTATCGCTAAGCAAAAAACATAATAGACTATAGCAGATGTAAAAAATTAATTATATTTTATTTTTCTACTCCATCAAATTTTTTTAGGTTTTTCCCCGCCAAAAAACAAAGTTAAAAGACTATAATCCATGACATATATATTTTATAAAATTGATATTAATTAAATTAAATAATCAAGCTCTAATTTGTTTATATTTACCTTTTTCACATTGAATTAAGGTAAGTTAGACTTAAATATATTCAATAAGTTTCTTCTCCACCACGAAATTTCATGTTACTTCGTCAGTAGGCCATATAGCTAAAAGACTATAAAGGAATGACAAATAGATTATATCTACATGGGTAATCACTAAAATTAAATATTCAATGTTAATTGTATTCACCATAATCACATTGTATTATGGTATAATAGATGTAAATAATTTCTATGTTTTTCTTCTTCTCCATCTTAAAAATTTTGGTTTCTTCACCTCTAAGAAACTGAGTTAAGAGACTACAAATGATTGGTCCATAATTTATATGTATGCATAACAATTATTATAAAATAACCAAGCTCAATATTATTCATATTCATCGTATTCACATTGACTTATAGTATATTACACCAAAAAATATTGAATATTTTTTTACACCATCCAAAAGTTTTAGGTTTTTTTATCGCTAAGCAAAAAACATAATAGACTATAGCAGACGTAAAAAATTAATTATATTTTATTTTTCTACTCTATCAAATTTTTTTAGGTTTTTCCCCGCTAAAAAACAAATTTAAAAGACTATAATCCATGACATATATATTTTATAAAATTGATATTAATTAAATTAAGTAATCAAGCTCTAATTTGTTTATATTTACCTTTTTCACATTGAATTAAGGTAGTTAGATTTAAATATATTCAATAAGTTTCTTCTCCACCACGAAATTTCATGTTACTTCGTCAGTAGGCCACATAGCTAAAAGACTATAAAGGAATGACAAATAGATTATATCTACATGGGTAATCACTAAAATTAAATATTCAATGTTAATTGTATTCACCATAATCACATTGTATTATGGTATAATAGATGTAAATAATTTCTATGTTTTTCTTCTTCTCCATCACAAAAATTTTGGTTTATTCACCTCTAAGAAACTAAGTTAAGAGACTACAAATGAATGGTCCATAATTTATACATATGCATAACAATTAAAATAAAATAACCAAGCTCAATATTGTTCATATTCGTCTTATTCACATTGATTTATTGTATATTACTCCAAAAAATATTCAACATTTTTTTTCACCATCTCAAAGTTTTAGGTTTTTTTATCGCTAAGCAAAAAACATTATAGACTATAGCAGATGTAAAAAATTAACTATATTTTCTTTTTCTACTCCATCAAAAAAATTTACGTTTTTCCCCGCTAAAAAACAAAGTTAAAAGACTATAATCCATGACATATATATTTTATAAAGTTGATATTAATTAAATTGAATAATGAAGCTATAATTTGTTTATATTTACCTTTTTCACTTTGAATTAAGGTAAATTAGATGTAAATATATTTAATAAGTTTCTTCTCCATCACGAAATTTCATGTTTCTTCGTCAGTAAGCCACATAGCTAAAAGACTATAAATGAATGACAAATAGATTATATCTAAATGGGTAATCAGTAAAAGTAGATATTCAATCTCAATGTTAATTGTATTCACCATAATCACATTGTATTATGGTATAATTGATTTAATTAATTTCTATATTTTTCTTCTTCTCCATCACCAAAATATTGGTTTCTTCACCTCTAAGAAACTAAGTTAAGAGACTACAAATGAATGGTTCATAATTTATACATTTGCATAACAATTAAAATAAAATAACCAAGTTCAATATTGTTCATATTCATCGCATTCATATTGACTTATTGTATATTACATCAAAAAAATTCAATATTTTTTTCACCATCCAAAGTTTTAGGTTTTTTTATCGCTAAGCAAAAAACAGAATAGACTATATCAGATGTAAAAAGTTAATTATATTTTATTTTTCTACTCCATCAAATTTTTTTAGATTTTTCCCCGCTAAAAAACAAAGTTAAAAGACTATAATCCATGAAATATATATTTTATAAAATTGATATTAATTAAATTAAATAATCAAGCTCTAATTTGTTTATATTTACCTTTTTGACATTGAGTTAAAGGTAAATTAGATGTAAATATATTCAATATGTTTCTTCTCCATCACGAAATTTCATGTTTCTTTGTCAGTAAGCCATAGAGTTAAAAGACTAAAAATGAATGACATATAGATTATATCTAAATGGGTAATCACTAAAATTAGATAATCAATCTCAATGTTAATTGTATTCACCATAATCACATTGTATTATGGTATAATAGATGTAAATAATTTCTATGTTTTTCTTCTTCTCCATCACAAAAATTTTGGTTTCTTCACCTCTAAGAAACTAAGTTAAGAGACTACAAATGAATGGTCCATAATTTATACATATGCATAACAATTAAAATAAAATAACCAAGCTCAATATTGTTCATATTCGTCTTATTCACATTGATTTATTGTATATTACTCCAAAAAATATTCAATATTTTTTTTCACCATCTCAAAGTTTTAGATTTTTTTATCGTTAAGCAAAAAACATTATAGACTATAGCAGATGTAAAAAATTAACTATATTTTATTTTTCTACTCCATCAAAAAAATTTACGTTTTCCCCCGGTAAAAAACAAAGTTAAAAGACTATAATCCATGACATATGTATTTTATAAAGTTGATATTAATTAAATTGAATAATGAAGCTATAATTTGTTTATATTTACCTTTTTCACATTGAATTAAGGTAAATTAGATGTAAATATATTTAATAAGTTTCTTCTCCATCACGAAATTTCATGTTTCTTCGTCAGTAAGCCACATAGCTAAAAGACTATAAATGAATGACAAATAGATTATATCTAAATGGGTAATCAGTAAAAGTAGATATTCAATCTCAATGTTAATTGTATTCACCATAATCACATTGTATTATGGTATAATTGATTTAATTAATTTCTATATTTTTCTTCTTCTCCATCACCAAAATATTGGTTTCTTCACCTCTAAGAAACTAAGTTAAGAGACTACAAATGAATGGTTCATAATTTATACATTTGCATAACAATTAAAATAAAATAACCAAGTTCAATATTGTTCATATTCATCGCATTCATATTGACTTATTGTATATTACATCAAAAAAATTCAATATTTTTTTCACCATCCAAAGTTTTAGGTTTTTTTATCGCTAAGCAAAAAACAGAATAGACTATATCAAATGTAAAAAGTTAATTATATTTTATTTTTCTACTCCATCAACTTTTTTTAGATTTTTCCCCGCTAAAAACAAAGTTAAAAGACTATAATCCATGAAATATATATTTTATAAAATTGATATTAATTAAATTAAATAATCAAGCTCTAATTTGTTTATATTTACCTTTTTGACATTGAGTTAAAGGTAAATTAGATGTAAATATATTCAATATGTTTCTTCTCCATCACGAAATTTCATGTTTCTTCGTCAGTAAGCCAGATAGTTAAAAGACTATAAAGGAATGACAAATAGATTATATCTACATGGGTAATCACTAAAATTAAATATTCAATGTTAATTGTATTCACCATAATCACATTGTATTATGGTATAATAGATGTAAATAATTTCTATGTTTTTCTTCTTCTCCATCACCAAAATTTTGGTTTCTTCACCTCTAAGAAACTAAGTTAAGAGACTACAAATGAATGGTCCATAATTTATACGTATGCATAACGATTAAAATAAAATAACCAAGCTCAATATTGTTCATATTCATCGTATTCACATTGACTTATTGTATATTACACCAAAAAATATTCAATATTTTTTTTACAACATCCCAAAGTTTTAGGTTTTTTTATCGCTAAGCAAAAAACATAATAGACTATAGCAGATGTAAAAAATTAATTTTATTTTATTTTTCTACTCCATCAATTTTTTTTAGGTTTTTCCCCGCTAAAAAACAAAGTTAAAAGACTGTAATCCATGACATATATATTTTATAAAATTTATATTAATTTAATTATACAATCAAGCTCTAATTTGTTTATATTTACCTTTTTCACATTAAATTACGGTAAATTAGATTTAAATATATTCAATAAGTTTCTTCTCCATCACGAAATTTCATGTTTCTTCGTCAGTAAGCCAGATAGTTAAAAGACTATAAATCAATGACAAATAGATTATATCTACATGGGTAATCACTAAAATTAAATATTCAATGTTAATTGTATTCACCATAATCACATTGTATTATGGTATAATAGATGTAAATAATTTCTATGTTTTTCTTCTTCTCCATCACCAAAATTTTGGTTTCTTCACCTCTAAGAAACTAAGTTAAGAGACTACAAATGAATGGTCCATAATTTATACGTATGCATAACGATTAAAATAAAATAACCAAGCTCAATATTGTTTATATTCAACGTATTCACATTGACTTATTATATATTACACAAAAAAATATTCATTATTTTTTTACACCATCCCAAAGTTTTAGGTTTTTTTATCGCTAAGCAAAAAACATAATAGACTATAGCAAATGTAAAAAATTAATTATATTTTATTTTTCTACTACATCAAATTTTTTTAGGTTTTTCCCCGCTAAAAAACAAAGTTAAAAGACTATAATCCAGGACATATATATTTTATAAAATTGATATTAATTTAATTAAATAATCAAGCTCTAATTTTTTATATTTACCTTTTTCACATTGAATTAAGGTAAATTAGATTTAAATATATTCAACAAGTTTCTTCTCCACCACGAAATTTCATGTTTCGTCGTCAGTAGGCCACATAGCTAAAAGACTATAAAGGAATGACAAATAGATTATATCTACATGGGTAATCACTAAAATTAAATATTCAATGTTAATTGTATTCACCATAATTACATTGTATTAAGGTATAATAGATGTAAATAATTTCTATGTTTTTATTCTATTCCATCTTAAAAATTTTGGTTTCTTCACCTCTAAGAAACTGAGTTAAGAGACTACAAATGAATGGTCCATAATTTATACGTATGCATAACAATTAAAATAAAATAACCAAGCTCAATATTATTCATATTCATCGTATTCACATTGACTTATTGTATATTACACCAAAAAATATTCAATATTTTTTTACACCATCCAAAGGTTTAGGTTGTTTTATCGCTAAGCAAAAAACATAATAGACTATAGCAGATGTAAAAAATTAATTATATTTTATTTTTCTACTCCATCAAATTTTTTTAGGTTTTTCCCCGCTAAAAAACAAAGTTAAAAGACTATAATCCATGACATATATATTTTATAAAATTGATATTAATTAAATTAAATAATCAAGCTCTAATTTGTTTATATTTACCTTTTTCACATTGAATTAAGGTAAGTTAGATTTAATTATATTCAGTAAGTTTCTTCTCCACCACGAAATTTCATGTTACTTCGTCAGTAGGCCACATAGCTAAAAGACTATAAAGGAATGACAAATAGATTATATCTACATGGGTAATCACTAAAATTAAATATTCAATGTTAATTGTATTCACCATAATCACATTGTATTATGGTATAATAGATGTAAATAATTTCTATGTTTTTCTTCTTCTCCATCTTAAAAATTTTGGTTTCTTCACCTCTAAGAAACTGAGTTAAGAGACTACAAACGAATGGTCCATAATTTATACGTATGCATAACAATTAAAATAAAATAACCAAGCTCAATATTATTCATATTCATCGTATTCACATTGACTTATAGTATATTACACCAAAAAATATGAAATATTTTTGTACACCATCCAAAAGTTTTAGGTTTTTTTATCGCTAAGCAAATAACATAATAGACTAGAGAAGATGTAAAAAATTAATTATATTTTATTTTTCTACTCCATCAAATTTTTTTAGGTTTTTCCCAGCTAAAAAACAAAGTTAAAAGACTATAATCCATAACATATATATTTTATAAAATTGATATTAATTAAATTAAATAATCAAGCTCTAATTTGTTTATATTTACCTTTTTCACATTGAATTAAGGTAAGTTAGATTTAAATATATTCAATAAGTTTCTTCTCCACCACGAAATTTCATGTTACTTCGTCAGTTGGCCACATAGCTAAAAGACTATAAAGGAATGACAAATAGATTATATCTACATGGGTAATCACTAAAATTAAATATTCAATGTTAATTGTATTCACCATAATCACATTGTATTATGGTATAATAGATGTAAATAATTTCTATGTTTTTCTTCTTCTCCATCACAAAAATTTTGGTTTCTTCACCTCTAAGAAACTAAGTTAAGAGACTACAAATGAATGGTCCATAATTTATACATATGCATAACAATTAAAATAAAATAACCAAGCTCAATATTGTTCATATTCGTCTTATTCACATTGATTTATTGTATATTACTCCAAAAAATATTCAACATTTTTTTTCACCATCTCAAAGTTTTAGGTTTTTTTATCGCTAAGCAAAAAACATTATAGACTATAGCAGATGTAAAAAATTAACTATATTTTATTTTTCTACTCCATCAAAAAAATTTACGTTTTTCCCCGCTAAAAAACAAAGTTAAAAGACTATAATCCATGACATATATATTTTATAAAGTTGATATTAATTAAATTGAATAATGAAGCTCTAATTTGTTTATATTTACCTTTTTCACATTGAATTAAGGTAAATTAGATGTAAATATATTTAATAAGTTTCTTCTCCATCATGAAATTTCATGTTTCTTCGTCAGTAAGCCACATAGCTAAAAGACTATAAATGAATGACAAATAGATTATATCTAAATGGGTAATCAGTAAAAGTAGACATTCAATCTCAATGTTAATTGTATTCACCATAATCACATTGTATTATGGTATAATTGATTTAATTAATTTCTATATTTTTCTTCTTCTCCATCACCAAAATATTGGTTTCTTCACCTCTAAGAAACTAAGTTAAGAGACTACAAATGAATGGTTCATAATTTATACATTTGCATAACAATTAAAATAAAATAACCAAGTTCAATATTGTTCATATTCATCGCATTCATATTGACTTATTGTATATTACATCAAAAAAATTCAATATTTTTTTCACCATCCAAAGTTTTAGGTTTTTTTATCGCTAAGCAAAAAACAGAATAGACTATATCAGATGTAAAAAGTTAATTATATTTTATTTTTCTACTCCATCAAATTTTTTTAGATTTTTCCCCGCTAAAAAACAAAGTTAAAAGACTATAATCCATGAAATATATATTTTATAAAATTGATATTAATTAAATTAAATAATCAAGCTCTAATTTGTTTATATTTACCTTTTTGTCATTGAGTTAAAGGTAAATTAGATGTAAATATATTCAATATGTTTCTTCTCCATCACGAAATTTCATGTTTCTTTGTCAGTAAGCCATAGAGTTAAAAGACTAAAAATGAATGACATATAGATTATATCTAAATGGGTAATCACTAAAATTAGATAATCAATCTCAATGTTAATTGTATTCACCATAATCACATTGTATTATGGTATTATAGATGTAAATAATTTCTATGTTTTTCTTCTTCTCCATCACAAAAATTTTTGTTTCTTCACCTCTAAGAAACTAAGTTAAGAGACTACAAATGAATGGTCCATAATTTATACCTATGAATAACAATTAAAATAAAATAACCAAGCTCAATATTGTTCATATTCATCGTATTCACATTGACTTATTGTATATTACACCAAAAAATATTCAATATTTTTTTACACCATCCCAAAGTTTTAGGTTTTTTTATCGCTAAGCCAAAAACATAATAGACTATAGCAGATGTAAAAAATTAATTATATTTTATTTTTCTACTCCATCAATTTTTTTTAGGTTTTCCCCGCTAAAAAACAAAGTTAAAAGACTGTAATCCATGACATATATATTTTATAAAATTGATATTAATTAAATTAAATAATCAAGCTCTAATTTGTTTATATTAATCTTTTTCACATTGAATTAAGGTAAATTAGATATAAATATATTCAATAAGTTTCTTCTCCATCACGAAATTTCATGTTTCTTCATCCGTAAGCCAGATAGTTAAAAGACAATAAATCAATGACAAATAGATTATATCTACATGGGTAATCACTAAAATTAAATATTCAATGTTAATTGTATTCACCATAATCACATTGTATTATGGTATAATAGATGTAAATAATTTCTATGTTTTTCTTCTTCTCCATCACCAAAATTTTGGTTTCTTCACCTCTAAGAAACTAAGTTAAGAGACTACAAATGAATGGTCCATAATTTATACGTATGCATAACGATTAAAATAAAATAACCAAGCTCAATATTGTTCATATTCATCGTATTCACATTGACTTATTGTATATTACACCAAAAAATATTCAATATTTTTTTACAACATCCCAAAGTTTTAGGTTTTTTTATCGCTAAGCAAAAAACATAATAGACTATAACAGATGTAAAAAATTAATTATATTTTATTTTTCTACTCCATCAATTTTTTTTAGGTTTTTCCCCGCTAAAAAACAAAGTTAAAAGACTGTAATCCATGACATATATATTTTATAAAATTGATATTAATTTAATTAAATAATCAAGCTCTAATTTGTTTATATTAATCTTTTTCACATTGAATTAAGGTAAATTAGATATAAATATATTCAATAAGTTTCTTCTCCATCACGAAATTTCATGTTACTTCGTCAGTAGGCCACATAGCTAAAAGACTATAAAGGAATGACAAATAGATTATATCTACATGGTAATCACTAAAATTAAATATTCAATGTTAATTGTATTCACCATAATCACATTGTATTATGGTATAATAGATGTAAATAATTTCTATGTTTTTCTTCTTCTCCATCACAAAATTTTTGGTTTCTTCACCTCTAAGAAACTAAGTTAAGAGACTACAAATGAATGGTCCATAATTTATACATATGCATAACAATTAAAATAAAATAACCAAGCTCAATATTGTTCATATTCGTCTTATTCACATTGATTTATTGTATATTACTCCAAAAAATATTCAACATTTTTTTTCACCATCTCAAAGTTTTAGGTTTTTTTATCGCTAAGCAAAAAACATTATAGACTATAGCAGATGTAAAAAATTAACTATATTTTATTTTTCTACTCCATCAAAAAAATTTACGTTTTTCCCCGCTAAAAAACAAAGTTAAAAGACTATAATCCATGACATATATATTTTATAAAGTTGATATTAATTAAATTGAATAATGAAGCTCTAATTTGTTTATATTTACCTTTTTCACATTGAATTAAGGTAAATTAGATGTAAATATATTTAATAAGTTTCTTCTCCATCACGAAATTTAATGTTTCTTCGTCAGTAAGCCACATAGCTAAAAGACTATAAATGAATGACAAATAGATTATATCTAAATGGGTAATCAGTAAAAGTAGATATTCAATCTCAATGTTAATTGTATTCACCATAATCACATTGTATTATGGTATAATTGATTTAATTAATTTCTATATTTTTCTTCTTCTCCATCACCAAAATATTGGTTTCTTCACCTCTAAGAAACTAAGTTAAGAGACTACAAATGAATGGTTCATAATTTATACATTTGCATAACAATTAAAATAAAATAACCAAGTTCAATATTGTTCATATTCATCGCATTCATATTGACTTATTGTATATTACATCAAAAAAATTCAATATTTTTTTCACCATCCAAAGATTTAGGTTTTTTTATCGCTAAGCAAAAAACAGAATAGACTATATCAGATGTAAAAAGTTAATTATATTTTATTTTTCTACTCCATCAAATTTTTTTAGATTTTTCCCCGCTAAAAAACAAAGTTAAAAGACTATAATCCATGAAATATATATTTTATAAAATTGATATTAATTAAATTAAATAATCAAGCTCTAATTTGTTTATATTTACCTTTTTGACATTGAGTTAAAGGTAAATTAGATGTAAATATATTCAATATGTTTCTTCTCCATCACGAAATTTCATGTTTCTTTGTCAGTAAGCCATAGAGTTAAAAGACTAAAAATGAATGACATATAGATTATATCTAAATGGGTAATCACTAAAATTAGATAATCAATCTCAATGTTAATTGTATTCACCATAATCACATTGTATTATGGTATAATAGATGTAAATAATTTCTATGTTTTTCTTCTTCTCCATCACAAAAATTTTTGTTTCTTCACCTCTAAGAAACTAAGTTAAGAGACTACAAATGAATGGTCCATAATTTATACCTATGAATAACAATTAAAATAAAATAACCAAGCTCAATATTGTTCATATTCATCGTATTCACATTGACTTATTGTATATTACACCAAAAAATATTCAATATTTTTTTACACCATCCCAAAGTTTTAGGTTTTTTTATCGCTAAGCCAAAAACATAATAGACTATAGCAGATGTAAAAAATTAATTATATTTTATTTTTCTACTCCATCAATTTTTTTTAGGTTTTCCCCGCTAAAAAACAAAGTTAAAAGACTGTAATCCATGACATATATATTTTATAAAATTGATATTAATTAAATTAAATAATCAGGCTCTAATTTGTTTATATTAATCTTTTTCACATTGAATTAAGGTAAATTAGATATAAATATATTCAATAAGTTTCTTCTCCATCACGAAATTTCATGTTTCTTCATCCGTAAGCCAGATAGTTAAAAGACAATAAATCAATGACAAATAGATTATATCTACATGGGTAATCACTAAAATTAAATATTCAATGTTAATTGTATTCACCATAATCACATTGTATTATGGTATAATAGATGTAAATAATTTCTATGTTTTTCTTCTTCTCCATCACCAAAATTTTGGTTTCTTCACCTCTAAGAAACTAAGTTAAGAGACTACAAATGAATGGTCCATAATTTATACGTATGCATAACGATTAAAATAAAATAACCAAGCTCAATATTGTTCATATTCATCGTATTCACATTGACTTATTGTATATTACACCAAAAAATATTCAATATTTTTTTACAACATCCCAAAGTTTTAGGTTTTTTTATCGCTAAGCAAAAAACATAATAGACTATAACAGATGTAAAAAATTAATTATATTTTATTTTTCTACTCCATCAATTTTTTTTAGGTTTTTCCCCGCTAAAAAACAAAGTTAAAAGACTGTAATCCATGACATATATATTTTATAAAATTGATATTAATTAAATTAAATAATCAAGCTCTAATTTGTTTATATTTACCTTTTTCACATTGAATTAAGGTAAGTTAGATTTAAATATATTCAATAAGTTTCTTCTCCACCACGAAATTTCATGTTACTTCGTCAGTAGGCCACATAGCTAAAAGACTATAAAGGAATGACAAATAGATTATATCTACATGGTAATCACTAAAATTAAATATTCAATGTTAATTGTATTCACCATAATCACATTGTATTATGGTATAATAGATGTAAATAATTTCTATGTTTTTCTTCTTCTCCATCACAAAATTTTTGGTTTCTTCACCTCTAAGAAACTAAGTTAAGAGACTACAAATGAATGGTCCATAATTTATACATATGCATAACAATTAAAATAAAATAACCAAGCTCAATATTGTTCATATTCGTCTTATTCACATTGATTTATTGTATATTACTCCAAAAAATATTCAACATTTTTTTTCACCATCTCAAAGTTTTAGGTTTTTTTATCGCTAAGCAAAAAACATTATAGACTATAGCAGATGTAAAAAATTAACTATATTTTATTTTTCTACTCCATCAAAAAAATTTACGTTTTTCCCCGCTAAAAAACAAAGTTAAAAGACTATAATCCATGACATATATATTTTATAAAGTTGATATTAATTAAATTGAATAATGAAGCTCTAATTTGTTTATATTTACCTTTTTCACATTGAATTAAGGTAAGTTAGATTTAAATATATTCAATAAGTTTCTTCTCCACCACGAAATTTCATGTTACATCGTCAGTAGGCCACATAGCTAAAAGACTATAAAGGAATGACAAATAGATTATATCTACATGGTAATCACTAAAATTAAATATTCAATGTTAATTGTATTCACCATAATCACATTGTATTATGGTATAATAGATGCAAATAATTTCTATGTTTTTCTTCTTCTCCATCACAAAAATTTTGGTTTCTTCACCTCTAAGAAACTAAGTTAAGAGACTACAAATGAATGGTCCATAATTTATACATATGCATAACAATTAAAATAAAATAACCAAGCTCAATATTGTTCATATTCGTCTTATTCACATTGATTTATTGTATATTACTCCAAAAAATATTCAACATTTTTTTTCACCATCTCAAAGTTTTAGGTTTTTTTATCGCTAAGCAAAAAACATTATAGACTATAGCAGATGTAAAAAATTAACTATATTTTATTTTTCTACTCCATCAAAAAAATTTACGTTTTTCCCCGCTAAAAAACAAAGTTAAAAGACTATAATCCATGACATATATATTTTATAAAGTTGATATTAATTAAATTGAATAATGAAGCTCTAATTTGTTTATATTTACCTTTTTCACATTGAATTAAGGTAAATTAGATGTAAATATATTTAATAAGTTTCTTCTCCATCACGAAATTTCATGTTTCTTCGTCAGTAAGCCACATAGCTAAAAGACTATAAATGAATGACAAATAGATTATATCTAAATGGGTAATCAGTAAAAGTAGATATTCAATCTCAATGTTAATTGTATTCACCATAATCACATTGTATTATGGTATAATTGATTTAATTAATTTCTATATTTTTCTTCTTCTCCATCACCAAAATATTGGTTTCTTCACCTCTAAGAAACTAAGTTAAGAGACTACAAATGAATGGTTCATAATTTATACATTTGCATAACAAATAAAATAAAATAACCAAGTTCAATATTGTTCATATTCATCGCATTCATATTGACTTATTGTATATTACATCAAAAAAATTCAATATTTTTTTCACCATCCAAAGTTTTAGGTTTTTTTATCGCTAAGCAAAAAACAGAATAGACTATATCAGATGTAAAAAGTTAATTATATTTTATTTTTCTACTCCATCAAATTTTTTTAGATTTTTCCCCGCTAAAAAACAAAGTTAAAAGACTATAATCCATGAAATATATATTTTATAAAATTGATATTAAATAAATTAAATAATCAAGCTCTAATTTGTTTATATTTACCTTTTTGACATTGTGTTAAAGGTAAATTAGATGTAAATATATTCAATATGTTTTTTCTCCATCACGAAATTTCATGTTTCTTTGTCAGTAAGCCATAGAGTTAAAAGACTAAAAATGAATGACATATAGATTATATCTAAATGGGTAATCACTAAAATTAGATAATCAATCTCAATGTTAATTGTATTCACCATAATCACATTGTATTATGGTATAATAGATGTAAATAATTTCTATGTTTTTCTTCTTCTCCATCACAAAAATTTTTGTTTCTTCACCTCTAAGAAACTAAGTTAAGAGACTACAAATGAATGGTCCATAATGTATACCTATGCATAACAATTAAAATAAAATAAACAAGCTCAATATTGTTCATATTCATCGTATTCACATTGACTTATTGCATATTACACCAAAAAATATTCAATATTTTTTTACACCATCCCAAAGTTTTAGGTTTTTTTATCGCTAAGCCAAAAACATAATAGACTATAGCAGATGTAAAAAATTAATTATATTTTATTTTTCTACTCCATCAATTTTTTTAGGTTTTCCCCGCTAAAAAACAAAGTTAAAAGACTGTAATCCATGACATATATATTTTATAAAATTGATATTAATTAAATTAAATAATCAAGCCTTAATTTGTTTATATTAACCTTTTTCACATTGAATTAAGGTAAATTAGATATAAATATATTCAATAAGTTTCTTCTCCATCACGAAATTTCATGTTTCTTCATCAGTAAGCCAGATAGTTAAAAGACAATAAATCAATGACAAATAGAGTATATCTACATGGGTAATCACTAAAATTAAATATTCAATGTTAATTGTATTCACCATAATCACATTGTATTATGGTATAATATATGTAAATAATTTCTATGTTTTTCTTCTTCTCCATCACCAAAATTTTGGTTTCTTCACCTCTAAGAAACTAAGTTAAGAGACTACAAATGAATGGTCCATAATTTATACGTATGCATAACGATTAAAATAAAATAACCAAGCTCAATATTATTCATATTCATCGTCTTCACATTGACTTATTGTATATTACACCAAAAAATATTCAATATTTTTTTACAACATCCCAAAGTTTTAGGTTTTTTTATCGCTAAGCAAAAAACATAATAGACTATAACAGATGTAAAAAATTAATTATATTTTATTTTTCAACTCCATCAATTTTTTTTAGGTTTTTCCCCGCTAAAAAACAAAGTTAAAAGACTGTAATCCATGACATATATATTTTATAAAATTGATATTAATTTAATTAAATAATCTAGCTCTAATTTGTTTATATTTACCTTTTTCACATTGAATTACGGTAAATTAGATTTAAATATATTCAATAAGTTTCTTCTCCATCACGAAATTTCATGTTTCTTCGTCAGTAGGCCACATAGCTAAAAGACTATAAAGGAATGACAAATAGATTATATCTACATGGTAATCACTAAAATTAAATATTCAATGTTAATTGTATTCACCATAATCACATTGTATTATGGTATAATAGATGTAAATAATTTCTATGTTTTTCTTCTTCTCCATCACAAAATTTTTGGTTTCTTCACCTCTAAGAAACTAAGTTAAGAGACTACAAATGAATGGTCCATAATTTATACATATGCATAACAATTAAAATAAAATAACCAAGCTCAATATTGTTCATATTCGTCTTATTCACATTGATTTATTGTATATTACTCCAAAAAATATTCAACATTTTTTTTTCACCATCTCAAAGTTTTAGGTTTTTTTATCACTAAGCAAAAAACATTATAGATTATAGCAGATGTAAAAAATTAACTATATTTTATTTTTCTACTCCATCAAAAAACTTTACGTTTTTCCCCGCTAAAAAACAAAGTTAAAAGACTATAATCCATGACATATATATTTTATAAAGTTGATATTAATTAAATTGAATAATGAAGCTCTAATTTGTTTATATTTACCTTTTTCACATTGAATTAAGGTAAGTTAGATTTAAATATATTCAATAAGTTTCTTCTCCACCACGAAATTTCATGTTACATCGTCAGTAGGCCACATAGCTAAAAGACTATAAAGGAATGACAAATAGATTATATCTACATGGTAATCACTAAAATTAAATATTCAATGTTAATTGTATTCACCATAATCACATTGTATTATGGTATAATAGATGCAAATAATTTCTATGTTTTTCTTCTTCTCCATCACAAAAATTTTGGTTTCTTCACCTCTAAGAAACTAAGTTAAGAGACTACAAATGAATGGTCCATAATTTATACATATGCATAACAATTAAAATAAAATAACCAAGCTCAATATTGTTCATATTCGTCTTATTCACATTGATTTATTGTATATTACTCCAAAAAATATTCAACATTTTTTTTCACCATCTCAAAGTTTTAGGTTTTTTTATCGCTAAGCAAAAAACATTATAGACTATAGCAGATGTAAAAAATTAACTATATTTTATTTTTCTACTCCATCAAAAAAATTTACGTTTTTCCCCGCTAAAAAACAAAGTTAAAAGACTATAATCCATGACATATATATTTTATAAAGTTGATATTAATTAAATTGAATAATGAAGCTCTAATTTGTTTATATTTACCTTTTTCACATTGAATTAAGGTAAATTAGATGTAAATATATTTAATAAGTTTCTTCTCCATCACGAAATTTCATGTTTCTTCGTCAGTAAGCCACATAGCTAAAAGACTATAAATGAATGACAAATAGATTATATCTAAATGGGTAATCAGTAAAAGTAGATATTCAATCTCAATGTTAATTGTATTCACCATAATCACATTGTATTATGGTATAATTGATTTAATTAATTTCTATATTTTTCTTCTTCTCCATCACCAAAATATTGGTTTCTTCACCTCTAAGAAACTAAGTTAAGAGACTACAAATGAATGGTTCATAATTTATACATTTGCATAACAATTAAAATAAAATAACCAAGTTCAATATTGTTCATATTCATCGCATTCATATTGACTTATTGTATATTACATCAAAAAAATTCAATATTTTTTCACCATCCAAAGTTTTAGGTTTTTTTATCGCTAAGCAAAAAACAGAATAGACTATATCAGATGTAAAAAGTTAATTATATTTTATTTTTCTACTCCATCAAATTTTTTTAGATTTTTCCCCGCTAAAAAACAAAGTTAAAAGACTATAATCCATGAAATATATATTTTATAAAATTGATATTAAATAAATTAAATAATCAAGCTCTAATTTGTTTATATTTACCTTTTTGACATTGAGTTAAAGGTAAATTAGATGTAAATATATTCAATATGTTTTTTCTCCATCACGAAATTTCATGTTTCTTTGTCAGTAAGCCATAGAGTTAAAAGACTAAAAATGAATGACATATAGATTATATCTAAATGGGTAATCACTAAAATTAGATAATCAATCTCAATGTTAATTGTATTCACCATAATCACATTGTATTATGGTATAATAGATGTAAATAATTTCTATGTTTTTCTTCTTCTCCATCACAAAATTTTTTGTTTCTTCACCTCTAAGAAACTAAGTTAAGAGACTACAAATGAATGGTCCATAATTTATACCTATGCATAACAATTAAAATAAAATAAACAAGCTCAATATTGTTCATATTCATCGTATTCACATTGACTTATTGCATATTACACCAAAAAATATTCAATATTTTTTTACACCATCCCAAAGTTTTAGGTTTTTTTATCGCTAAGCCAAAAACATAATAGACTATAGCAGATGTAAAAAATTAATTATATTTTATTTTTCTACTCCATCAATTTTTTTTAGGTTTTCCCCGCTAAAAAACAAAGTTAAAAGACTGTAATCCATGACATATATATTTTATAAAATTGATATTAATTAAATTAAATAATCAAGCCTTAATTTGTTTATATTAACCTTTTTCACATTGAATTAAGGTAAATTAGATATAAATATATTCAATAAGTTTCTTCTCCATCACGAAATTTCATGTTTCTTCATCAGTAAGCCAGATAGTTAAAAGACAATAAATCAATGACAAATAGAGTATATCTACATGGGTAATCACTAAAATTAAATATTCAATGTTAATTGTATTCACCATAATCACATTGTATTATGGTATAATATATGTAAATAATTTCTATGTTTTTCTTCTTCTCCATCACCAAAATTTTGGTTTCTTCACCTCTAAAAACTAAGTTAAGAGACTACAAATGAATGGTCCATAATTTATACGTATGCATAACTATTAAAATAAAATAACCAAGCTCAATATTATTCATATTCATCGTCTTCACATTGACTTATTGTATATTACACCAAAAAATATTCAATATTTTTTTACAACATCCCAAAGTTTTAGGTTTTTTTATCGCTAAGCAAAAAACATAATAGACTATAACAGATGTAAAAAATTAATTATATTTTATTTTTCAACTCCATCAATTTTTTTAGGTTTTTCCCCGCTAAAAAACAAAGTTAAAAGACTGTAATCCATGACATATATATTTTATAAAATTGATATTAATTTAATTAAATAATCTAGCTCTAATTTGTTTATATTTACCTTTTTCACATTGAATTACGGTAAATTAGATTTAAATATATTCAATAAGTTTCTTCTCCATCACGAAATTTCATGTTTCTTCGTCAGTAAGCCAGATAGTTAAAAGACTATAAATGAATGACAAATAGATTATATCTACATGGGTAATCACTAAAATTAAATATTTAATTTTAATTGTATTCACCATAATCACATTGTATTATGGTATAATAGATGTAAAAAACTTTCTATGTTTTTCTGCTTCTCCATCACCAAAAATTTGGTTTCTTCACCTCTAAGAAACTAAGTTAAGAGATAACAAATGAATGGTCCATAGTTTATAAGTATGCATAACAATTAAAATAAAATAACCAAGCTCAATATTGTTTATATTCAACGTATTCACATTGACTTATTGTATATTACACAAAAAAATATTCATTATTATTTTACACCATCCCAAAGTTTTAGGTTTTTTTATCGCTAAGCAAACAACATAATAGACTATAGCAAATGTAAAAAATTAATTATATTTTATTTTTCTACTCCATCAAATTTTTTTAGGTTTTTCCCCGCTAAAAAACAAAGTTAAAAGACTATAATCCAGGACATATATATTTTATAAAATTGATATTAATTTAATTAAATAATCAAGCTCTAATTTTTTATATTTACCTTTTTCACATTGAATTAAGGTAAATTAGATTTTAATATATTCAATAAGTTTCTTCTCCACCACGAAATTTCATGTTTCGTCGTCAATAGGCCACATAGCTAAAAGACTATAAAGGAATGACAAATAGATTATATCTACATGGGTAATCACTAAAATTAAATATTCAATGTTAATTGTATTCACCATAATCACATTGTATTAAGGTATATTAGATGTAAATAATTTCTATGTTTTTCTTCTTCTCCATCTTAAAAATTTTGGTTTCTTCACCTCTAAGAAACTGAGTTAAGAGACTACAAATGAATGGTCCATATTTTATACGTATGCATAACAATTAAAATAAAATAACCAAGCTCAATATTATTCATATTCATCGTATTCACATTGACTTATTGTATATTACACCAAAAAATATTCAATATTTTTTTACACCATCCAAAAGTTTTAGGTTGTTTTATCGCTAAGAAGAAAACATAATAGACTATAGCAGATGTAAAAAATTAATTATATTTTATTTTTCTACTCCATCAAATTTTTTTAGGTTTTTCCCCGCTAAAAAACAAAGTTAAAAGACTATAATCCATGACATATATATTTTATAAAATTGATATTAATTAAATTAAATAATCAAGCTCTAATTTGTTTATATTTACCTTTTTCACATTGAATTAAGGTAAGTTAGATTTAAATATATTCAATAAGTTTCTTCTCCACCACGAAATTTCATGTTACTTCGTCAGTAGGCCACATAGCTAAAAGACTATAAAGGAATGACAAATAGATTATATCTACATGGTAATCACTAAAATTAAATATTCAATGTTAAATGTATTCACCATAATCATATTGTATTATGGTGTAATAGATGTAAAAAATTTCTATGTTTTTCTTTTTCTCCATCACTAAAATTTTGGTTTCTTCACCTCTAAGAAACTAAGTTAAGAGACTACAAATGAATTGTCCATAATTTATACGTATCCATAACAATTAAAATAAAATAACCAAGCTCAATATTGTTCATATTCATCGTATTCACATTGATTTATTGTATATTACTCCAAAAAATATTCAACATTTTTTTTCACCATCTCAAAGTTTTAGGTTTTTTTATCGCTAAGCAAAAAACATTATAGACTATAGCAGATGTAAAAAATTAACTATATTTTATTTTTCTACTCCATCAAAAAAATTTACGTTTTTCCCCGCTAAAAAACAAAGTTAAAAGACTATAATCCATGACATATATATTTTATAAAGTTGATATTAATTAAATTGAATAATGAAGCTCTAATTTGTTTATATTTACCTTTTTCACATTGAATTAAGGTAAATTAGATGTAAATATATTTAATAAGTTTCTTCTCCATCACGAAATTTCATGTTTCTTCGTCAGTAAGCCACATAGCTAAAAGACTATAAATGAATGACAAATAGATTATATCTAAATGGGTAATCAGTAAAAGTAGACATTCAATCTCAATGTTAATTGTATTCACCATAATCACATTATATTATGGTATAATAGATGTAAACAATTTCTATATTTTTCTTCTTGTCCATCACCAAAAATTTGGTTTCTTCACCTCTAAGAAACTCAGTTAAGAGACTACAAATGAATGGTCTATAATTTATACGTATGCATAACAATTAAAATAAAATAACCAAGTTCAATATTGTTTATATTCATCGTGTTCACATTTACTTATTGTATATTACACCTAAAAATATTAAATATTTTTTTTCACCATCCAATGTTTAGGTTTTTTTATCGCTAAGCAAAAAACAGAATAGACTATAGCAGATGTAAAAATATAATTATATTTCATTTTTCTACCTCATCAAATATTTTTAGGTTTTTCCAAGCTAAAAAACAAAGTTAAAACACTATAATCCATGACATATATATTTTATAAAAATTGATATTAATTAAATTAAATAATCAAGCTCTAATTTGTTTATATTTACCTTTTTCACATTGAATTAAGGTAAATTAGATGTAAATATATTCAATAAGTTACTTCTCCATCACGAAATTTTATGTTTCGTCGTCAGTAAGCCACATAGCTAAAAGACTATAACTGAATGACAAATAGATTATATCTAAATGGGTAATCAGTAAAAGTAGATATTCATTCTCAATGTTAATTGGATTCACCATAATCACATTGTATTATGGTATAATAGATGTAAACAATTTCTATATTTTTCTTCTTGTCCATCAACAAAAATTTGGTTTCTTCACCTCTAAGAAACTAAGTTAAGAGACTACAAATGAATGGTCTATAATTTATACATATGCGTAACAATTAAAATAAAATAACCAAGCTCAATATTGTTTATATTCATCGTATTCACTTGACTTATTGTATATTACACCAAAAAATATTCAATATTTTTTTTGACCATCCAAAGTTTTAGGTTTTTTTATCGCTAAGCAAAAAACAGAATAGACTATAGCAGCTGTAAAAAATTAATTATATTTCATTTTTCTACTCCATCAAATTTTTTTAGATTTTTCCAAGCTAAAAAACAAAGTTAAAAGACTGTAATCCATGACATATATATTTTATAAAAATTGATATTAATTAAATTGAATAATCAAGCTCTAATTTGTTTATATTTACCGTTTTCACATTGAATTAAGGTAAATTAGATGTAAATATATTCAATAAGTTTCTTCTCCATCACGATATTTCATGTTTCTTCGTCAGTAAGCCACAGAGTTAAAAGACTATAAATGAATGACAAATAGATTATATCTAAATGGGTAATCACTAAAATTAAATATTCAATCTCAATGTTAATTGTATTCACCATAATCACATTGTATTACGTTATAATAGGTGTAAAAAATTACTATGTTTTTTTTCATCTCCATCACCAAAATATTGGTTTCTTCACCTCTGAGAAACTAAGTTAAGAGACTACAAATGAATGGTTCATAATTTATACGTATGCATAACAACTAAAATAAAATAACCAAGCTCAATATTGTTCAAATTCATCGCATTCACATTGACTTATTGTATATTACACCAAAAAATATTCAATATTTTTTTTTACCACCCAAAGTTTTAGGTTTTTTTATCGCTAAACAAAAAACATAATAGACTATAGCATGTGTAAAAAATCAATTATATTTTATTTTTCTACTCCAGCAAAATATTTTAGGTTTTTCCCCGCTTAAAAACAAAGTTAAAAGACTATAATCCATGACATAAATATTTTATAAAGTTGATATTAATTAAATTGAATAATGAAGCTCTAATTTGTTTATATTTACCTTTTTCACATTGAATTAAGGTAAATTATATGTAAATATATTTAATAAGTTTCTTCTCCATCACGAAATTTCATGTTTCTTCGTCAGTAAGCCACAGAGTTAAAAGACTATAAATGAATGACAAATAGATCATATCTAAATGGTTAATCAGTAAAAGTAGATATTCATTCTCAATGTTAATTGTATTCACCATAATCACATTGTATTATGGTATAATAGATGTAAACAATTTCTATATTTTTCTTCTTGTCAATAATCAAAAATTTGGTTTCTTCACCTCTAAGAAACTAAGTTAAGAGACTACAAATGAATGGTCTATAATTTATACGTATGCATAACATATAAAATAAAATAACCAAACTCAATATTGTTTATATTCATCGTATTCACATTGTCTTATTGTATATTACACCTAAAACTATTCAATATTTTTTTTCACCATCCAAAGTTTTAGGTTTTTTTATCACTAAGCAAAAAACAGAATAAACTATAGCAGATGTAAAAAATTAAGTATATTTCATTTTTCTACTCCATCAATTTTTTTTAGGTTTTCCATGCTAAAAAACAAAGTTAAAAGACTATAATCCATGACATATATATTTTATAAAAATTGATATTAATTAAATTAAATAATCAAGCTCTAATTTGTTTATATTTACCTTTTTCACATTGAATTAAGGTAAATTAGATGTAAATATATTCAATAAGTTTCTTCTCCATCACGATATTTCATGTTTCTTCGTCAGTAAGCCACAGAGTTAAAAGACTATAAATGAATGACAAATAGATTATATCTAAATGGGTAATCACTAAAAGTAGATACTCAATCTCAATGTTAATTATATTCACCATAATCACATTGTATTATGGTATAATAGATGTAAACAATTTCTATATATTTCTTCTTCTCCATCACCAAAATAATGGTTTCTTCACCTCTAAGAAACTAAGTTAAGAGACTACAAATGAATGGTTCATAATTTATACGTTTGCATAACAATTAAAATAAAATAACCAAGTTCAATATTGTTCATATTCATCGCATTCACATTGACTTATTGTATATTACACCAAAAAATATTCAATATTTTTTTCACCATCCAAAGTTTTAGGTTTTTTTATCGCTAAGCAAAAAACAGAATAGACTATAGCAGATGTAAAAAGTTAATTATATTTTATTTTTCTACTCCATCAAATTTTTTTAGATTTTTCCCCGCTAAAAAACAAAGTTAAAAGACTATAATCCATGACATATATATTTTATAATTATATTAATTAAATTAAATAATCAAGCTCTAATTTGTTTATATTTACCTTTTTCACATTGAATTAAGGTAAATTAGATTTAAATATATTCAATAAGTTTGTTCTCCACCACGAAATTTCATATTTCTTCGTTAGTAAGCCACAAAGTTAAAAGACTATAAATGAATGACAAATAGATTATATCTACATGTGTAATCACTAAAATTAAATATTGAATCTCAATGTTAAATGTATTCACCATAATCATATTGTCTTATGTTGTAATAGATGTAAAAAATTTCTATGTTTTACTTTTTCTCCATCACCAAACTTTTAGTTTCTTCACCTCTAAGAATCTAAGTTAAGAGACTACAAATGAATGGTCCATAATTTATACGTATGCATAACAATTAAAATAAAATAACCAAGCTCAATAGTGTTCATATTCATCATATTCACATTGATTTATTGTATATTACACCAAAAAATAAACCATATTTTTTTCACCATCTCAAAGTTTTAGGTTTTTTAATCGCTAAGCAAAAAACATAATAGACTATAGCAGATGTAAAAAATTAATTATATTTTATCTTTTTACTCAATCAAAATTTTTTACGTTTTTCCCCGCTAAAAAACAAAGTTAAAAGACTATAATCCATGACATATATATTTCATAAAGTTGATATTAATTAAATTGAATAATGAAGCTCTACATTGTTTATATTTACCTTTTTCACATTGAATTAATCACCAAAATTTTTGTTTCTTAACCTCTAAGAAACTAAGTTAAGAGACTACAAATGAATTTTCCATAAGTTATATGTATTCATAACAATTAAAATAAAATAACCAAGCTCAATATTGTTCATATTCATCGTATTCACATTGACGTATTGTATATTACGCCAAAAAATATTCAATATTTGTTTTCACCATCCCAAAGTTTTAGGTTTTTTTATCGCTAAGCAAAAATCATAATACACTATAGCAGATGTAAAAAATTAATTATATTTTATTTGTAAGAACAGAGTATGCCTAAGAGGGGGGGTGAATTAGGACTTTTGAAATTTTTCCGGTTTTTATGGTATTTTGAAATATCACTGGTTTGTGTTTTTGGTTATGAAAGCAGAAGAAGAAAGATAAAAGAACAATGGACACCAGGATTTATAGTGGTTCCCCTCACAATCCGAGAGTACTCCACTCCCCTTTCAACATGAAAGAGAATTTTCACTATTGTTTAATAAAGTACAACCTATCACACCATCAACCGGTGAGGCCTACTATCAAACAATAAAACTAACAAGTGTACAAGAACAATCCTCTTGTAAACACTCACCCTTGTGTCCAACAATCCTGGATCACAAGTCAATATACACAAGTTTGTAAAGATTTGAATTTGAGAGTAATGATATCAAAGTTGATCTTCTCCAAATGATCAGAATTCACTCTTACAATTTTTCAATACAAGTGTTCAAGGATGAATATGAAATTTATGCACAAATGAACACTTAATGAAAGTTTTAAAAAAAAGTGAATTTGATTCTAAGACACTTTGAAAATGAATGTAGAAAGTGTTTGGAGATTGAAAAGTTTTTGTGTTGTGTTCTATTGGTTGTTTTTCAAAAATGAAAAACTCAGAATTTATATGAGTAAAATAACCTTTCAGAAAAGGTATAATTTTAAAAGATTCAAATCATGAAAGGGTATGTTTTTAAAATAATTTTTGAACTTGAAACAAAGCAATTTTTCACTGCACGTTCAGTGTTAATCGGTTAACCCATATGGTTAATCGGTTAACACTGGTACGTTAGCCCAGAAAATTCAAAATTCAAATTGGTTAACCGGTTAACCTATATGGTTAATCGGTTAACACTGCTAATTTTCAGAAAAATGCTTTTTAAGATTAATGTTATACCATTTTTAAGGTTTCAAAAACATGCTTATGTATTATGCAAAAATGATTGATGTTTTTGAACACTTGTATATCAAATTATAAGGGTGGATTTGATATACCAGCAATGCAGCCAAGTCTGGAAGAATCATAGTTCCATATGTAGCTTGACTTGAAAGATAGCTTGGCTTGATCTTGATAACTTTGAACGGCTTGTCTTTTTGCAATCAAGAGATGACTTTGAGTAGTATTGACATCATCAAAACTTGAGACTGAAGCATGCTTCTACATTCTCCCCCTTTTTGATGATGGCAATCAAAAATGTTGTGTGATATCTCTTGGTTCTTGATCTGGTCCTCCCCCTATGTCTAGCAACTCCCCCTATCTTAACAGAGGAAAAAAATCTGCACACAGAGAGACATTAAAAGAACCAAGCTCTTCTCCCCCTTTGACATCAGCAAAAAGGAAGAGCTTTCAAAGAAATCACAAGATAGCAGTATATATAGTAATAAGCACATGCAAAGCCAAGTAAACACAAAGAACAAACAGTAGTACATATAAAATGCAGCAAATAGAAATTGTACTTGTTACAATAAAACATAGTTCAAATGAAAGCATAAAAACTTAAGACTAGAAAGCAAAGCAATAAAAACAACAGCAGCAGCAGCATATTCTCTAAAAATCCTCATCCGCCATATCCTCCTCCTCTTCTTCTTCTTGTCCTTCATTTTCTTCATCAGATACAACAGGGCTGTCAGGGTTGGTGTGGTGAGAAGAAAGTACAAGGTTCCGGAGAGAAGCAATGGCCCGGGAGGTTTCTCTATGCTGAGTCATGATAGTTTGGTAAAGGAACTCTTTTGTGATGCCTCCTGCAGGTACGGGAAAGGCCTGGTTAGCATTGGCTCCTTCTTCTGAATACTTGTAAGTACCGTCATTATCCTTAAAAATACCAGTATTCTTGACAATTGTAATCTCGTTGATCTCATTGGTGGTTGATTTCATCTTGATGGTTGGTTCACGGTTAAGATCCAAAGTAGTCAATTCCAAAATTCTTGATATCAGTCGTGCATAAGGAAGACGGGTCGACAGAGATAGTTATTGTTGAAGGTGATACATGATGGTCAGAATCCAATTGACACGAATCTTGTTCTTGATGGCGAAAAGAAGTTGCATTTCCAGATCATTAATTTGTGCATGATTCGAATCCTTGGGAATCAGCACATAGCAGATTATGTAGTGAAGCATCCGATCAGAGACGGTAAGATTCTTTGCATAGCACAACAGACGAGCAGTACGTTGGTTGGCGATAATCATCTCCTTTGGAAATCTGCAGATCTGATAATAGAACTCCATCTTGTCGTAGTTGGACCACGGCCCTTCCATGTGGTTAACTCCCTTTCTCAGAAAGTACCCAGATGATGGTATGTTCAGCATTGCAGCAACATCAGACAGATTTTCTTCAACAACACAGTCTCTAACAATTGTTTTCATAATATGCTCATCATTTGCATTTAGAAACACAGACAGTTTATGCAAAAAGGATTTGACAAGATCCGGGTAGCAGTTTCCAGAATCAGACACAAATTTATCGATCCTCTGATATTTGAGCAAAGCAGGAAAATCAAAAGATGATGCAGGAAAAGCCTTAAGATTCACATACTTTACCGGAAGGATAGAACGAACTCGGACTTTGAAATCCATTCTGCGCTTCTTGGTTGTTTCCATAGGAATATCTTCATCAGATGCAGAGTGATGTTCTGGAAGTTTTCCCTTGCCGCGGTTTGATGCTGAAGCCATGGATGGAGGTTTGAGAGAACTGGGGTTGTGGGTTCTGAGGAAGTTAGGGTTTGAGAAGTTGTGGGGAGTTTTTCCAACTTTTAAGAGTGGGAGAGAGAAGTTAGGATTTTAAGAGGGAATATGGATTTTGGATATGGATTTGGATATTTAAGAGAATATGGACCACACAAAATATATAAAGAAAAATATAAAATTTTAAAAAATTTAATTAATTTTCGTTTCTTATTTTTTGAAAAATTAACAGTGTTAATCGGTTAACCATATAGGTTAATCGGTTAACACATTAAAAAATTTAATCAGAATTGAAAATTCAACAGTGTTAATCGGTTAACCCATATGGTTAATCGATTAACATGCTCGAATTTTTGAAAAATACATAAAAAACAGAATGCATACACATGAAAACATATCACAACTAATGCATACATATAATAGAGAAAAAGTCAGATGTCACCTTCATCAAGAATCCCAAGTTCTCTCCGAATTTTGTAGAATGATTCTTTTGCCAAAGGCTTGGTGAAGATGTCGGCGAGTTGGTTGTGTGTGTCGACGAAAGTAACATCAACATCTCTGTTTAATACGTGATCTCGAAGGAAATGATGCCGGATATCGATGTGCTTTGTTCTGGAATGCATAACCGGATTCTTTGTGATATTTATGGCACTAGTATTGTCACATCGTAGAGGAATGCATCCGAGGTCAACACCATAATCCAGAAGTTGTTGTTTCAGCCATAAAATCTGTGCACAGCAACTTCCTGCGGCGATGTATTCTGCTTCGGCGGTGCTGAGGCTACACAAGCTTGCTTCTTGCAGGCCCATGATACTAGAGCATTTCCGAGAATATGACATGTACCACTTGTACTTTTCCTATCGGTTTTGCATCCTGCATAGTCAGCGTCAGAATAACCAACTAAAGAACAAGTACTACCTTTAGGATACCATAATCCGACGTTGGTCGTTCCTTTGAGATACTTGATAATTCTCTTCACAGCAGTGAGATGCGATTCCTTCGGATTTGCTTGGAAGCGCGCACACAAACAAACACTAAACATAATGTCAGGACGGCTTGCCGTCAAGTATAGTAATGAACCAATCATACCTCGATATTTAGTAATATCAATTGGAGTACCAGATTCATCTTGATCAACATATGTTCCGGATCCCATAGGAGTAGACATCATCTTGCAACTATCCATATCGAATTTCTTTATTAATTCCTTACAGTACTTGGATTGGTTGAGGAAGATTCCATCCTTGGTTTGCTTGATTTGTAGTCCAAGAAAATAATTTAACTTTCCCATCATGGACATCTCGAATTCTTCTCGCATCATGAGTGAGAATTCTTCGCACAGTTCTTTGTTTGTTGATCCAAATATGATGTCGTCGACGTAGACTTATACTAACAAGGTGTTACCCTTGATCTTCTTTATAAACAGCGTCTTGTCAACCTTTCCTTTTGTAAATCCTTTCTCACATAAGAAGTTGCTAAGGCGATCATACCATGCTCGTGGTGCTTGTTTTAAACCGTAGAGAGCCTTCTTCAGTTTGAAAACATGTGAGGGATTTTTGAAGTCTTCAAAACCCGGAGGTTGTTTGACGTAGACTTCCTCATTAATGTACCCATTCAGGAAAGCGCTTTTGACATCCATCTGGAATAACTGAAAATTCATAGAACACGCGTAAGCAAGTAGTAATCTGATTGCTTCTAACCTTGCTACCGGAGCGAATGTTTCATCAAAATCAATTCCTTCCTCCTGGTTGTAGCCTTGTGCGACCAATCTTGCCTTGTTACGAACTATAATCCCATTTTCGTCAAGTTTGTTCTTGAACACCCATCTGGTTCCTATAATATGCTTATTGTCCGGTCTTGGTACAAGGGTCCAAACTTGATTTCTTTCAAATTGATTAAGTTCTTCTTGCATTGCTATAATCCATTGGTCGTCGCCTAAAGCTTCATCGATCTTTGATGGTTCAATTTGAGATACAAACGCCATGTGGAGACAAGCATCCTTTAAATTAAGTCGAGTTGCAACGCCTTGACTAATATCACCAATAACTTTATCAATTGGGTGATCTCTGTGTGTTCTCCATTCTTTCGGAAGATCCTGATTTTCTTGAGTAACATCTTCTCGTAATATTGTTTGATCTTTTGAAACAATTTCTTCATTTTGTGAAGTATCTACAAAATCATCATCATCATCCAAAACAATATTATCCTCTTTCGAGGGGTTAGTCTCATCAAACGAAACATGAATGGACTCTTCAATGGTAAGAGTTCTTTTATTAAAAATTCTAAAAGCTTTACTATAAAGAGAGTAACCAAGAAAGATACCTTCGTCGGACTTCTCATCAAACTTACCGAGATTGTCCTTATTGTTGTTGAGAACGAAGCATTTGCAGCCAAATATGTGGAAGAATGATATATTCGGTTTCCTTCCCTTGAACAACTCATACGGAGTCTTTTTGAGTAGCGGTCGAATATTCACACGGTTGCTTACAAAGCATGCCGTGCTTACTGCTTCTGCCCAAAAATATTTTGGAAGATTTGTGTCGCTGAGCATTGTTCTAGCAAGTTCAACTAGTGAACGATTCTTCCGTTCTACGATGTCGTTTTGTTGAGGAGTTCTTGGTGCCGAAAAATTATGAGAAATTCCATGTTCTTCGCAAAATTCTTCAAAGTCTGAATTTTGAAATTCTCCACCGTGGTCGCTTCTTATGGAGGCTATAGTGAGTGACTTCTCGTTTTGAATTTGTTTTGCATACTTTTTGAATGCTTTAAACGCATCATTTTTCTGCACTTTTAGCAGAATCTCATGAGTGACTTCGTGTTCGATCAAGCATTCCTCCTTTATGAAGTTGATTTTGAACCCTTTGTCACACAATTGACTGATGCTAAGCAGGTTATGCTTAAGGCCTTCAACAAAAAGAACGTCTTCGATGATTGTACATGGAGGTGCACCAATGGTTCCAACTCCAAGAATTTTTCCTTTATTATCATCACCGTAAGTGACGTACCCTTTGGCCTTTAATGATAGACTTGAAAATTTGTTTATATCTCCCGTCATATGCTTCGAGCAGCCACTATCAAGATACCATTAATTTGTGGTTGTCTTCAAGCATACCTACAAAACAAAATTAGGTAGTGTTAGGTACCCAAATTGCTTTGGGTCCTTGATAGTTAGTACCCTTTTCCACCCACACATAATGCCCCTTTGCAACACCAATATTACGTACATAGCAGGCATTAGGTGTATGCCCTTTAATACCACAATAAAAACATGTAGGTTGAAAATGACTTCTATATCTAGGAATATAATCCTTTTTTTTATTAATTCTTTTCTTGTTATGATTTTGATGCTGAGTTTTAGAAGTGCTTGTCTCTTCCTTCACAATTTGTTCACTTGCTCTTACGAAAATGGTCTTATTGGTGCTTGGTTTTGAAAATTTAGAATATCCTAATCCACTTTTATCATTAGGATACCTTTGATGTTTAAGAATCTCTTCCAAGCCAATTTGACCTTTTTCGTATCTCTCTAAAACTCTTTTAAGTTGAACAATTTGGAAAGACAAAGACTCACAATTCTTACATACAAGACTTTGTTTTTCATCCATCACTTTTTGTTTTTCATCTTCAATATTTTTCAAGAAATCAGAATTTTGTTTTTCTAAAAGTAAAATTCTTTTCTTTTGTGATGAGATGTCTTTATACAAAGTCTTGCATTCTTTTAGAAGTTCATCTATAACTTCTTGTGCATCATTATCATAGACAGAAAAATTACTACTAACCTCATTTTCGTCATCGGAATGGTGAGAGGCCATTAAGGCAATATTTGCGCTTTCATCGCTATCTGATTCCGATGATGAACTCACTTCGTTGTCGTCCCATGCGACATAAGCCTTCTTTGTTTTGAAATCCTTCTTGCCCTTGAATTTTCCTTTATTTGCGAGTTTTGGGCAGTCTGGCTTTATGTGACCTTGTTTTCCACATTCATAACATGTAATTTCTTAGTTTGATGTGGATGCCTCCTTTTTCCTGAAATGTCTATTCTTTTTAGAAAAAGAAGAAGTTTTATTATTATTGAAAAACTTACCAAGCTTCTTTACTAGAAGCATGAAATTTTCGTCTTCGGAAGATTCGTCAATTTTGTCATCCTTTGTGTCAGTCTTCAAGGCAATTTCTTTGGACTTCTTGTCTTGACTTTCATGTTTCTCAAGCCTTCCAAGTTCCATTTCATGCTCTTGAAGTTTCCCGAATAATGAAGCGGATGTCATTGTTGAAAGACTTTTCTTTTCCGAAATGGCGGTCACCTTTGGTTGCCATTCTCTTGTCAAGGATCTTAGGACTTTTAAGTTGAGATCATCGTTGGTGAAGGTCTTCCCAAGAGCAATCAGGTGATTTGTTAGATGAACGAACCTCTTTTGTAAGGCAACAATAGATTCACCGGGCTGCATACGGAACATCTCATATTCTTGACTTAACGTGTTAAGTCTTGATCTTTTTACTTCTGCTGTTCCTTCATGCGTTTCTACCAAGGTATCCCAAATCTGTTTTGCCGATTTACACTGTGATATACGAAAGAATTCATCCATACTGAGAGCGCTTTGAAGTATGTTGATTGCTTTCTTCTCATTCAAGATTCTCTTCTTGTCATCTTCATCATATGAGGATTTAATCTTTGGGGTTCCAACACCATTTACCACACTTGTAGGAACATGTGGACCAGTTTCAACGGTTTCCCATATACCATCTCCTTGAGCCTCAAGATGTGCCTTCATACGGATTTTCCAAAAATCAAAGTATTCTCCAGAAAAGAGTGGTGGTTTGTTACTACTTCCACCATCTTTGAAAACCGGGTTGGTACTTGCGGAAGCCATACTGAATCGTTAGGAACAGGTTACCTTAACCTGCTCTGATGCCAATTGTAAGAACAGAGTATGCCTAAGAGGGGGGGGGGGGGTGAATTAGGACTTTTGAAATTTTTCCGGTTTTTATGGTATTTTGAAATATCACTGGTTTGTGTTTTTGGTTATGAAAGCAGAAGAAGAAAGATAAAAGAACAATGGACACCAGGATTTATAGTGGTTCCCCTCACAATTCGAGAGTACTCCACTCCCCTTTCAACATGAAAGAGAATTTTCACTATTGTTTAATAAAGTACAACCTATCACACCATCAACCGGTGAGGCCTACTATCAAACAATAAAACTAACAAGTGTACAAGAACAATCCTCTTGTAAACACTCACCCTTGTGTCCAACAATCCTGGATCACAAGTCAATATACACAAGTTTGTAAAGATTTGAATTTGAGAGTAATGATATCAAAGTTGATCTTCTCCAAATGATCAGAATTCACTCTTACAATTTTTCAATACAAGTGTTCAAGGATGAATATGAAATTTATGCACATATGAACACTTAATGAAAGTTTTAAAAAAAAGTGAATTTGATTCTAAGACACTTTGAAAATAAATGTAGAAAGTGTTTGGAGATTGAAAAGTTTTTGTGTTGTGTTCTATTGGTTGTTTTTCAAAAATGAAAAACTCAGAATTTATATGAGTAAAATAACCTTTCAGAAAAGGTATAATTTTAAAAGATTCAAATCATGAAAGGGTATGTTTTTAAAATAATTTTTGAACTTGAAACAAAGCAATTTTTCAATGCACGTTCAGTGTTAATCAGTTAACCCATATGGTTAATCGGTTAACACTGGTACGTTAGCCCAGAAAATTCAAAATTCAAATTGGTTAACCGGTTAACCTATATGGTTAATCGGTTAACACTGCTAATTTTCAGAAAAATGCTTTTTAAGATTAATGTTATACCATTTTTAAGGTTTCAAAAACATGCTTATGTATTATGCAAAAATGATTGATGTTTTTGAACACTTGTATATCAAATTATAAGGGTGGATTTGATATACCAGTAATGCAGCCAAGTCTGGAAGAATCATAGTTCCATATGTAGCTTGACTTGAAAGATAGCTTGACTTGATCTTGATAACTTTGAACGGCTTGTCTTTTTGCAATCAAGAGATGACTTTGAGTAGTATTGACATCATCAAAACTTGAGACTGAAGCATGCTTCTACATTCTCCCCCTTTTTGATGATGGCAATCAAAAATGTTGTGTGATATCTCTTGGTTCTTGATCTGGTCCTCCCCCTATGTCTAGCAACTCCCCCTATCTTAACAGAGGAAAAAAATCTGCACACAGAGAGACATTAAAAGAACCAAGCTCTTCTCCCCCTTTGACATCAGCAAAAAGGAAGAGCTTTCAAAGAAATCACAAGATAGCAGTATATATAGTAATAAGCACATGCAAAGCCAAGTAAACACAAAGCACAAACAGTAGTACATATAAAATGCAGCAAATAGAAATTGTACTTGTTACAATAAAACATAGTTCAAATGAAAGCATAAAAACTTAAGACTAGAAAGCAAAGCAATAAAAACAACAGCAGCAGCATATTCTCTAAAAATCCTCATCCGCCATATCATCCTCCTCTTCTTCTTCTTGTCCTTCATTTTCTTCATCAGATACAACAGGGCTGTCAGGATTGGTGTGGTGAGAAGAAAGTACAAGGTTCCGGAGAGAAGCAATGGCCCGGGAGGTTTCTCTATGCTGAGTCATGATAGTTTGGTAAAGGAACTCTTTTGTGATGCCTCCTGCAGGTACGGGAAAGGCCTGGTTAGCATTGGCTCCTTCTTCTGAATACTTGTAAGTACAGTCATTATCCTTAAAAATTCCAGTATTATTGACAATTGTAATCTCGTTGATCTCATTGGTGGTTGATTTCATCTTGATGGTTGGTTCACGGTTAAGATCCAAAGTAGTCAATTCCAAAATCCTTGATATCAGTCGTGCATAAGGAAGACGGGTCGACAGAGATAGTTGTTGTTGAAGGTGATACATGATGGTCAGAATCCAATTGACACGAATCTTGTTCTTGATGGCGAAAAGAAGTTGCATTTCCAGATCATTAATTTGTGCATGATTCGAATCCTTGGGAATCAGCACATAGCAGATTATGTAGTGAAGCATCCGATCAGAGACGGTAAGATTCTTTGCATAGCACAACAGACGAGCAGTACGTTGGTTGGCGATAATCATCTCCTTTGGAAATCTGCAGATCTGATAATAGAACTCCATCTTGTCGTAGTTGGACCACGGCCCTTCCACGTGGTTAACTCCCTTTCTCAGAAAGTACCCAGATTGATATTAATTAAATTAAATAAGCAATCTATAATTTTTTTATATTTTCCTTTTTCACATTGAATTAAGGTAAATTAAATGTAAATATATTCTATATGTTTCTTCTCCATCAAGAAATTTCATGTTTCTTCGTCAGTAAGCCACGGAGTTAAAAGACAATAAAAGAATGACAAATAGATTATATCTAAATGGGTAATCACTAAAGTTAGATATTCAATCTCAGTGTTAGTTGTATTCACCATAATCACATTGTATTATGGTATAATAAATGTAAACCATTTCTATGTTTTTCTTCTTCTCCATCACCAAAATTTTGGTTTCTTCACCTCTAAGAAACTATGTTAAGAGACAACAAATGAATGGTCAATAATCTATACGTA